>JAFMOC010000018.1:3045000-3592500 GCA_019802505.1 Corydoras sp. C115 | reverse complement strand
ATTTTATTTACATTAAACCAAATTAATCAATCCTTACAGAATATTTCCTACATGGGGCTATTTGATTAAGCTAATTGAAATCTGTTTGTACAGCTCCGCGGGGGAAATGGAGCTCTGAACATTGGATGATCAGCACGCTGCTGACTCTACTACAGTAAATTTACTATACACTCTGATTAATGTAATCCTAATTAAAGTAACCTATAAACCCGGAAAAAGTCAAACATTCATTAATTAATGTATTTACATCCATCATCTATTACTGTACTGGAGTGAAGGAGATCTCTCTACTGTTGATTTTTTGTAAAATTTACCCTGCACTGGGCGACACAGTGACTAAGTGGTTAGCACATCCAAATCTCATCACTGGAAATCCATGTTTGTATCCCCATCTGAGTGGAGTTTCATGTTCTCCTCGTGTCTGCGTGGGTTTTCTCCGGGGCCCCAGTTTCCTCTCACAGTCCAAGAACATGGAGTCACGGTCCATTGATTGCTCTAAATTGCCACAAATAGTGTGTCTGTGTGAGTGAGTGTGTGCCCAGTGATGGATTGGCACCCTGTCCTAGGTGTATCTGCCCAGCACCCGAAACATTCTCCCCTGGATCGGCATGGAAACCTTCCCCTCCCCTCCCCTTAACACTAAGGAGAACGCTAAAGAGCTTTTAAAATGAATTGAGAGATATTCATTCAGACATCTACATATATCTACAGTACATTATTATCTAGGGCGGCACGGTGGCTTAGTGGTTAGCACGTTCGCCTCTCAGCACTAGGGATTCCCGGTTCGAATCCCCATCTGGGTGGAGTTTCCATGTTCTCCCCGTGTCTGTGTGGGTTTCCTCCGGGTTCTCCGGTTTCCTCCCACAGTCCAAAAACATGGATCAAATCAATTGAGTACTCCAAATTGCCCCATATAGAGTGTGTTTGTGTGAGTGAGTGAGTGTGTGCCCAGCGATAGATTGGCGCCCTGTCCTGGGTGTATCTGCCCAGCGCCCGAAACGTTCTCCCCTGGATGGGCATGGGGAACCCCCCCCCCCCCCCCCCCCCCCCCCCCCCCCCCCGCGACCCTAATATAGGATTAAGCGGAAGATAATGAATGAATGAATTATTATCTAAAAGACATAACTGGATCCAGAAAAAAGGTTATCATTTTTAGAGCAAACACAATTATTAACTAAGTGAAAATTTATAATAGCAGTTTGATCTACTGCCCTCTTTTTGTAATTTCTACTAACCTATCACTCACTTACAATATTAATACTATAAATACAATATACAGAACCGTTTGGTAACTTGTTAGAATCAATGCGCAAACACTCATAGTTTATTAACAGCGAGTTAATTCTCAGCAAACACTGCCCTCTAGTGTTCAATACCACAGGCATGCATTACATACTGAATATGCACGAAGATTGACAAAGCAAATAAAAAATGTTTAGTTTAATCTGCTGAAAAACCAAAGCTGATGCCATTACATACACAAAGTAAACAACATGAGGCTGTTAGTAAACATACAGGAAGCAAGCTTCTCTAGAGATTAATCATATTTACAGCCATCATATTTCTGAAACTATTAATACCACTCTTAATTTAAATAAAACACAGCTACTATACCAGAGTTAATATTTATATTTTCTCTGGGCTCTCTTGTTTTGTCCCGCAGTCCAAAAACTTGGATTCAAGGTGATTTGGCTGCTCTAAATTGCCCCTGTAAAGTGTTTGCCAAGCAACAGATCGGCGCCCTGTCCCCTCTGACCCTAGAAAAAATACTGCCAGTAGAGTACTGACAGTATTTTTGTGTACAATCTGTTCTTGGGCGGCACGGTGGCTTAGTGGTTAGCACGTTCGCCTCTCAGCGCTAGGGATTCCCGGTTCGAAGCCCCATCTGGATGGAGTTTCCATGTTCTCCCCGTGTCCACATGGGTTTCCTCCATGTTCTCCGGTTTCCTCCCACAGTCCAAAAACATGGATCAAGTCAATTGAATTCTCTAAATTGCCCCATGTAGAGTGTGTTTGGGTGTGTGAGTGTGTGCCCAGCGATGGATTGGCGCCCTGTCCTGGGTGTATCTGCCCAGCGCCTGAAACGTTCTCCCCTGGATGGGCATGGGGAACCCCACTGCGACCATAATAGAGGATAAAGCGGAAGATAATGAATGAATTAATTTGTTCTTGTGTAATTTAATATTCTGTTTTTCAGATCGGGTGGCACGGTGGCTTAGTGGTTAGCACATTTGCCTCTCAGCACTAGGGATTCCCGGTTCGAATCCCCATCTGGGTGGAGTTTCCATGTTCTCCCCGTGTCCGCGTGGGTTTCCTCCGGGTTCTCCGGTTTCCTCCCACAGTCCAAAAACATGGATCAAGTTAATTGAGTTCTCTAAATTGCCCCATGTAGAGTGTGCTTGGGTGAGTGAGTGTGTGCCCAGCGATGGATTGGCGCCCTGTCCTGGGTGTATCTGCCCAGTGCCCGAGACGTTCTCCCCTGGATGGGCATGGGGAACCCCACCGCGACCCTAGTGGAGGATAAAGCGGGAGATAATGAATGAATGAATGTTTTTCAGATCAGAAATTCATGCCAATGCATTAAAAGCATAACTTTATCATGGATAACATTATTAATTCCTTATTATTATTTACAAATAAGAGTACTAATACTTAATAGCATTTTAATTACTTTATATACCCAACAGTTATAAAATATCAATGTATTAAAACATAATTCATCGTGATTTACATTTACATGTATTCATTTAGCAGACGCTTTTATCCAAAGCGACTTGAAGCGACAAGTCAGTAGTTATGGAGAAAACCTGCTACACTGTAGAATTATCAAACCTGCTCATTATCTTATCCTGCACCCTCCTTTTTTGACAGTTATATAACAAATATAGGCTAAAAATATATAGAAAAATGTGATACAACAAAAATGCAAACAGTCTAATTAGATTCCTGATAATACTGTTGCATCCGTGTTCAATCAAAATACTTGTTTAAATTAAATTCATAATGTAATCAGTAGCCCCACCCAGAGTTTTTCGTATTGTAGTACTGAAGAAACTACTTAAGACGCATCTATTTACCAAATACCTGTTATAAAAAAAATAAATAAATAAATTAAAAAAAAAGGGGGGGGGGCGCAGCTTCGAATAACAATCAGGTTGATGAACTTACAGTATAGTTGGTTTTCTCCATGGCTTCTGACTTGTGGTGTTCTCATTTGTAAGTCGCTTTGGATAAAAGCGTCTGCTAAATGACTAAATGTAAATGTAAATGTATGAAGCTTACTGAAACAGAGGTCATGTGGTAGACTGTCCAGCAGATGGCGGAATTATGCTCTAAATGACTAGAAAGACACTTCTGCTATTGTATAGAAGCTCATATGTTTTTCATATTCAGCCTACTTATGTTTTTAAAAAAGGGATACGGCACCAAGATAACTAACCCTACACTACTGTTGCCACTCAATAAATCCTACACTTTATCTGTCAGCAAATCTGTAAAAACAATTAAATAATAATGTGAACCATATTAACTGTGGATTTCATTATAAATAAAGAGATGGAATAAAATATTACTGTAATGTACAGAACACGTCTTAACTACAGGAACCAACTTTAACAGACAGCTTACAAACCAATGTCTGCTGTTAAACTCATACTGTGTCAGCCTTCCTGAAACTGCTTATGATGCAATATTTAACATTAGTTTTATGGTTCTAGTATGCTAAATTTGTTCAATGAGACCTACATTGTTCACAAGATGAACCCATGGTTAGTACTAGGTTTTATTATCTTTCATTCATTCATTCATTCATTCATTCATTCAGTTTCTCCCGCTTAATCCTCTACTATACTAGGGTCATGGCGGGGGGGGAGTCCAGGCCCAGCCAGGAGAAATAGTTTTGGGCGCTAGACAGATACACCAAAGACAGGAAAGGGTGCCAATCTATCACTGGGTATGAACTCAAAAGACACACACACAAACACACACTATATAGGGGCAATTTAGAGCAGCCAATTTTTCCTTGAATCCATGTTTTTGGACTGTGGGAGAAACCATAAAACCTGGAGAAAACAATCGCAGACAGAGGGAGAACATGGAACTCACCCAGATTGGGATTCAAACCTGGAACCCCAGTGCTGAGAGGCAAACGTGCTAACCACTAAAAGCCATCATGTCGCACCAAACCACAATTAATAGATTATTTAAAAATTTTAAATAATAATGACATTTTTTATATAATATATATATATATATATATATATATATATATATATATATATATATATATATATATATATATATATATATATATATCTGTTATTAAATAGCTACTCTGTTCTATTTAACACATTTAACTTGAACTGAAAATATGTGTATCGATTTCTTTTAATGCGATTAAATGTTGCAATAAATACCTCTCATGTTGTAAACAACCCCTGATAAAGTGTTATATCAAAAGAAGGTGGAGAGGATCATATATAGCACATAAAGGCTGAAAGGAAGCGATCCTGAAAGGGAATTTGATCTTTTCCTCTATGAATCACTTTAAAAAGCTTCGTCCGAGGCTTTTAGATCTGAGGGCTGAGCTTTTATGTCATCGAGTTGATTTAATACCTGCTATAACAAAACACGTTCTGTGTGGAGTTCATCGTAACACAATAGCTACTCAGAGGGATCACAAATGTCACTGAAGGAACTGATCGCTCAACAGCATAGTTCCACATGCTGGGAGTGTCCGAGCATATTGCTTTGGGTCCCATTAACTTGCTAAATAAATAGATGTGATCTGTGTTTCCGTGTGTCGCCGGCTCTCTGCTCACAGACGAAAATCAGATAAAGACATAAAAAGAGCAATAAAGCAATGAGATGGCAAAGAAAGTCTGCAAGAACCTGTTCGGATTGATGTTGTGTTGACTTACCACACACACACACACACACACACACACACAAACATACACACACACACACACACACACAAACACACACACACACACACACACACACACACACACACACACACACACAAAAAAAAACACATACACACACACACAAACACACACACACATATACACATACACACAAACACATACACACAAACACACACACAAACACACACACACACACAAACACACACACGCACAAAGGTTGTCTAAATAATTTTAAATGTGGAGTTTTTAAAACAAATCCTTTGTTCTTTTGTTTTCCTATATATCTATATACTGTGTGTATGTATGTGTGTGTGTGTGTCTGTATAAGTGTGTGTATATATATGTGTGTGTGTGTGTGTGTGTGTGTCTGTATATGTATGTGTATATGTGTGTGTGTGTGTGTGTGTGTGTGTGTGTGTGTGTGTCCAGCTGTTTTATCAGCAGGAGAAAGTACTTTGAGTCCAAATTTAAATTAGATTAGATTACATTAGATTTCGTCAAATAAAAAAATAATATTTTTGTTGTTTTTTTTCATGAAACTACATTTAATACTTTGAAACTGTGTAGCATTACAAAATAAAATCCTATAGTAATACTATACCCAGATTTCTGCCACCCCTATGACCGACCTCACCCGTAACCCTCATTTAATTCAACCCAAACCACTATGTGCACTACACAGAAAATGAAAGCTTATAAATCCACAGAAAGCTGTCTGAACAAATGGGACAGTGACGCAAGCTTTCCGTGGTTTGCAGAATAACTCTCAAAATGTGTCCTTGTAGTTAAAATCATTCCGTTCATATGACCTTCCCACATTTCGAGAAAGGGGCCTTTTATCTCTTTACTGCAGGACTTCTCCTGGTTCCTATATGGAAATTGCTTCAGACAGAGCTTGATTGTGGCTCCAATACATCAGGCAGTAAAATGTAAAAGATTGTAGGTCTCATTTAGGAGCATGTCAGGAAAGAATGGGGTGCTTTGACAGAGAGGAAGAAGTTGAAGTTGAAGAAGAGATAGCACAGCACTTTCAGCAAGGTATATGTGGGGTTTGTTTGGATGAGCCCAATGTGGGATGTGCGTTTACACCGGGTGGAGGATAGATGAGACCAGAAGCATAACAAGCCGAACAATGGCTCACCTTCTCCAGATTTTTTTTCTTTTCTTCTCTGCATTATCTTTAACGGAAACAATTAATCTGTGCTGTTTAATGCACTAAAGTGTCTGTTCCATTTTCCAAATATTTCAGGCTTTTATTTAGCTCTAGTGGTTAGCACGTTTGCCTCTCAGCACTAGGGATACCCGGTGTTCGCGTGGGTTTCCTCCGGATTCTCCGGTTTCCTCCCATTGAATTCTCCAAAATTGCCCATGTAGAGTGTGTTTGTGTGAGTGAGTGTGTGCCCAGCGATAGTTTGGCGCCCTGTCCTGGGAGTATCTGCCCAGCGCCTTCTCCCCTGGAAGGGCATTGGGAACCCGAACATGACCCCCCCCCCCCCCCCCCCCCCCCCCCCCCCCCCCCCCCCCCCCCCCACTCCCCCCCCCCCCCCCCCCCCCCCCCCCCCCGCGACCCTAGTACAGGATAAAGCGGAAGATAATGGATGGATGGAGTTCTCATTTATCAAACTATTGCTTGCTGCATTTACTTCCCATGTAAGAGAATCAGATAATTTTTTTAATCATACAAATGCCTTTAAAGATCAAATATCTCAAGCTAATTTCTAGACTGGGTGGAGCACGTCCACCTCTCAGCACTGGAAATCCAGGTTCGAATTCCTGTCCATCTCTTGTCCCTGTGTCCGCATAGGTTTCCTCCATGTTCTCTGGTTTTCCTCCACAGTACATTGCCCTGTCTAAATTGCCCCTATACAATTTGTGTGAGTAAGTGTGTGCCCAGCAATGTATTGGCACTCTGTACTGGGTGTATCTGCCCAACACCCGAAATGTTCTCCCATGGATTGGTCTGTGGATCCCTAATGGAGGATTAAGCAGAAGATAATGAGGTGAGATTATACAGAGTGGTTAGTAAATGTTGTGAGGATTCGAAGACATATGCAGAGACACAGATAGACTATACTGTAATTATTAAGCATTGACATGCATCTTTATGATAAATACAATTGTCTATATAAATGTATACACCTCACACACAAACATATGGTTCTTATTTATTACTTTTTAGCTTTTATACATGTCTTCTTGACATTTGTTCATGTTTTGCATGAAAATGATCTCCTCTAGCTGTTTTAAGCAATATATTCTTTGCTCACATGTATGAAGCCTTTAACAGACACTGTATGTGTCCAATTATTATTAAAACATTTATTTAGACATAACATTTTAATAGTAGAACTTTGTAGTAAATATCAGCTTTAGTTTGGGTCAGTGCCTCTCCAGGATAGACCGGTACCGTCTAAGCACCATGTTGTTCTATATGTGTGTGCGTTCAAGCCAGTCATTTGTTGAACCAGCAATTGGGTGTAAAACAGGTGGTGTGGTGTCGACACAAAGCCAAGCATGTGAAAAATGCATGCCTGCTGCGCAACCACAAAGCCTACAAGTCAGACTTCTAATCTTGCCGCTATCTGAAAAATACAGGAACCTCCGAAGGCATGCAAAGACTGAGGAAGAGACGACACCGAAAAGTGATGAGAATATGAAGCAAGCAATCTAATGGAACATTATGACCTTTAAATAGCTCTCATTACAGAGAGTGGAAAAAAACACACACCAGTTATTGCCTTAATTCCATTTTATAATATTTATTATTAGACATTTAACATGACCGCCATTCATTTGGCATTTAATAACAATTTAATGACCTTAATAACATTTTTTTCGATTGGGCTTTTTGAAAAAGACATTAATTATACTGCTATTAATATGATAATATTTTAGTGTACTGCTTTAAATTTAAATGTGCAAAAACTATTTAAAACACATAACTACATCTATTAAAAATACACTGTATGACATCAGTATGTTGCCACCATTCTTTCTAAATAAGTTATATTGGAGAGCTAATTGGAGAGCCACTGTTATATCAAAGGTATTTTATATCATTCATTCATGTTTTCATCCAGGGGAGAATGTTTTGGGCGCTGGGCAGATACACCCAGGACAGGGCGCCAATCAATCGCTGGGCACACAGTCACACTCACATAAACACACTCTATATGGGGCAATTTAGAGCATTCAATTTTACCTTGATTTCATATTTTTGGACTATAGGAGGAAACCCGAGAACCTGGAAGAAACCCACGCGAACTCAATGAGAACATGGAACCTCCACCGAGAGGCGAACGTGCTAACCACTAAGCCACCCACACATTTTATAACTACAGTATATATTGCTAACATTGTGGCAACCGTTCAAATGAGGTCCTTTTCTGTTTATCATAACTGTTTTTACGTTATCAACACAAGACCACGATAAGTTTGGTATAGAGAAACATTAAGAACCTCCACAGAGTTAAATCTTTTCATCTAAACATTAAGCTGGAGTTAACAAATGCTAACACTTCATACTTCATGTGGAAAACTTGTAAGAATTGTAAAAACTGGTGTAACTACAAATAGGGAAAAGGCTTTTAGAGATTCAGAAACTGTGAATATTTATGAAGCTTCATTAAAATTAGGTTTGGTTCTGCCTCACTGCTTTTTCTCTGCTTTAGGACTCTAATGGCTAATTAGTGTGTGTGTGTGTGTGTGTGTGTGTGTGTGTGTGTGTGTGTGTGTGTGTGTGTGTAGGCAACTTAAACTGTTTCTGTTGTCATGATTTATTACTAAATATCAATTGATTTGTTTTATGGAAAACACAGTATAACTATTTCCCATCATAAATTATAATCTAAAAGTTTAAAAACTTTTACTAAGTGAACTGCAAATGCTAATAAATCCTTCTTCGAAGTGCAGCCTCTTCGCTTCATTCATTCATTCATTATCTTCCGTTTTATCCTATATTTGGGTTGCGGGGGGGTTCCCCATGCCCATCCAGGGGAGAACGTTTTGGGCGCTGGGCAGATACACCCAGGACAGGGCGTCAATCTATCACTGGGCACACACTCACTCACACACACTCTACATGGGGCAATTTGAAGAACTCAATTGACTTGATCCATGTTTTTGGACTGTGGGAAGAAACCGGAGAACCCGGAGGAAACCCACGCGGACATGGGGAGAACATGGAAACTCCACCCAGATGGGGATTCGAACCTGGAATCCCTAGTGCTGAGAGGCGAACGTGCCTCTTAGCATCTGATCAGCACTAAATTTGCTTATTACATCTAGATGAATCTAGATGATCCTTCTTTAAATAGTTTAATTGTGGGTTTAAAGCTGTAACAACCAGAAAGTATTTGCTAATTGCCTGTTCGTAATGATTAAAATGTCAAGTCATAGTGAAACTGCTGGTACAAAGCAAAGGGCATGTCAGGTGTTACCGTTGCAATTAAACTGGTTCTTATATTTATGTTTTACCCAAAGGTCACTGTATTCATACACTTATTCATACACTATGTGCGGGTGTGGTAGTTCAGTGGTTAGGATGTTCAGCTAGCCATTAACCCTTGTTGCTCCGGGGTGCTGCATTATGGATGACCCTGGGTTCTGACCATCAGGTTGTGATACTGTGTCTGCTAAAAAAAATAGTGCTAAATTACCTAATGCAGACATGCCCAAAGTCCGGTCTGTAGGCATTTTTTAGACTGTCTGTGTCTCTGACAATTAAGGACAAAATCTTGATACTCAGAGGCAGCTAAGGGGCAGAGCAGTGGCTTTTGTTTATTTCTCATTAGCCCGCGATAAAAGCAGCAATCCATCTGACACAACTACTCATTTTTTTGTTGACAACAACTTGAACATGACAGAGGAGCTGCTTGACCTTCATTTTTCATTCATTCATTATCTCCCACTTTATCCTCTATTAGGGTCGCGGTGGGGTTCCCCATGCCCATCCAGGGGAGAACATCTCGGGCGCTGGGCAGATAGACCCAGGACAGGGCGCCAATCCATCGCTGGGCACACACTCACTCACACAGACACACTCTATATGGGGCAATTTTGAGAATTCTATTGACTTGATCCATGTTTTTGGACTGTGGGAGGAAACCGGAGAACCCGGAGGAAACCCACGCAGACACGGGGAGAACATGGAAACTCCACCCAGATAGGGATTCGAACCGGGAATCCCTAGTGCTGAGAGGCGAACGTGCTAACCACTAAGCCACCTTCTTCTTCTTTCTTAAATTTAAGCTATTCTATACATGTTGTTTAATGTTACATGACACTCCAGATATGAAAGAGTTGTGTCTTTAGATGTTCATGTCTGAGTGGCTTATATTCAGTTACAGCGCCATTTGAAAAATAAAGGGAATTGTGACAATAAAAATTGTTTCCAGTGTGTATTCAAATATAACTTTTGTGGTGAAAAAATGTCAGAAGGAACAATTGGCCTCTGTGCATCTTTACTTTGTCTAATTTGACCCTCTTTGCAAAAAGTGTTGACACTCCTGACCAAATGAAATGTGTGTGTCAGCAAAAATACTGTATCTATCTCTTTGTCTGTCTATCTACATCTATCTATCTAGTCTATCTAATATCTACCTACCTGGGGCTGAAGTAGGTCCTGGGTTTGATTTCTAGAGATAATGACCTGGGTCTTTAATCTATGGCATCTGCGTGTCCTCTCATTTTCTCAGTGAGTTTTGATTTCCTCCCACTAAACCAAAAAATGTAGGAACTATAAATTGTACAGTATGTGTGGAGGCGGCACGGTGGCATAGTGGTTAGCACATTCGCCTCTCAGCACTAGGGATTCCCGGTTCAAATCCCCATCTGGGTGGAGTTTCCATGTTCTCCCCGTGTCCGTGTGGGTTTCCTCCGGGTTCTCCGGTTTCCTCCCACAGTCCAAAAACATGGATCAAGTTAATTGAGTTCTCCAAATTGCCCCATATAGAGTGTGTCTGTGTGAGTGAGTGTGTGTCCAGCGATGGATTGGCGCCCTGTCCTGGGTCTATCTGCCCAGCGCCCGAAACGTTCTCCCCTGGATGGGCATGGGGAACCCCACCGCGACCCTAATAGAGGATAAAGCGGGTGATAATGAATGAATGGGTATGTGTGGACAAATGTGAACATGTAATATAGCTTCTTTAGGGCAACATTCTGTTCTGAGAATAAAGAATAATGTAAGAATAAAAGAATAAAAAAAATATATAAGAATAAAAAATAATGTAATTCCTTTGGATTTACTATATACCTCCATCCATGGTTTCAAGTCTGAATAGATTTGTTTAGAAAATTATTCTTAGCACAGCTAAACGCCACCGCGTCTGATTTACGCTTAACATCACAAATTAAGTAACACTATAATATCGGTGTCACTGCGTGGCTTAGAATAAACCACTAGGAAAAATAACACATGTTCTAAGGTGTTTGTTTTTAGTTTCTAAACCTGACCAGCAGTTCAATACAATGTCAAATCTATTGTCCTTACAAGATTATAGCTTTGATTAATCTTTTAGCAACGTCCATTGTAAAAGGAAATGACTATAAACTAATATTGTACATTCATATACTGACCAGCTATAGTGGAAGCAGATGCTGAGTTCTGGCAACACAATACACACAATGTCTACTTCATTCTTCATAAGCGTTTGTGGTATCCGTGCATAACATGAACCGCATGAATAAGCTGTGGCGCATTACTACAATTTCTAAGTCTGAAAGGCTCTGGAAAATGTAATGCATTTGCTTCACAAGAAAAAAGGAAAGAAAGAAACAAGTGTAAATCTTTCAAAGATTTCACCTGTATCTGAGGTTATAACCACAAATCCCAGCAAGACTTTCTGCACTAAACTCATTAAACCATAAGTCTCATGTGTCACATCAGGCCAAGCTGGACCAGGAAACGCATTTCTATAACCTTTGCCACACATTCAAAAGGATTACAGTGATCCTTAATGTTCGTCTGTCTAAACCATATTGCTCATGATTATTGATTAAGCACGTGGGGAATTTTGATCTGATTCCAGGCCCTGGCACGGTTATAGATTAAAGTATTGGAACACACCTTTTAAACATTTAGTTTAGACGTTCCATTAAGTCACTCGCACAGAATGTATAAAATCAAGGAATTAGCTACAATTTGAACTGTATGCTTTTAACTTAGTTAAAAAACATTGGGGAAGCCAAAGTTTCAGCATGACCGAGCATCTGTGCACAAAGCATGGACCATAAAGGTATGATTGGGTAGGTTTGGTAAGAAAGAACTTGGCACAAAGCCTTGCTCTTAACAATATTAAACACATTTGGGATGAATAAGAACGGAGACTGTGAGTCAGGTCCTTTAACCCAACATCAGTGTCTAACCTCATACATGTTCTTCTGGATGAAGTTTCAAAGACACCTTAGGAAATGCTGATCCAAGCATTTTCTAAAAGAGTGGAAACGGTTATAACAGCAAATGGAGGATCGACTTGAAATGAAAGGTCATAAACCTTTTGCAGGTCCCAATATTTTTGCCATATGTTTAGATTTTACCTGTAAAGAAAGCCTAAATAACTCATTCATTCATTCATTATCTCCCGCTTTATCCTCTATTAGGGTCACGGTGGGGTTCCCCATGCCCATCCAGGGGAGAACGTCTCGGGCGCTGGGCAGATAGACCCAGGACAGGGCGCCAATCTATCGCTGGGCACACACTCACTCATACATACACACTCTATATTGGGCAATTTGGAGAACTCAATTGACTTTATCCATGTTTTTGGACTGTGGGAGGAAACCGGAGAACCCGGAGGAAACCCACGCAGACACGGGGAGAACATGGAAACTTCACCCAGATGGGGATTCGAACCGGGAATCCCTAGTGCTGAGAGGCAAACGTGCTAACCACTAAGCCACCGTGCCGCCCGCCTAAATAACTAGTATTTTAATATTTAATAATATTAAATGATTAATGGCATAAATTGAATCGATTTTTTTTATGTCTGAAGGGAATTGGTGTAGTAGTCAGCATGTTTGCCTCTCAGCTTTGAGGATACAGGTTCAAATCGTGATCTGGGTGGAGTTTCTTCGACCTCCCCATGTCTACATGGGATTTCTCCAACTTTAAGGTGAAAGGTGCTCTAAATTGCCCCTATATAGTGAGTGAGTGTGTGCCCAATGATGAATTGGCGCGCTGTCCTGGGTGTATATGCCTAGCACCCAAAATGTTCTCCCCTGGATGGGCATGGGGAACCCTCCCTCTCCCTGGATGGGCATGGGCCTCCCTCCCCGCAACCCTAGTAGAGGATTAAGTGGTAGAGAATGAGATGAGATGTCTGGAGCAGCAGTCATAGGCTTGTGGTTAATGAACCAGCCTTGCGAACTGAATGTCCATTGTTCGATTCCCAGTCCCATAAAGTACTATGGCTTAAGTGCTCTTGAGCAGGAACATTAACTTAACCCCAATTGCCCCCGCACGTGCGCTGTATACAGGGTTGCTCACCGGACCGGGCATGTGTGCTCACTCGGTGTGTATATATGTGGGTGTTCTTCCACTTTATCCTCTATTAGGGTTGCAGGGGGGTTCTCCATGCCCATCCAGGGGAGAACATTTTGGGCACTGGGCAGATACACCCAGGACAGGGCGCCAACCCATCGCTGGGCACAGACTCACTCACACAGACACACACATAGACACACTATATATGGGGCAATTTGAAGAATTCAATTGAACTTGATCAATGTTGGGCGGCACGATGGCTTAGTGGTTAGCACGTTCTCCTCTCAGCGCTAGGGATTCCCGGTTCGAATCCCCATCTGGGTGGAGTTTCCATGTTCTCCCCGTGTCTGCGTGGATTTCCTCCGGGTTCTCCGGTTTCCTCCCACAGTCCAAAAACATGGATCAAGTCAATTGAATTCTCAAAATTGCCCCATATAGAGTGTGTCTGTGTGAGTGAGTGTGTGTCCAGCGATGGATTGGCGCCCTGTCCTGGGTCTATCTGCCCAGCGCCCGAGATGTTCTCCCCTGGATGGGCATGGGGAACCCCACCGCAACCCTAATAGAGGATAAAGCGGGAGATAATGAATGAATGAATGAATTGATCAATGTTTTTGGAGAACCCGGAGGAAACCCACGCGGACACGGGGAGAACATGGAAGCTCCACCCAGATTGGGATTCGAACCGGGAATCCCTAGCGCTGAGAGGAGAACATGCTAAACCACTAAGCCACCGTGCCGCCTGTGTGTAAGCACTTTAGCTGAAATAAGGTTCAGGAAATCGGAACTTTTCCCAGGCCGCACGTCACGTGGTCGGGACCTGTTCTGATTCTCTCAATCTGGCAACCAAGAGTCGAAGCGCTTCTTGCCGACGAAGGGACATCGGTCACGTGGGGAGAGCCGCACGCGCGCGACATTCCTCACCTGGAGCCCTTCACACCTGTGCGGGCGGTACCGCGTGGGGGGGGAGGAGCGAGCGGGGCAGGGGGGGGGTGGGTGGGATGGGGAGGGGGGGGCAGGAGCGGGATGGTTGCTCTGGCGTTCCTCTGTCAGCAGTAACGGGATTCCCGCTGCAGAGTCTGGAACATGGTGCGAGAGGTGGGGAGCGCGCGCGCCGCGGTTTGGCTCGGACTGCTCGCGCTTACATGTCCCGCGAGCGCCTACCTTTATAATAACCGCTATGCGGGGTGAGTTCAAAGAGCCGCTTCATCTCTCTCTCTCTCTACTGCATGCATTCTCTCTCTCTCTCTCTCTCTCTCTCTCTCTCTCTCTCTCTCTCTCTCTCTCTCTCTCTCTCTCACGTACTCGTCCGTTCAGACCTCCATTACTTTACAGGTTGGAATGGTGGGAGCTCCATCTATCCATCCATTATATTCCTTCATCCACTACTAGGGACGTGTGTGTGTGTGTGTGTGTGTGTGTGTGTGTGTGTGTGTGTGGGGGGGGGGTTCCATGTGCCCATCCAGGCGCGGGGCAGATACACCCAGGACAGGGCACCAATCCATCACTGGGCACACATTCACACAGACACACTCTATATGGGGCAATTTTGAGAATTCAATTGACCTTGATCCATGTCTTTGGACTGTGGGAGGAAACCGGAGAACCAGGAGGAAACCCACACAGACATGGGGAGAACATGGAAACCCAGATTGGGATTGGAACCGGGAATCCCTAGCGCTGAGAGGCGAACGTGCTAACCACTCTTAATATTCAATTAGGAATTGAAAGGCTAATCCTGAGTGAGGTTTCTCCAGCTGTTCCAGCTAACTGATGGAATTCTTATTCACCATTACAGTGAGGAAAGTCATATTTCTCAGCAGCGAAAGTGACAGTAATTGGGAAAGTTATGTATCTATAACTTGCCCGTGCCCATCCAGGCGCTGGGCAGATACACCCAGGACAGGGCACCAATCTATAACTGGGCACACACTCACTCACAGACAAACACAATCTATATGGGGCAATTTGGAGAATTCAATTGACCTTGATCCATGTCTTTGGACTGTGGGAGGTAACCGGAGAACCCGGAGGAAACCCACACGGACACGGGGAGAACATGGAAACCCAGATTGGGATCGGAACCGGGAATCCCTAGCGCTGAGAGGCGAACGTTTCTCCAGCTGTTCCAGCTAACTGATGGAATTCTTATTCACCATTACAGTGAGGAAAGTCATATTTCTCAGCAGTGAAAGTGACATTAATTGGGAAAGTTATGTATCTATAATTTTCCCAATTACTGTCACTTCTGCTGCTGAGAAATGTGAATTTCCCCTAATGAGGGATATCTTATCTCATCTTATCTTATTACTTTTAATACAACTTTTAAAATAGGATGTCCTATCTATCTATCTATCTATCTATCTATCTATCTATCTATCTATCTATCTATCTATCTATCTATCTATCTATCTATCTATCTATATATATATATATATATATTATAGATTATAGGACATCGTATTTTAAAAGAAAGTTTCCCATGCCCACCCAGCGGAGAGCATTTGCTGGGCAGATACACCCAGGACAGTCCGGTGTATTCTGATTCTTATTCTGATGAACCCACGTGGAGATAGGGAGAAGTCCACCTGGATTGGGATTTGAAGCACTGCGAGGCAAACATGCTAACCACTAAGCTAACATGCTTCTTATTTTGGAAAAAGAAATTTAGTTTCTATCTGAATCCAAGACATATTTTTAAAAAGCGACCATTTTTACATCACCTAAATATAAGTTTCCTTGCTAAACACTTCCGTCCTTATTTATAAGATGTGTACTATATAGTTGACAATCCAAATATTGGTTTTAAATCAGTGTAAATTTACATATTCTGTGACATTACTTGTGAAAAATAACTAAAATGTGAGAAGTCAGTGCAAGATAAAAAGCAAACTTTTATTCCAAGCCCATTTTCATTCATTTTTTAAAGTTAATTACAATCTGTATACACTCAATAAACAATTTGGTTGTTTTGTTTTTTCTTGCACAATTCTTTGTTTTGGTCATGGGATGGAATTTCTCAGACTGACCAATAAAAATTCAAACCAGTACAATGGCAGATTTTTCCAGCTGTCAGGATGTAACTGAAGTACTTGCATTAGGTCAGAGAGCTGAAGGAAACTATTCCACCACAAACACATAGAGAAAATCTGATGTCTGAAATTTCAAACATACACTTGTGAAATGGGAACGGCCTCTGGATTTAACCCTGTATTTTCCTACATTATAGTTTGTGTAGAATGTTTGTAGAGGAGTGTAAAGTAAGAAAAGGAAATGATAAAGTGAGGTTTACCTAATGTACTTACACACAGAGTCAAGTCAAGTAATTTATTTATATAGCGCTTTTTACAACAGTACATTGTCACAAAGCAGCTTTACAGAATGAAAAGCCTTTAAACCCGCAAAGAGCAAGCCGAAGCGACAGTGGCAAGAAAAAACTCCCTTTTATGTTGTTATTTAAGGAAGAAACCTTGGGAGGACCAAGACTCAATGGGGGACTCATCCTCCTTGAGCGGCCGGGCAGCAACAACAGTGTAGAACAGCCATGTCCAGATACTAAACAAATGGAAAAACTAATAACTAAGGAACAACAGAGGAATTGGTCCTCCACATTTAACCCATCCGTGCAGTGACACACACACACACACACACACACACACACACACACACACACCACACACACACATACACATGTACATGAAGTGACCACATGTGCCCGGAGCGGTGGGCAGCCTTGCACCCGTCTGGTACCCGAGAGGCAATTGGGGTTAGGTGCCTTGCTCTAGGGTACTGCAGCCATAGTACTTGGTGGGATCAGGAATCAAACCGGGGGGCAGTTTCTTTGTTTTTTCTGTAACTGCGTGGGTTTCCTCCATGTTCTCTGGTTTCCAAAAACATGGATTCAAGGTAAATTGAATGCTCTGAATTGCCCCTGTCTTTGTGTATGTGAGTTTGTTCCCAGCGATAGATTGGCACCCTGTCCTGGATGTATCTGCCCAGTTCGTTCTCTACTGGATGAAATGGAGAACCCCATTGCGACCCTCGTAGAGGATTAAGCAGACGATAATGAGATGAATGAATACAATTGAAGTGTTTGCCATTTATTTTAATGGCCTCTTATCCACTACATAATTCAATTAAAAGTTATATTCCTGGCACCCACTTACATGACTTATTACACCCTTACCTTCATTCTAGAGCGATAACTCAATTTAAGGTTATCTTTAATGGATTAATTTTTTAATTATAGTGTAAAAAAGTGTGTAGAGGTGTGCAGTTCATTACAAAGTATTTTTCTGAAAGCATTTCTACATGTAATAAATTGTTCAATAATTACTGTAGGGATTATTTAATCCAAGTTTATGGTTGTATTGAAGCAGCAGATCAGAATCAGCTTTGTTCCATCTGAACGCTTCCAGCTTTCTGGCTATTGTTTTGCATCCATACAGTTTATCATAATGTAATACTTTTCTTATCCTCCTTTTTTCTATCACATCACAATAAACAGAAACAACAGAAAGAGAACTCTGTAAAAATATCTTCCATATTTATTCACCTGAAGCATCGTGTACTGCACCACAACTATGACGTGGATGCCCGTGTCTTACAGCAGCACTTTATTGTTCATTGTCAATAGGGTTGTTTCACCTGGATGAAAAGAATACAAAAGCACTGGGTTAGCTGTTGATCAGACTCTGACGTGTGTGCAACGTCATATCAAACGGGTTGGAAAAAAGGACGTCATAAATAGAGCACTATGGGGGAAAAAAAACTTTCTTTGTACACTCACTAGAAAAAATGACAAATTTTCATTCTATTACAAAAGAGCTAATTATTTTGCAAAATAGTTAAATAGCTAAATAGTTATATTTCTGAAAACTAAAAATCACATTCTTATTAATTACTTAAATTACATTTTAGTTATTTGTATTTATACAGAATTTATATTGAATTTATTGGATTACTAAACGTTTTATGAAGCAGTTCACACATTTTATTATTAAATTTCACACTTCACATAACAATAGCTCAGATGCTGAAATGTCTCCAGAGTGAAATGCCATTGGATACAACCTCGTGAGTTCTTAAGCCAAACTGGATTGTTAAAAGATAATAGCACGCTTAAAATCATGGGATCATAATGCAGTGTCATCATCACATCAGGTTGCTGAAATTTTCATTCTTGGACATTTCAGTGTAATAAATAAATAATAAATAAATAATAATAAATAAAACATTGATTGATCCAAACTGATCAAAGATTGTTATGTAAATGTGGTAAAAACCTAGACAATTTTTCACAAATAAGTTACAATTAATTAATGGTAAGAGTGCCTTAATATCGTCTTGACATTTATTAGAAAAATACGTATTATGCCTGTAGCCAAAACGTAGACGAGTGATGAAACTCACATGGAAAAAAAAAAAAGTTACACTTGTAGCATCATTGTCTGTTGACTTTGTCTTGTCAGGAAAAAAACTAGTTTCTTTTCAATAAATATAAATTTGCACTTTAAGGGCCACATATTTTTTTTACTTTGATTTCACAAAATAACAAAATATTATGTTTTTTTTTGTGTTACTCTATAACGAAAGCCTTTCACTATCAATTTCTCACAACAAAATATTACTTTGTGTTAACATTAAATTAACAAACATAAGAACCCAAGCTGCCCAGCAATGGATTGGCACCCTGTCCTGGGTCTATCTGCCCAGCGCCCGGGACGTTCTCCCCTGGATGGGCATGGGGAACCCCACCGCGACCCTAGTAGAGGATAAAGCGGGAGATAATGAATGAATGAAAGAACCCATGCATTGTTCCTGTGCATTGTTTCTGGCACTATTTTTATAAAGTTAATTATAACCTACCTTGTAATTTTTTCATCTTATTATTTCTTAGGCAATATTCATACCATCACAATCTGTAATCTGTCTATTCCTGTTTCATACACACCTTTTTAACTTACTACTGACTTACTGTAATGTGGACAGTGAAAAAGAAACATTTTAAAATGATGATGTCATGCCCTCGCCTTGATGTCATGCGCTTGCCTCACACATGGCTATTTACGCTTTCATCCTTACAGACACACAAGTGCATTTCGAAAGCTTTTGTGACGCTGCATGCTTAGAACCTTTGTTCTTTACCTACAAGCCTTCAGTTTACACACACATATTTCATCATGCATGTCAACAGTGTTATGGTTTTCTAATTTGTCCTGTCTTACTATTAAAGTTTTATCGTACCTCATCTTAAACTTTAACTAACAGATCATTAAATTAAATGATTTAATGAAAATCTTTAAAAAGAGACAAATTTAAACAGATTAAGATTTAAAATCACATGAGTCTGTAATTTCATTCTGCATTAAAAGAAAAAGCAACTGTTGAATGCTGCTTACGAAAATGCATTCATTCATTTATATATTATCTTCCACTGAATTCTATACGGGCGGCACGGTGGCTTAGTGGTTAGCACGTTCACCTCTCAGCACTAGGGATTCGAATCCCCATCTGGGTGGAGTTTCCATGTTCTCCCCGTGTCTGTGTGGGTTTCCACCGGATTCTCCGGTTTCCTCCCACAGTCCAAAAACATGGATCAAGTCAATTGAATTCTCAAAATTGCCCCATATAGAGTGTGTCTGTGTGAGTGAGTGTGTGCCCAGCGATGGATTGGCGCCCTGTCCTGGGCCTATCTGCCCAACGCCTGAGATGTTCTCCCCTGGATGGGCATGGGGAACCCCACCGCGACCCTAATAGAGGATAAAGCGGGAGATAATGAATGAATGAATGAATGAATTCTATACAGGGTTGTGCGCGGGGGTCCTTCATGCCAATCCAGGGTAAAATGTTTCAGTTACTTGGGTAGATACACACACTCAAACTATATAGGGTGCAATTTTAGAGCATCCAATCTATGTTTTTGGACTGTGGGAGGAAACGTGAGATCTGGTACGAAGCCCACACGGACACGGAGAACATAGAAACACCACTCAGATGAGGATTCAAACCTGGTTTCGCAGCACTAAGAGGCAGACATGCTAACCACTACACCGGCCTTTACAAATATCTTTTCAAAAATGTGTAATGACATATTAAAAAGCAGCTTTAAATATAATATGCACAATTATTAATTGGTGAGCACCCATAGCTTATTTTTGCTTAGCAGTGAGCGAGCATTTTTGTAGGAACATTTAGAAAATTTATTTTAAATGTAAAAATGTACAAAACATCCAAACGTTCTTTGGGTTTGCATAGGTTCTACCACGCCTGTAAAATGCCAGCACTGTAGATTGAATGATGCTGGTTGTTTTTTTTATAGTCCTGTGTTGTTTTAAACTTGTTTAGTGGTTAACACATCTGCCTCTCAGTGCTGGGATCCAGATCGCATCCCAATTTGGGTGGAGTTTCCATGTTCTAACTATTCGTGTGGGTTTCCTCCGGGTTCTCTGGTTTCCTCCCTACAGTCCAAAAACATTGCAATAAATTAAATTGACCACTCTAAAGTTTTAAACTTGTTTAAAACAAAAAAAAACTAATTTAAAACACTCTGGAGCATAAGTGCAAATTACACACAAAGTACTTTACACACAATTTACCTTACACAAATGAAGAACAGTAGTGTGGTAACTAACCAATATATTTTTTTCCAGGGGCAATTTATTCATCATTCTCATCCCTATTAACCCTAAACTTCTTTCCTGGCTTTGTGAAGCAGATTCCTGTTTTCCTGTTTCATGGTGTGTAAAAGAGAGACAGAGAAAAAAACAAAAAGACCAAGTGTTGTTATTGCAGAGCCATAGTGCCCGAAGTAAATCACACCAAGGTGTGAATAATCCACATTTACGGTTCATGAGGCTCCAACAGCTGAGGCAGTGAGGGACTGCTGGTCTTTGTAATGGTGACACCTGTATTGAAAGCTCCTTTCTGTTGTAGGATGACTGTAAAACACATGAGATATAGCAAATGGTTTTAGAACTTTTATTTAGGAATTGCAGTTGTATGGTCAGAACCATAACTTTACACATTTGGCATGAATTTGAATTGACAGTTGTAACCAGGTCCTCATTAGAATACATGTATAAAACATTCATTCATTCATTATCTCTCGCTTTATCCTCTATTAGGGTCGCGGTGGGGTTCCCCATGCTCATCCAGGGGAGAACGTCTCGGGTGCTGGGCAGATAGACCCAGGACAGGGCGCCAATCCATCGCTGGGCAATGTATAAAACAGTAAGATTTATTTGAATGTTATATTCCCAGAGCGGCACAGTGGCTTAGTGGTTAACACATCTTGCCTCTCAGTGCTGGGATCCAGATCGCATCCCAATTTGGGTGGAGTTTCTATGTTCTAACTGTATTCGTGTGGGTTTCCTCCGGGTTCTCTGGTTTCCTCCCTACAGTCCAAAAACATTGCATTAAATTAAATTGACCACTCTAAATTACCCCTATATAGTATAGTGCATGTGTGTCTGTGTGGGTGAGTCTCTGCCCAGCAATAGATTGGCGCCCTTTCCTGGGTGTATCTGCCCAGCGCCCGTAACGTTCACCTCAGGATGCGCATGGGGAACCCTCCACAAGGAATAAGCAGAAGATTATGGATGGATGGGTTTTATGCCATTCAAAGACTAAAAATGAAAAAGCTAATTACATTATTTACACTGAATAAAACAAAACACACAGTGATTGAGAAACTAACCTGGGATGATCCAAGATCAGATCCAATCAGGAAGCTAAAGTTGGAGTCCAGCAGCTTTTTTAGTGGGGCAATAAAATGCCAAAATAACATCGATGCCAGTGGTAAACATAGCAAAGGTTTTAAATTCCTCTGTGTTAGCGTAGACGTAGCCATCAAAGAGTTAAATTGGCTTCATCAGCAGAGCTTCATGGACAGAGCCAGAGAGTATGTCTGACCTGACAGCAGTCCAAATCGTTCCCCTATAAAAAGTAATGGTGCATCCTAAAGAAACATTCGACACTGATCATGGATTCTGAGCAGCTCTTATCCCACCCAGCTGCATCCCACCCACACTGACTTACTTTACTGCTGGATTTCTCCAATAAATAATTAAGATAAGATAAGAAAAGATAAGATAGACCTTTATTTGTCCCACAATGGGGAAATTTACATTCTCAGCAGCAAGTTACATTAGAAGAAAGGTATTTGGTAATTAGAAAGAAATAAAAAAATTGGAAAATTTAAATAGAAATGGAAATCTATACTGTATATACACGATAAATTCTAATATATATAATATATAAATTATATTAGGGTGGCACGGTGGCTTAGTGGTTAGCATGTTCGCCTCTCAGCACTAGGGATTCCCGGTTCGAATCCCCATCTGGGTGGAGTTTCCATGTTCTCCCCGTGTCTGCGTGGGTTTCCTCCGGGTTCTCTGGTTTTCTCCCACAGTCCAAAAACATGGATCAAGTCAATTGAGTTCTCCAAATTGCCCCATATAGAGTGTGTTTGTGTGAGTGAGTGAGTGTGTGCCCAGCGATAGATTGGCGCCCTGTCCTGGGTGTTTCTGCCCAGCGCCCAAGATGTTCTCCCCTGGATGGGCATGGGGAGCCCCCCCCCCCCCCCCCCCGCGACCCTAATAGAGGATAAAGCGAAAGAAAATGGATGGATGGATAAATTATATTATATATAACAGAGGAATTATGCTAAGTGCCGGCAGCACGGTGGCTTAGTGGTTAGTGATATAGAGTGTGTCTGTGTGAGTGAGTGAGTGTACCCAGCGATATATTGGCGCCCTGTCCTGGGTGTATCTGCCCAGTGCCCGAAACATTCTCCCCTGGATTGGCATGGGGAACCCCCCCCCCCCCCACGACCCTAGTGGAAGATAATGGATGGATGGATGCTAAGTGGCACAACGGTGCAATGGAGGTCATGCAATTGTTACTCAGGATTTTTCCCTCTTCAGTACAAAAACTAGAAACTTAGGTGAATTAGAAATAGTATTTTGCCCCTTGTGGTAATATTAAATCCCTATTTCTGTAATTGGATGGCCTGGCAACCTGTGCGGGATGTTTCACCACCTTTAATTTAATAGATACATAGATCAGTAGGTAGATAAATAGATACACACACATATCTACACACACTGACAAAGTGAGCACAAGTGCCCGGTGCATTGGGCAGCCCTGTATACTTCGGGGGGCATTATTGGGGTATATAATGTTTAACTGTTTCAATAATGTATGAAGCTGTACAAACATAATTTCATAAGTTTAACTACAGTATATTGAATAATTTGTTACAGGCTGTTAAAGCCATTTCAGTATTAGCCGGCTGTTGGCATGTAGAGCACCTATGTAGGGGGGGGGGGGGGGGGGTAAAATTACCACAATGTTTAACTTGTTGTGCACACTTAGTGACCAGTGAATTCAGCTCAACAAGTACAGACCTGCTAAAAGCTCAGTCCTAAAGAATGCATGCTTTGCCTCCGTTTCTATATAGTGTTTATTTAGGTATGTGCTTCCAAAGACTGTAGGGCACGAGGTAAAATCCTATAGTACAAGCTGTTGCACTGCTGTTGATGGAGCTGTGAAGAAATGCAAGCCAGGATTTCACCTTTGTGGTCATACTGTATGGGGCAACCAGGACTGTTTCTTAAGAAGTTTAGTTCAGGGGTTGAGTTATAAGAAGATGACTAATTTTAAGGTAGGAATAATATAATCTCAAATCCTTCTGATTAACTTGGTGGAAACTTCTGTGCTTCCTAATTTAACTCTAACTGAGCATTAATGGACCACCAGGACACTGGTACTGTTGTAACAAAAGGGCCTTCCCCAAACTGTTCTCACAATGTTGCAAGCACACATTTGCATTAATTTATTATCTTTGCTCTGTCCTATATTAGGGTTGCTGGGGGGGGGGGGGGTTTGGGCACTGGGCAGAACCGAACAGGGCACCAATCTATTGCTATACACTAGGGGTGAGCTGCAATATTCGCTGATTCGACGATTCGATTCGGAGAACCGTAGTCGACTATGAACCTCATAGTCAAATGTACCATTTTGACCACATGGGGGTGCCCATGGCTGCTGCTAAGCATGAGTTTTTACATGAAATGTCTTTGTTTTCGTTATATATATAGCCTTTTGTCAAATAAAATCATCCTAATTTCTGTTAATATTTTTTTTAAATGATGTGTGTGCTTTAACAATATAAAATATATAACAAAATATAAAAAATAATCTTTTTTAAAAACCACGCTTATAGCGCCATCTTGTGGTGAAATTTTAACTGATTCGACTATCATTCGACTATAGGGAAAATCTGACGAATCAGATTTGACTATGAAAATCCTTAGTTGAAGACACCACTACTATACACACACTCACTTACTCTCAAAAAGATACACTACATACTGCAATTTAAAGCATTCAATTCACCTTGAATCCATGTTTTTGGACAGTGGGAGGAAACCCACATGGACACAGGCAGAAAATAAAAACTCCCCACAGATTGGGAGTGTGTATTTAATAGTTCAGTGTTTTTTTAATGACTTAAAAATATGATATAATGATATGTTTAAGATTTTTTTATTTCAAAGCTTTTACATCTGTCTATATTTATGTATTGTATTAAGTAATTAAGGAACTTAATTAATTAATTAATTAATTAATTAATTAATTAATTAATTAATTAAAAATACAGAATCCCATACATTCAACTGTTTATCTTCCCTTAAAACTCCCAAGTTTTGTTTTTGCTTTTCAGTTAAACTGCTAATATCCATAATTCTGCTGAAAGATCCATTGTTCTGATCTTTTGATTATTATTATGAGTCATCATCTCATCTCTCTACAGGTATGAGCTCATCTCACACTGCGACTTCTCTTAAAATACCAATAATACCACAAAGACCACACTGTCACAGACGTCAGCAGAGCGCAGACAAAAGAAACACTATAGGCGTGACATCATGGCGTAATCACTGCAGCTATCGATGCTGTGTGGACATGTCGTCACTCTCAGGTGTATGTTAGATTATTCCGATCTAACAACGGCTCGTTGAGGCCACCTTTAAAAATAGCAGGGTGTATTCTGAGATGCAAACGGTGCTTTCGTCTGCATTTGTTGACCTGTCCCTCAGCCATTGTTGTTTGTTGTAGTTGTCCTCTTGCCAACCCATAAAGGCTGCCTTTCATCTCTTTTTGCCCTAGGGTTACACACTAATAATTAGAATTGTGAATTGTTAGTTGACGTTTGAAGACTGATTTTGCAAAGGAAAATTATAAATGAGTCATTACAGCCAACGTAACTCTTTATTTCTGACGGCTGACGCAAAACAATCCCTTTATTAATTTCCCCTCTTTTTCCATCAGCTCAAAGTCATGCAAAAGCAAACTTCCGAATCACATCCATCGGTGTTCTGCGTCTTAAGATGTGGAGCTGGAAATCCAAAATTAACCTTTAAATATAAATTCAGTTCTAGCTTTTAATTTAGGTAGTGAAATAAATCAATATATATATATTTTTAATATATAATTAATTAATAATTAATTAATGCAAGTGGCTCAGGTGAACAGAGCACAGTCAGCTCTAAATGAATAAGGATTATGGGCACAAACTAAATGATCTCATCTCATTATCTTCTACTTAATCCTATACTAGGGGCTAGGTTCCCCATCCAGGGGGAGAATGTTTTGAGTGTAGACAGATTTACCCACTCACTCACAGGAACACACACTATATGGGACAATATAGATATGGGCAATGTAGAGCTGCTAATTCTCCTTAAATCCACTTTTGTGTACTGTACTGTGGGAGGAAACCGGAGGAAACCCACACAGACACGGGCAGAACATGAAAACTTCCACTGCCCTTCTACTGCCATCTGATTCTGATTTTTAAATAGTTTATAATTATTTTTGTTTATTTTATTAACTAGCATTTAGGGTTCATCCATAAGCATAAGTGTCATTTTCCTGTACCATATTGATCACCTCAGGCTCTTCCTTCTATAAAAGGGCAGCAGTTCCTTCATCATATGTATCATCATTATGTGTGATTGCAGGAAATGCTACAAAATGTCACAGAAGGTCAGATTAAGGATCTATCAAGTCAAGAGTTTACATAAAGGAACATCAATCAGGCGCTGGGCAGATAGACAGCTGCCATTGGGCACACACTGAAGTGCAGCACACTCTATGTTTTGAAGATTGTGACTGATCCATGTTTTTAGAGATGTGAAAAACTAAATCTGTAAATCAGAGGTGGAGCCAAGGAAGAAGTGAGATTGATTAGCATCAAAATATGTCAAATCAATATTGGTGTAAGAAATTGCCTCATCTCATTATCTTCATCTTAATCATTCACTAGGGACTAGGGTCATTGGGGGGTTCCACATGCCCATCCAGAGGAGACTGTTTTGGGCATGGGCAGGTACACCCAGCACAGGGTGCCAATCCATCACTGGACACACACACTCACTTACTTAAACACACTATATAGAGGCAATTTAGACACAGGCAATTTGAAGTATTTACCTTAAAGTCATGTTTTTGGACTGTGGGAGAAACCGGAGAACCCGGTGAGAACCCATGCGGATACGGGGAGAACATGGAAACTCCACTCAGATAGAGAATTGAATCTAACTACTGCGCCATTGTGACGCCCTTTAAAATTGTTTTTTATCACTGTTTTTTTCTGAATTTTTTTTGTGCTCCTTCAGTTCTTGTTTTTCAGCTAAACAAACATGTTGGCCGAGATTTAGCTCCTTAAATATCTAGAACAGAGGAGTCATGCTGTTACAGCCTGAATGAACCAACATTCTCAGACAATTATCAGACCATTGGTGTGAATGGAAACTAATTTAGTAACAGTGTGTGTGTGTGGTGTGTGTGTGTGGTGTGTGTTTGTTTGTTTGTGGTGTGGCGAGTGCTTGTGTGTGGGCAGATAGTAAACAGTCTGCCATTAAGGCACAGATTTATGTGCTCTGTTTATAGGAACTTTTGGGCTTGGCACTTATAATGAATGGACAGCAAAATCTAGACTTCATTCAGAACTTTTTGTTTCCGATAAACAGATAAGCCATATACAAACTGCATAGAGAAGATACTGTCGAATATGCTGTCAGGTCTCTGGAAACATGTTAATCTGTAAAAACTAACTGTGCTAGGTTTGTGGATGTGAACCTAACGAACGGGCGAGCGGTTCAAACTAAAAGAGCTTTTGTCGTTTCTAATGATATTATGTAAACATGCACAATTTATTTGTATTCAAGCATTATTTTATTATTATTATGATTTGTTTGCAGTGATCAGGTTTTAAGAATAACGCCAAGCAGTCCCAGTGAGACCCAGTTCATCCAACAGCTTTTCCGGAATGTAACGGTAAGACAATTTAGGGCATTCGATTTGACGATTGCTGTACACTTCAGACAGCTGATTTTTAGTTTTATGTGTTTGAACTGTAAAATTACATGGCCACATAAATCTATAGTAAAAATGTCTTCTATTATCAAAAGTAGGACGGCACGGTGGCTTATTGATCTGGATGGAGTTTGCATGTTCTCCCCGTGTCCGCATGGGTTTCCTCTGGGTTCTCCGGTTTCCTCCCACAATCCAAAAACATGGATATAAGGTTACCTGGCTGCTCCAAATTATATCTATCTTATGGTTGATAGACCCCCCCACCCTGCGATATGTATGTACATATGACATTTACAAATATGTTTTATTTGTTTAAAAGTTAATTTAATCTCCAAATGGTAGCAATGTAGAAAAACTTTCTTTAAAGAACAATGTTTGTATAAGAGGCTCTTCTAAAAGAAGTGGGTGGGTTCTAGCGCTCGCATCACACTGGAATGAACCCAAATCATGTGTATGGTGGGGGATCAGCACACCCCCGAGGTTCTACATTTGGGAGTAATTATGGTCTGGTTAGAGCCGAGGAAATGTCTCTGTTTCTGATTTCAGTATCAATAAACACTTGTTTGTACTATGCTTTCTAACTAAACTAGCAGAAATGAAAGTGAGACACTGTGTCGTTAATAGAATTAATGGGAAATAGTTTAGTTTATTTATTTGAATAGACAACAGTCCGGAAGAAAATCTTTGTTGGGTACTTTTTACACTTTCAGTGCTTTGTCACACTGAAAGTGTTTTTTTAAATATATATTTTCATTTTGCAGTTTTTTTTCTACACTGTTGCAATGATTAGTGGATTGAATAATTAGTAAGCTTTTAGTAACTGAATGTAATTTAGTTATGGTTTATTGGTTGTTTTGTTGTTTAAATAATCCTTAAATTTATATAGAGTGAATGTATGTGGACATAAACTTATAGAGTTTAATATACAGTTGGGTTTATTTTGCATGTATATCAGTCTTCACTCTTCTCAGGTTTTCCAAAGCCTTTTGGTGTGTTGATGGAAATGTGTACCCATTCCATCAAAAGAGCATTTGTAAGGACTGGGACTGATTTTCCAACTAAAAACCCTGGCTTCAGGACTTTTTGAAACGGAGGTCGGGGCTTTTTGCAAGCCACTGAAATTTAGCTTTAATATTTAGAAGGGCAACATACTGTATATATCTATCTATATATATATATATATATATATATATATATATATATATATATATATATATATATATATATATATATAGGCTTATTAGGATTTATATTTATCAGAATCAGCCAAGTATGTCGCCGACATGTTCTGGACGGGTCGCTGACAACTTGTAAAAAGTGTTTAAAATCTGAATTCTCATCTGATTTTTTAATTATCTTTTATCTTGAAAAAAAGTGATGGGGAGAACACATCAGATGCTCACAACATTCATGTTCCCATGGTAACCATTCATTTACCGGTTACTCTTTGCTTTAAATTTGATTGTGAAACCCAAATATAACTAGAAATGTGGATTTTCTTTAATTGCGGGCAGGTTTCTCAGTTTATTTTAAAAAAATGCTTTGAAGTTCACTTTGCATGCATATGTATGCTTTAAGGATATTTTCTAAAAGAATTTTGTTCAAGTTAAATTAATATTATATAGAAGTAAGTTAATTGAAAAATATGATAACAGCATTATTCATTATTAATACATTTACAAAAAAGTAAAAAAAGTTATCTCTGTGTTTATGCAGGTTGATCTCTGGCAGCCCGGGAGTGCCTCTCTCATCCATGAAGGCATCACGGTGGATGTTCATGTAAGACGAGACCAGACAGCATACCTCAAAACTCTACTCAGATCTGCCCACATCCCACATAAGTAAGACTTTTCGCATTGCTTTTCTCTTTGCAAACTCAGTTAGGATTTCAAAAGTTGCTACTGGAGACTCCAAATACGTCCTGTCTTCAAAGAACTCTTTCATTAACTTTGAGCATTAACTATACACTTGAAATGAACAGAAACCCAGTGTTTTAATGTATCGCTGCTTAAAGAGGATATTTCCTTCTGTAAGTCTGTAAACCTACACTAATCTAGGAGGCAAGTGAAGTGTAAAGATAAGGATTTATAGATGGATTTCAAGATGATGATGCACTATTGTTCTGTGTGTGTGTACAGAGGGGCACATGGGATTTGTATCTGAATTTATGTTTGACATATTCGTACTGTATTTTTTAATAATAATTCTTAACCTTGTAACATTTATTATTAGGATATTTGTTAAATGAGGTGGCTCTGTGGCTTTCTGGTTAGCATGGCCGCCTCTCTGTGCTGGGGATCCCGATTTGGGTGGTTTCCATGTTCTCTCCGTGTCCATGTGGGTTTCCTCCGGGTTCTTTGGTTTCTTCCAATTGTCCAAAAACATGGATTCAAGGTGAATTGACTGCTCTAAATTACTCCCATATAGTGTATTTGTGCGTGTCTGTGGGAGTGAGTGTGGCCAGCGATGGAATGGCGCCCTGTCCTGGGTGTAACTGCTCAGTGCCTGAAATATCCTCCCTTGGATGGTCATGGGGAAAACTCCCCCCTCACTACCCTAGTCCCTAATATAGGATTAAGTGGAAAATAATGCGATTGGATGAATTGAGATAATTTTTAAATTTGAGGTAATTTGCATATTCTGTTTTAACAAATACATGAAACAAATCCAATAATGTGATTTATTCAGCTTACGTGTCAGTGTTGAAAGTACTTTGATTTAATGCATAAATTATTCTGGCAATAGGTCAGAGAAGTTCCTTTCCACTTTCAGTAAGAATGTGCCCCTTTGCAGAAAGCTTGGCAGGCCTGGTGTAGAGAAATTCTAATGGCTTGTTTAAAGACCCGACCCGACCACAGAATAATTTTAGGATGTAAAGTAAAATGTATTTTAGCTGCAACATACACACATCATAACACCATGTACATGAATAAAGTAAAATTGTATCTTTTTTAATTTCTTTAAATAATTAAATTAATAGGTGACACGGTGGCTTAGTGGTTAGCACGTTCGCCTCTCAGCGCTAGGGATTCCCCAGTTCGAATCCCCATCTGGGTGGAGTTTCCATGTTCTCCCCGTGTCTGCGTGGGTTTCCTCCGGGTTCTCCGGTTTCCTCCCACAGTCCAAAAACATGGATCAAGTCAATTGAGTTCTCCAAATTGCCCCATATAGAGTGTGTGTGTGCGTGTCCTTGTGAGTGTGTGAGTGTGTACCCAGCGATACACTGGCACCCTGTCCTGGGTGTATCTGCCCGGCGCCCGAGGCGTTCTCCCCTGGATGGGCATGGGGAACCCCCCCCCGCGACCCTAATATAGGATAAAGTGGAAGATAATGAATGAATGAATTAATGAATTAAATTAATATTTAATTAAAAACACCTTGATTTGTCCTGTTTTCACACTATATCAAATGTGTAAAATGCTTTTTCTTTTAAAGCTGTCTTAAAATTTCTCCCCAAAAAAGAATTCAGTTTATTGCAGCATATTTTTTTCATTGCAAACCTTTTTTTTTTAACATTTTTAACATGGTTTCTGAAACTAGAGGTTTTTTTAAATCGAGGCACATAGTTCCTGCAGTGTGTTGCCGTGTCGTTCCACTTGTGGATGCGCCGGGAGACAGCGTAATGGCCAGGGCCAGTTGTACCAATTGCATAGGGCCCTGAGCTGGATTGGGGCCCCATACAATGACACAATGTTTAGGAATTGAATGTAACGACAAAAATCTTGCGCTTGTTCAGAGGGGTGCTTCTCTATGTATAGCATCCGTGGGCCATCCATGCCTGTTCTCTGCACGCATGAGTGCTCCATAGGCAATGATCTGGGGATATGTGCTCCCCCTAGTGTTTTGGCATGGTTGGCACAGCATCATATTTGCTGTTGTGCAGTATTAAGAGCATCGTGCCTCCTGACGTAAGTTTTGGGTTGTAGGGGTCATGTGTGAATGTTCTCCCCGTGTCTGCATGGGTTTCCTCCGGGTTCTCCGGTTTCCTCCCACAGTCCAAAAACATGGATCAAGTCGATTGAGTTCTCCAAATTGCCCCATATAGAGTGTGTGTGTGCGTGTCCTTGGGAGTTAGTGAGTGTGTGCCCAGCGATAGATAGGCACCCTGTCCTGGGTGTGTCTGCCCGGTGCCCGAGGCGTTCTCCCCTGGATGGGCATAGGGAAGCCCCCCGCAACCCTAATATAGGATAAAGCGGAGCATCGTGCCTCCTGACGTAAGTTTTGGTTTGTAGGGGTCATGTGTGAAGTACTTTATGCTTATGTAGGATATACATGTTCCTTGAGATATGTTATATTGCTTTTTATTATGTAATGGGATAAAGCTTTTACAGTATTATTTGTCTCATGTGGTTGGGTCTGGCGTGCCGTGCCCCATAACTATTAAAGTATATTTTTAAAGTCCACCAATCTACAGTCAGACTATTATACCTTCAGGAGTGTTGGACATTTTCTTTACCCCTTCTCTATCTTTACAGAGTACTGATTTCCGATGTCCAGAGGGAAATGGAAAAACAGACTCGGTATGGATCTTCTAGAAAACGTAGATCAGTTTTACAGTACGATTATGAAGTATATCACAATTTGGAAGAGGTATTTATTAATAGGTGGACATCTAAATAGTGTGTGACATGACAATAGCCATTTTTTCTCAGTACATACTGTATTTATAAATGTACTCATTTTCGTACTTCCCAGATCCAAAGTTGGATGATTGACGTAAACCGGACCCACCCACACATGGTGGACTTGTTTTCTGTTGGGCGCTCCTATGAAGGACGACCTCTTTATGTACTCCAGGTATAAAGGAGTATAGTTTCCTTAATTATCCTTAACTATCTCATAATAGTGCTATATGCCTCATGTCATGGATCTGCTCAGTTAGGAACTCAAGGTCGGTCTCATAAAAAGGCCGTGTGGATTGATTGTGGAATACATGCTCGGGAATGGATCGGCCCGGCCTTCTGTCAGTGGTTCATCAAAGAGGTGAGTTCTAAAATCATGCTCCAAAATGCTGATCCAAAATATAAAAAATGTAGATGTCAACATTTTAAGGACTGTTAAGTTTTTAAAGACAATTTCTTTTTGTGGTTGTTGCCATCACATGATTGTTTACATCTCTCTACTAGCTGCTACTCGGCAGTGTGTAGTTGGAAGTGATACATTTAAACAAAGAAAAGCCCCAATGTATTGCTTTCCAGTCTCCCAGCATGCACGTCTACAGCTGATTCAAAGCTCGACAGCCCAAGTTGTATGAACCAACCCACTCGAACATGTCACTCCATTACTCCTCTCCCTCCATTGGATTTTTATCATATTGTCCTATACTTTAAAGTTTGTTATTCAGTCTGTAAGCTGTGAATGTCTCAACTCTACAAATCTACAGATACATTGTTTTCACATTTTAAATTGTTTGTAATTCGGCTATGTCATTCTAAACATTCCACCCCTGGTTCTAATTGTTTTACTTGCTGAGATCCATAAACTACGTAGAGGTCATAGTTTAGCCAAATGCAGTAAGTGTTGCTCTTCATTAAGGATTTAATACAACTCATGTGTTGCATAAACATCTTAGTCATAGCTGTTTGAAATCCAGCTGTTTTGCTTAAAAGGTGATAATTACCAGCACTAGAATGAGCTCAAAAGTTTATATAGGATTGAGAAAAATAGCTGTGAACTCATGTAAGTGCACATCACAGAGAGAACCACAGACAACGGCTTCGTTAAAAAACACAAGTGTGCTTCAGTACCTGCATTAGACCACAGTGTGGCAGAGTGTCAACACTGAGAGCCATGAACCCTTCTATCTGCTTTAATGATGCTTCTGCTCTGATTTAATCTCTCCACTCTAGAGTAAACCAGGGCAATTACTCTGTTCACACTGAGCATTCAAGCGCAGTTTAATAACATGAAATACAGTTCATTACGATTTGTAAATTAATCACAGGATTGTGTGTAACAACAGATCCTCACCCAAAGACGAGCCTCAGAGTTTAATGAATACCGTACTTGCTTGTAAGCTGTGCAAACCATGACACAATCTTACTTCTCATTACTTTCATATGTAATTTGATATGTTCTCTATAGATTTTTTTAATGCTCTTTGAAAACTCTGCATTGCTTGTTTTTTTTTTTAAAGCCAAACGATATTAAGCATTAACAATAATAACCAATTATGTAAAAACATTACAGATAAAACAAATAACTTTCACATTAGTGAAATGATTGTTTACTTCATTAGTTTCAGTAAAGGTTTGTGTTATGTTCCAGCACACAACGGTGATGTCAGTTAATACATGGCCTGATGTGTTTGCTTTGGGGGAGTTCCTGACCCCAAATCACTGACGCCAACTCAACCAAACACCATTGAGATCTATTAGAACGTTTATTATAAGGCAGGCCAGCAACCTCACAAATGCTCTTTTCATTACATAGATGAAAAATGACCACAGACACCAAAACTAATTTCATGAAATAGACAGTTAAGTATTATGATCTGAATATTAATACCAATGCTTTTGCAATAGCATACTAGCAAAAGCTAGAACTCAATAGTGCACATATGTAAATAGACAAGATTGAGTATACATATACACATAGAGGAATTAGTCCTCCATATTTAACCTATGCGTGCAATGAAACACACACATATACACACTGAGTGAAGTGAAAACATATGTCCAGAGCGGTGGACAGTCTTGTATATGGCACCTGGGGAGCAATTGGGGTTAGGTGCCTTGCCTAAATCACTTCAGCCATAGTACTTGGTGGGATCGGGAATCGAACTGGAGACCTTCAGGTCCTTAACCACAAGCCTTTTTTCTGATTATCAATGTGGCAGCATAGCACCAACATACATAGACTGCTGTCGATTAGTACAATTTAAACCACAATGTATTTTTAAAGGTTTAAGATGAACTGTTCAGCGCCACAGTGGCTTATTGGTTAGCATGTTTGCCTCTCAGCGCTGGAGACCTAGGTTTGAATCTTCTCTGGATGGGCATAGGGAACCTCCCCATGACCCTAGTATAGGATTAGGAGAGAGCCTTCCATCTACTAAAGGTCTGAGAATGCACAGTACAATATTAGGACATGTCTTTGTATATTTGCATTACCAGTGGGAGTCAGTAGGCAGTTGCACAATATATTACTCAAGTTACCAACATTTTAGTTTGACTTCTGGCAATGAATGACCCTGTGAGCTTCTCCTGCTGCACTCTGGCCCATATGTGATGAAAATACAACTGGATTTTTCTGGGATTTTTTTTTGTGTGTGGACATCCCACTCATTCGGCTTTGTTTTCAGGCCTTGAGTTCCTATCAGCACGACTCCAGCATGAGGCGACTGCTGCAGCAGCTGGACTTTTACATCATGCCAGTGTTCAATGTAGATGGTTATCACTACAGCTGGAAAACGGTACGTCCCCTTGTGCTTCGTATTATTGCTGTTAAGCCAAGTTGTGCTTTTAAACATAAATCATTTTGCATTTTGCAGTCCTGGAATTATTTGCCCTTTTTGTACAAGCTGTAAGAAAATATGTTATATTTTTAAAGTATGTGACTTTTCACTGAGAAAGGTTAGGTAAAGCAAATCTATATTAAGAATGCCAAAAGCAGCTAATTAATTCAAGTATTATTTAAATATTGACAAGTTTAGAGTATTAAATATTAAATATGGACAAGTTAGAAGGTCAAATATCGGTAGCTTAAAAATAAAAATTGTCTTTGTGCACTTGTGTGTTTGTTGTTCTGTGTGTGTTAGGTTGGTCCTACAAACTAAAAAGAATTCTAGAAATAGGTCTAAGTAATGGAAAAACCTATATGACTTCCAGCTATTAAATTCAGTAAAGACAGAGGCTTTACTTGGCCTCCCACAGTCACAGTTGGTAATGGATGATGGGTGGGAGTCTGGACTGAGGATTACTTAAAACTTGTCAAAGCACCAACTCAAGTAAAGATGGAAGGCTTAAGTGCAGTTTCTTTCTGCACATCATATAGCACTGTCAGAACTTTGTCATTGGGTTGGTTAAGAGTTGTGGTCAGTGCACAATTTTCACGTAAGCACAAGTATAAAACTCTACACAACAAACACATTGTAATTAAAAAGGATATACATATTCAAATCCAACAGTATCAGTGTCAAAAAAAAACAAAAAAAAACAATCTTGATGCATTATCAATTAAATAAAGCTCTCAGTTCCATTGTTATGTCATCGTATTGCCAACAGTTGGTATCAGTAATTATAGTGTAAGAAACATTTATATACTTCATATATTTCAAAGCCAGCTTAACACATCAATACGAATAAGCACTCAGATGACTTCATCGTGTTTATATAACATGTACTTTGCTCTTTAAGGATCGCTTTTGGCGGAAAACAAGATCCAAAATTGCCAAGTACTATTGCCGTGGTGTGGATGCCAACAGAAATTGGAAAGTAAAGTGGTGTGGTAAGTTGTTTAATCAGATGTTTTGAGGCTCTTTTGCCTCTTTTGAGTTGCAGGCTTTGATTTAGCAAAGTGTCTCAATGAGAGTAAACAGCCATTCATCATGGGGGTATGAAATACAGCACATTTGCAAATGGTGCTGTCAGAAAGCAGCAAATGAGCAAATACGATGACATTTCCAGAGCAAAAATGATTGGTCCAGTGAGTGAATCAGATGATAAAACAAATGCCTGCCAGTTACAGTGGGCAGCCTATGTCCTGTTTCAATATCCATCCATCATTAAATTCCTATATTTTACTAATGACCTGCATCTGAAGTTCTATCAGCCATAGAACGGAAAAATGTATAAGCAGCATTAAATAAGTAAATCTGTAGACTAAGCTTTAAGCATCCACATGTAGCTCTGACACACAAAAGCCCTTTATGACATCTAAAGAAACCACAACTGGCTTCAGGACGGTGTAATAATCGAGCCCACTCACCTAATTATAGATTTATAGCGGGTAAATTGCTGTGAGGTGAGGTAACACTGCCAAATATCTCATGATAAACAAAACACCCACTCGTTGTTGTAGCAGTCTGGATTCCTTTTCTGTCAGTTGCTAGTAACCTTCTTTCACCACATCTACAGCAGGCTATGTATTAATAGCAGAAAATGGGCACAGATGAAGCTTTAACTAACCTAAACTACGGCTTGTAGAAAATACGCCTGTGCATTTTCCAGTGCATTTCACAGCTAGACCTTCAGAAATGCGTCATCTGAATCAATCCACCTCTCAATAACTATTTTATGACTTATCTTATGCGGAAATGCAGTATAAAGAGCCGTTGCATTGCAGATGGATAACTCGTTGTTGCAGTTGCGCAGCTGTGCTGGGGTGAAAGCGGGGCCATAGGCAATGGACTTCAATTAGATGAACGTGTGCGCCCTTTATAAGCTGCAGTATCACATGCCGGGGGGTTAGATCGACCAACAGCTGCCGTGAGGGCAGGGCAGATTCATCAGCCAACATCCATCCATTATCTTCAGCTTTATCCTCTACTATGGTCGCAGGGGGGTTCCCCATGCCCATCTAGGGGAGAACGTTGTGGGCGCCAATCTATCTTTGGGCACACATTCACTCACACTCACTCATTCACACATACACACTCTATATGGGGTAATTTGGAGAATTCAATTGACCTTGATCCATGTTTTTGGACTGTGGGAGGAAACCGGAGAACCCGGAGGAAACCCACGCGGACACATGGAGAACATGGAAACTTCACCCAGATTGGGATTTGAACTGGAAATCCCTAGCGTTGTGTGGAGAACATGCTAATCACTAAGCCATGGTGCTCTTATCATTAATTATTTGTAACGTTTTTAATTAAGATCAATCGCAAAAACATTTGTCTCAACCTGATGCTGCAGTAAATGTGGCTTAAGTTTGGCATGTTCTGGTGGTAATTAAGTGAAGTTTTTGTATTCTAATGCCAGTTTTCATTCATTCATTATCTCCCGCTTTATCCTCTATTAGGGTCGCGGTGGGGTTCCCCATGCCCATCCAGGGGAGAACGTCTCGGGCGCTGGGCAGATACACCCAGGACAGGGCGCCAATCCATCGCTGGGTACACACTCACACACTCAAACACACTCTATATGGGGCAATTTAGAGAACTCAATTAACTTGATCCATGTTTTTGGACTGTGGGAGGAAACCGGAGAACCCGGAGGAAACCCACACGGACACGGGGAGAACATGGAAACTCCACCCAGATGGGGATTCGAACCGGGAATCCCTAGCGCTGAGAGGCGAACGTGCTAACCACTAAGCCACCGTGCCGCCCTAATGCCAGTTTTATTTTTATTAAATGTATCAGGTTAAAAACATTAAAGACACAGGGCTTTAATCTTATGACAAATAAAATAGCAACGTTGCTTGTGAATATATTTCTGTCGATGCGCATGGTGGTCGCGAAATGATGTTTGTTCAGGTACATTTCTGGCATATTGCTATCATGGCAATGAAAAACACAGGTGCACCACTGACTAAAAACAACCTCAGATGTTCATTGCTATCTTGGCAGTGAATCATCAACATAGCCACTTTTTCAATGCCACTGAACGCTGAATAGTCACAGTACACTGTACTGTGTGTTCTTGATTTGCAATTGATTGAATTGCTTCTAATACCAAATCTGTAATCATTAAGTTAGCAGTGATTTATTTCCTTTTTGTGCACACTGTATCACATATACATCTTTACTACAAATAAGTCTAAGTCTAATAAATACCAGCCTTTAAACCAAAAAACCAGATGGTAATCATTATCCAATCGATCATCCTATGAGAAGGCACCCCACATTTTATTTAGTATTATATTTTTTGCTGTCTTGAAAATGTTTTTATTTAAATCTCCTCATCCATAAGTGAGTTATAAATGCGTCCTCAGATCTAAAGAAACTCTTAGCATCTTCTCCCCACTGCCTGTAAACGAGTCTCTTGATGCTGTGGATAAATAATTATAGTAAGCAGAGTGGTACATGTTGATTCAATGATGTCGACGTGAAACCGCTGCCAGCAGCTAAGTCATCATTAAGACCGCCTGCATTTTGTGTGGATGCCATCCAACAGCATCATAATTCATGTCTGAACAGACGTAAGCGATGAGAGAGGGTTAGATTTCATCTTTGAGTGAAACAGAACCAGAAAATGTGCATATTCCTTTTTTTATTTACCTCTGGTTTCTTTTATTTTAATTTGAGCCATGTTTTGCCCACTGTCTATAAGATTACATTGGGTGTGATGTTGTGAGAGCCCTGAGATGGACAGGTTGTGAATACTTAGATCTGCACTTCAAAAGGACATATTCATACCATACAACACAAAGCTTCACAAGACTTACTTACTTATAACCTTAGAGAATGGTATATACAAAGTAATAAGGGTACGAGAGGGCGTGCATTATTGTAAATAAATAATGGAAAAGAGGTGTTATTAAGCATAGGTTTGATTCATAAATGCATTTATTGAAAGCATAAATTGGTCTCCTCACTGTAATCTAGGCCGGTTTTTAAAGTGAACTCTGACCCTGAGTAACAGGTTTCTGGTTTCTCTATCATTAAAATAAAACAGAACCCAGTTTATAATAAAACATTGAAAATAATGTATATCATGCGTTGATATGAATGTGAAGCAGTCAAAGGTGTACATTATTGTTAGTGATGTTACAGCTGGACAAACAACTCAGCCAATCAGATTTAAGGGCCGGAACTATTTGTTTTATGCTGGGATGAAATGCAGGTTGATGCGATAAATCGCGATGAATCGCTGAACTAGTCTTTCAGTCAATTGACCAATAATCCGTTCATTCATTCATTATCTCCCGCTTTATCCTCTATTAGGGTCGCGGTGGGGTTCCACATGCCCATCCAGGGGAGAATGTCTCGGGCGCTGGGCAGATACACCCAGGACAGGGCGCCAATCCATCGCTGGGCATTGACCAATAATCATCATTTAGTATTTTATAAAACTTGTTTTTAAACCTCTGCTAATTGAAGATGAACAATACTTAATATTTTACTAAATTCTATAAATAAATCATCAGATTTATGAAAAATATATGGTCAAATAAGTATTTTCATTTTTAATACTTAAATATGAATAAACACAGAAAACTTTTCACCAACATGAGAATTGCTTCAAAATCTCTGAGGCTGTGTTAAAGTAACTCTGATATTGTTGAAAGTCAGTTTTTGCATCAGCTTTTATATTTGTTTTTGAATCTGCATTAACTTTGCTGAGTTAAAAAACTCTGTGAATCAGTCATACATTCATATCTTTATGGTCAAACTTTTGATTTGACACGACATATGCTTTTTAACTTGACTTGCTGCTGCTCAGAGATAAATGTCTGGATGTAAAGATGACCACAGTACATACAGAGTTGGTAAATGAATATAAAATAGATGGCTGCACTAAGACATGCAGTGAGTCAGCAGTAATGTGATGGCCGTCTCTGATTGAATTCCTGCCTGCTATTGTATTTTGTAGTCGAAGGCGCCTCCACGCACCCGTGTGACGACACTTACTGTGGTCCGTTCCCGGAGTCTGAACCAGAGGTGAAGGCTGTCTCCAAGTTCCTGCGCAAGCATAAGAAACGCATCCGGGCTTACATATCTATTCATGCCTATGCTCAAATGCTCCTCTATCCCTACTCCTACAAATATGCCACCATCCCCAATTTCAACTGTGTGGTGAGTGATCTCGATTCATCAGACAAAAGAAAAAAGATTATTTAAAAAAAACACACACAGCAGTTGAGGAAATGTACAATTACACCTTGATAAGTAATTAAGATTGCATTGGATGTTGTATTTGTAGAAGAGCTTTCTTTGTCCCTTTAAAATAATAGACTTTAAATGACTGACTAAGGGCTCAACTCGTGTGGTGAAATCCCACTCAGACATGGGGACACCATGGAAACTTCACCAGATTGGGATTCAAACCTGAATCCCCAGTGTTGAGAGGTGGATGTGCAACCTCCACTGTGAATTTAAACAATGAAATAAATATCAAATTAGTAAAATGTGGATAAAAATGTGAAAAATATTCTAGTGCAAAAGGGTCCTTGCATGCTCTCTTGTTTCCAATAATATCACCATACAGTATAACGATCATAATGGCTCTGAATTATCTTGATCATCCTTGTTATTAGGAATCCGCTGCTCAGAATGCTGTGAGTGCACTTTACTCTGCATACGGCGTACGATACAGATATGGCCCAGCCTCCACTATGCTGTGTAGGTATTAACTAAAGATCATATTTTTATATTAGAAATAATATTATGATATATGTCATGGCACTTAGCATAAATGGCCTCCAACCTGATGATTCACATTTTGTTTCAACCACAAACCCAAAATCATTTTCATATAATAACAAAAAAACCTAGACTCAAGTCTTTTGCAAACAGTTGTTTCTTTAGGGGTGTTATATAGGTGTGTGTTTCCATCATTCCACTGACAGGTTTCCTTGTTCCTGCAGATTAAAATCTAGCATTATAAATTTTACCTACCTCTATGCTTCACTGTTTAGATAGCAGCATTGTTACATTTGCAAAATGTATAACAATGTGAATTCAGTACCCCTTACCATTACTGTTAGGAATAGTAGCTTGTGGCATCCAAAAGTCAGCAGAAGGAAGTTGTCAGATTCAGAATGGCAGCCACAGAAGACTGTTTGTAATAGAGATGCTGCAGAGTGAACTTGTGGACTTTATGGTGAAAGAGCTTGAGGCTTTAAGAACCAGCTGGCAGTCTTGGATGTTCCAGATCATGGGCACAATGGGCGGCAGAAACAGGATTTTATGGGTTTGAGAGTAAAAAGGAAAAAGAGCTTGGCACCAATAAATAGCAACATAATCGTTTTATTGTGTACCAGATAGAAACCCCAGTTTAGCCTTGTTCAACAGCAGCAAGAACAAACATGACAATCTATTTGTTTGTATTGGCAGATGTCAGCTCTGGAAGTTCCATAGACTGGGCCTACAAGACTGGCATCCCTTACACTTTTGCTTTTGAGTTGCGGGATAAGGGTTATTATGGGTTCCTGTTGCCAGAGGCTCTGATTGGGCCCACCTGCACAGAGACCATGAGGGCGGTGAGGGCTATCGCCTTTAGTCTCTTGAAGAAATGTACCAGCTGAAGATCATTTTCTCTCCTGGTTACGGGAATCATGTCGATAATTCTTAATGCCAAATCATTTGTTGTGAAAATGTGTGGGAAATGCAGAAAGGCAGAAAGGGAGCAGGTTTCAGATGTTACAATATTTATATTTTCAGCACATTCTAGTGCCTATACCTCAGTTACCTTACTAAAATGCACTTTCAGTCAGGAAATTACAAAAACATGGGTTGGTTTGTAAAACGTTCTACTGCTGTTGGGAAAACCAGACCATGCTGAGCACTTGCTAAAACACAGATCTCAGTGTAGTATAATCGTTAGAGGGTCAAAACCAAATTGTAAATGTATTTTTTTGTTTGTTGAATATATATTTATAGATTATATTTACACAAACTAGCGGTTCTATCGATTCACTGTGTGCTGATCCTGTAGAAAATCATTATAGCCCTTGGAAATAGTCACATTGAAGATCCAAACATTAACATCACAATGCTTCACTGTGGGTCTTATGTATTTCAGGTGCTTTAATATGTTTTTTGAGAAACATTTAAACTAAGTGTCGAACTGAAATTTGCTACAAAATTAGAATTTGTGTGCGGCACGGTGGCTTAGTGGTTAGCACGTTTGCCTCTCAGCACTGGGGATCCAGGTTCAAATCTCAATGTGGGTGGAGTTTCCATGTTCTTTTCATGTACACTTGGGTTTCCAAAAACATGGATTAAAGGTAACTTTAATGCTCTAAATTTCCCCATATAGTGTGATTTTGGGGCAGCACGGTGGCTTAGTGGTTAGCACGTTCGCCTCTCAGCGCTAGGGATTCCCGGTTCGAATCCCCCTCTGGGTGGAGTTTCCATGTTCTCCCCGTGTCCGCGTGGGTTTCCTCCGGGTTCTCCGGTTTCCTCCCACAGTCCAAAAACATGGATCAAGTTAATTGAGTTCTCTAAATTGCCCCATATAGAGTGTGTTTGAGTGTGTGAGTGTGTACCCAGCGATGGATTGGCACCCTGTCCTGGGTGTATCTGCCCAGCGCCCGAGACGTTCTCCCCTGGATGGGCATGGGGAACCCCACCGCGACCCTAGTAGAGGATAAAGCGGGAGATAATGAATGAATGAATGAGTGTGATTTTGTGTGAGTAAATGTGCCCAGTGATAGATTGGCTTCCTGAACTGGATGTATCTGCCCAGTGCCCGAAACATTCTCCCCTGGATGGGCATGAAGAACCCCCCCCTCCCCCCTCCACCTTCCACAACCCTAATAAAGGATAAAATGGAAGATAATAAATGAATAGATGAATACAATGTTAGATTCTTTTTTTATCTCAGGGTGTAATATCACAAACTAACATGAAGGACTACTGATGGGAATGATGATTTTCTATAGGTACTGTAACAGGACAAAAGCTACTCATTTAGCTTTGAAAAATGTGAACAAATAAGCTATATATTAAACCGTAATATTGTATGTCATCATAAAGTTATAATATTGTGGGATCCAGATTCAAATGTATTTATCAACAATAAAATTAGTAACAGGTTTAAATGTACAGTGAGATTAAAACAGTGACAATTAAATTCAATTACAATTAAGTTAAATACTATCAAAGGGATATAAATAAATACTAATTATGAGAAAAATACAAATGAAAGATATTAAACTAGTGAAATGAGATATGATGTCATGATGACAGATGTTAGTGTCTATATGTCTGGATCAAAGTGACAGCACTCAGAACTGTGGCTAATTATAGATGCAAGCTTAAATACACATACACAGTCTAAGATTATTATGCTTTATTATTTTAATAAAATTACAAATAATTGCTATAAAACAGATTTGATTGATCTGATAAGACAGATTAGAAAGTGTGCAGTTTCTTAATGCATTATATATATTTTTTTTCAGCCTGTGAAAATACTTTTGTGAAATCATTGGTTCTCACTCAGTTCCATCCATATTTCCAGAACTGACAGAACTGAATCTGTCTCTACTTTGAAATAATCTCTGATTTGCTCTAACTGACTTGCCAAAGAAATGTATGGACGCATGATGTATGTGGAGTTGTGAAATGTTATATTTGAATGTTCTTTGTTCAAGTGTAACTAATTGTTTACCCATAATTATGCCATGTCACATTTATAGCTGTTTTTTTTTCTAGATGAGGCTATTTATAGAATGTTAAAATGTATTCAGAATGTCTTACATGTATTTATGTCTTTAATTTATTCTTTTTCTAAGCTACAAATGTGTTTCAGTGTATACTGGAATTTTTTAGGAAATTTAGTCAGACAAGTGGAGAACATGCAAACTCCATACAGATAGAACCCTGGCCAAACTCAGAACCTTCTAAGGGGACAGCACTACTTTGCGTTATTGTCTCACTGTTTGCTTTTGATAAGCTGATTATTTCACATTGTGGTTATGCTATAATGACTATACGTTACCTGGGCGTTGTGAGATCGTATGATGCATTCTCATGTCACGTCAGGGTTGGATAGATCAGCCGATCCTTTCATGTACTGTAGTCTTTTTGAAATGAAGACTCATCTTTTGGAATTTTTCCCAGCAGAGCTGAAGTAGAGGCTCAGAAATAAAAGCCTTGTCCATCTCTTTTGAAACTCCAATCTGCTTTTAATAATTCATTTTACAAGAAGAAGTCTGCTGCGTGTTTCTGATGCAGCAGAGAGAGTTTTACAACAACCAGTGTATCTGGTCAGAGTGTGTGAGGATGACTGAATTTCTGCACAAGTCAGCAGTCTCAACATGTTTCCCAAAAACAGCTCTTAGAGAACTAACTTTTGCTATATCTTAGATTTCTAGGACATGATGGTTTTAATAGAGGTAATGTCAGAGGACTCAGCTGGTCATGTGATACACATGATTTTGTTAAGTTGTCATCTTTGCAAATCCTATTTTGAAAGTAAAAAATCGCTGTTATTTTTTTTCATGTCAGATTCCTTCATGAAGACTTATAACTATCCCAACGTAAATATTTATTTATTCATAATTAAGGTAAATATTCATTTTAATACTAATATAATTTTAAGATGGGGAAACAACAGACAGCAGACAGGCATACATTTAAACCTATTCGGCTTTTCTAAATTTACCTTCTGTAATGTAATCTAAAAATGTAAAAAAGACTTAACTGAATCCAACATAAATATGTTGTGAGACAAGAGCATTTTGCATTGTTTTTAAGCCATCACACTTAGAATTCCCTATTTTTAAAAACACTATATGGACAATATGTAACACCTGCACATTTAAACTATAAGAGCTATTCTAAGTTGCTCCACCTCCAACCCACAGCTATAACAGCTTCCACTCTCCTGAAATATTTACAATCTACAATATTTTAGAGTGTGTCTGTGGGAATTTTGGCCTAATTATTCAGAAGAGCATTATGTGAGGTCAGACACCGAGTAAAGTTTATTGAAATACATATATGAACCTGTGGAAACTTGCCATTGTTGTGTTCTTAAGTAAAGTTTTTAACCTTGTATTGCTTCAACTGTATTAATATTACTACTCTGAATAAAGAGTGTGCTGCAAATGTAAGTAAGGCACAGAATTCTGCAATCCTGTTATTAATGTAAAGTATCCTGTCACAAGGTGAAAATGGATTTTAAACACAATGAGTGGGTTGATTTTACAATAAGACCTGATGAATACACATCATCCTGCATAGCACAAGGCTACAAACTTAAACTCCTATTAAAGTTAAACAACACATTAACTTAAAATATTTTATTAAATAAAAACAAGGATTGTGTTGCTACTGTAATGTGAGGCAAAGGCTTAATATCCACAGCATCAGTCTGGTATTTGTAAAATAATATTTAAATGTTGTCATCAAATACTGTCATCTAGTGGTCAAATTACAGAACGCAGTTTATAAAAAACGTCAAGAAAAGAATGTTTTAAATTATTGTCAATAATGTCACAGCTGGACAAACGGCTCAGCCAATCAGATTTAAAGAACGGGACTACTGTATAATTATTGTTCTTAGTATAAATATTCGTATTAATAGCAGAAGCCGTTCAGCTAGGTGTGCGCGTGTCCGCGCGCCGCAATACTGCCATCTAGTGGTCAAATTACAGAACGCAGTTTATAAAAAACGTCGGGAAAAAAATATTAAAAATCCGGCATTGGTACGAAGAGCTGTGTTATTGTCAATAATGTCACAGCTAGAAAAAGCCAATCAGATTTAAGCACTGAAACAACTCGCTTTATAATTAATGTTATTATTAATATTAGTATTAATAGCCGGAGCAGTAGTAGCTTTTCAGCCAGGTTTTCGTTTTCTATAACGCTCAAATACTGGCATCTAGTGGCCAAATTACAGATCGCAGTTCATAAAAAACGTCGGGAAAAAAATATTAAATATCACGTATGTGTGTGTGTTAATGTCAATAACGTTACACAAACGTTACACTGGACAAAAGGCTTAGCCAATCAGATTTAAGGACCGGGCCTACCCGTTGTATACGTGTTGTTCTTATTATAAATATTAGTATTAATAGCAGAAGCCGTTCAGCCAGGTGTTCGGTTTCTGTAACGCGCAAAGCCTGCCATCTAGTGGCCAGATCGCAGTTTATAAAAAAACGTCGGGAAAAAATGTATTAAATGTCACGCATGTGTGTGCGTTAATGTCAACAACGTCACCGCTCGACAAACGGCTCAGCCAATCAGATTTAAGGATTTGCATACGTATTGTTTTTATTATAAATATTAGTATTAATAGCAGGCGGCACGGTGGATTAGTGGTTAGCACGTTTCTCCGGGTTCTCCGGTTTCCTCCCACAGTCCAAAAACATGGATCAAGTCAATTAAGTTCTCAAAATTGTCCCATGTAGAGTGTGTCTGTGTGAGTGAGTGTGTGCCCAGCCTGCCATCTAGTGGCCAGATCGCAGTTTCTAAAAAAACGTCGGGAAAAAATGTATTAAAAATCACGCATGTGTGTGTTAATGTCAACAACGTCACCGCTCAACAAACGGCTCAGCCAATCAGATTTAAGGTTTGCAAACGTATTGTTTTTATTATAAATATTAGTATTAATAGCAGAGGCCGTTCAGTCAGGTGTTCGGTTTCTGTAACGCACAAAGACTGCCATCTAGTGGCCAGATCGCAGTTTATAAAAAAAAAAACGTCGGGAAAAAATGTATTAAATATCACGCATGTGTGTGCGTTAATGTCAACATCGACAAACGGCTCAGCCAATCAGATTTAAGGATTGTATACGTATTGTTTTTATTATAAATATTAGTATTAATAGCAGAAGCCGTTCAGTCAGGTGTTCGCTCAAAGACTGCCATCTAGTGGCCAGATGGCAGTTTCTAAAAAAAACGTCGGGAAAAAATGTATTAAATATCACGCATGTGTGTGCGTTAATGTCAACAACGTCACCGCTCGATAAACGGCTCAGCCAATCAGATTTAAGGATTGTATACGTATTGTTTTTATTATAAATATTAGTATTAATAGCAGAAGCCGTTCAGTCAGGTGTTCGGTTTCTGTAACGCACAAAGACTGCCATCTAGTGGCCAGATCGCAGTTTATAAAAAAAAACGTCGGGAAAAAATGTATTAAATATCACGCATGTGTGTGCGTTAATGTCAACATCGACAAACGGCTCAGCCAATCAGATTTAAGGATTGTATACGTATTGTTTTTATTATAAATATTAGTATTAATAGCAGAAGCCGTTCAGTCAGGTGTTCGCTCAAAGACTGCCATCTAGTGGCCAGATGGCAGTTTCTAAAAAAAACGTCGGGAAAAAATGTATTAAATATCACGCATGTGTGTGCGTTAATGTCAACAACGTCACCGCTCGATAAACGGCTCAGCCAATCAGATTTAAGGATTGTATACGTATTGTTTTTATTATAAATATTAGTATTAATAGCAGAAGCCGTTCAGTCAGGTGTTCGGTTTCTGTAACGCACAAAGACTGCCATCTAGTGGCCAGATCGCAGTTTCTAAAAAAAACGTCGGGAAAAAATGTATTAAATATCACGCATGTGTGTGCGTTAATGTCAACATCGACAAACGGCTCAGCCAATCAGATTTAAGGATTGTATACGTATTGTTTTTATTATAAATATTAGTATTAATAGCAGAAGCCGTTCAGTCAGGTGTTCGCTCAAAGACTGCCATCTAGTGGCCAGATGGCAGTTTCTAAAAAAAACGTCGGGAAAAAATGTATTAAATATCACGCATGTGTGTGCGTTAATGTCAACAACGTCACCGCTCGATAAACGGCTCAGCCAATCAGATTTAAGGATTGTATACGTATTGTTTTTATTATAAATATTAGTATTAATAGCAGAAGCCGTTCAGTCAGGTGTTCGGTTTCTGTAACGCACAAAGACTGCCATCTAGTGGCCAGATCGCAGTTTCTAAAAAAAACGTCGGGAAAAAATGTATTAAATATCACGCATGTGTGTGCGTTAATGTCAACATCGACAAACGGCTCAGCCAATCAGATTTAAGGATTGTATACGTATTGTTTTTATTATAAATATTAGTATTAATAGCAGAAGCCGTTCAGTCAGGTGTTCGCTCAAAGACTGCCATCTAGTGGCCAGATGGCAGTTTCTAAAAAAAACGTCGGGAAAAAATGTATTAAATATCACGCATGTGTGTGCGTTAATGTCAACAACGTCACCGCTCGATAAACGGCTCAGCCAATCAGATTTAAGGATTGTATACGTATTGTTTTTATTATAAATATTAGTATTAATAGCAGAAGCCGTTCAGCCAGGTGTTCGGTTTCTGTAACGCACAAAGACTGCCATCTAGTGGCCAGATCGCGGTTTCTAAAAAAACGTCGGGAAAAAATGTATTAAATATCACGCATGTGTGTGCGTTAATGTCAACAACGTCAAACGGCTCAGCCAATCAGATTTAAGGATTTGCAAACGTATTGTTCTTATTAGAAATATTAGTATTAATAGCAGAAGCCGTTCAGCCAGGTGTCCGCGCGCCGAACGCGCGTGCGTGAGTGACGTCGCTTCCTTCCAACATGGCGCAGGTAGCAGGTTGCTAATGGAGAGCTGAAGGATACTGCTGCGCTCTCTCTCTCTCTCTCTCTCTCTCTCGGTGTGTGTGAGTGTGAGTGTTTGTGAGAGTGTGTGTGAGTGTGTGTGTGTGTGTGTGAGTGTGTGTGAGCTCCACGCCGCGCTGTCTGAGAGTGAGGAAGCCGCTGGTGCGCCGCTGGTGCGCCGGACTCAGTGAGTCATGTATGAAGGCAACACGCGAACAGAGAAGATGTTTCTGAGTCGAGCTCTGGAGAAGATCTTAGCCGACAAAGAGGTGAGGAAGGCGCACCATTCCCAGCTGCGCAAAGCCTGCGAGGTCGCTTTAGGTAAGTTTGCCCCGCCTCTCCTCTGCTCTGCTCTCCGCTGACGTGTCCCCCTCACCGGCAGAGGGATGCCCGCGTCCTCCCGCGTCCTCCCGCTAGCTCCGAACGCCGTCTCCTCCCTTTATTTCCCCGCTTTTTGCGCGATCTGCTCGGAAAGTCATCAGAGCTGCCCCCCCCTGTTGGAGACCTAACGACTTTTGGCCGATCGGCGCTTAGAAAATGTTGTTTCGGGCTGCTGTGGGGAAGGCAGGCTAGGGAAGTGCCCTCTTTGACAGCTCGTTAGCATTAGCCTGCTCGCCAGCTTTCGGGGCAGGTTGATCTGCACTGTGGCTTTTGCAGGAGGGGCGTTTCTGGGGGGTGGCAAGGTGCACCAGTGTCTACACACTGCAAAGCCCTGTGAATGGGCAGGATTGTGCGAGGTTCGAGGTGGATCTGCTCCATTGTCAACAACCTCAAGCCCTTCCTCAAGGGGAGGTTCTAAAGGGAAAAGGGTGGGTCGGCGTCTCAGTGTCAACAAGCCTGGACCTCTGCTCAAGGTGCTTTCCGGAGTCGCAGTCCAGTTATGTATCAAATCTGTGCAAATGAGAGGATTGCAGAATTGGATGTGAGGATTGTGCATACCATCAACATCTGGTGTTGCATTTGGTCAGTTAGCAGACGCTTCATCCACAGGGTTTGACCACAGCCTCTGGAGCATTCAGGGTTAAGGGTCTTGCTCAATGAAGCACATTGGTAACTTCAGTGGATCTAGGATCTTCAGAGTGATAGCACAACACACTAACCACTGAGCTACCACACCCTTGAAAAAGAACCCAGTGTGTGTGCTGGTTCAAACCGGGGACCTCGAATCGGGCGAGCATGATGACCACTACACTTCAGAAACTCACATCCTTTAAACACTTTTTACCCCCTTTTTTAACTGCTGCCCCTTTGCTCCCATGACTTGGTGATTTTTTTTAATTTTTTCCCCCCATGGTGGGACCACTAAAGACTTATCTTGGCTAAGATATGATCATTCATTCATTCATTAGCTCCCGCTTTATCCTCTAGCAGGGTCGCGGTGGGGTTCCCCATGCCCATCCAGGGGAGAACATTTCGGGCGCTGTGCAGATGGACCCAGGACAGGGCGCCAATCCATCACTGGGCACACACTCACTCACACAGACACACTCTATATGGGGCAATTTTTGAGAATTCAATTGACGTGTTCCATGTTTTTGGACTGTGGGAGGAAACCGGAGAACCCGGAGGAAACCCACGCGGACACGGGGAGAACATGGAAACTCCACCCAGATGGGGATTCGAACCGGGAATCCCTAGCGCTGAGAGGTGAACGTGCTAAGCACTAAGGCACCGTGCCGCCAAGATATGATCACAATTATACAATTTTTATGCGATAATAAAAAAGAAAATGCACAGCTAAATATTTACACCAAATATTGGGAACATCAAAATAAATAATAATAAAAAAAAATCTGTGTAAAAGTACATATTGACAAATCAATTAAAAAAAAAAAACATAACGTCCTATAAAACGGCGGCACGGTGGTTTAGTGGTTAGCATGTTCTCCTCTCAGCGCTAGGGATTCCTGGTTCGAATCCCCATCTGGGTGGACTTTCCATGTTCTCCCCGTGTCTGCGTGGGTTTCCTCCGGGTTCTCCGGTTTCCTCCCACAGTCCAAAAACATGGACCAAGTTAATTGAATTCTCAAAATTGCCCCATATAGAGTGTGTTTGTGTGAGTGAGTGTGTGCCCAGTGATGGATTGGCGTCCTGTCCTGGGTGTATCTGCCCAGCGCCCGAGACGTTCTCCCCTGGATGGGCATGGGGAACCCCACGCGACCCTAATAGAGGATAAAGCGGGAGATAATGAATGAATGAACTTCCTATAAAACTTTTCCTGTAAGTAAGCAGACATGTATTCTGCATGTGTGAGTTTACCCACTTGGTGGATAATTCTTATCAGTGTTGTGATGATACTACATTAAATAATTTTTACATAAAAAAAAAAAAAAAATTTGAATCACAATTAATTGCAAAAACGCTGAATAGTCTCATCCCTACCCCACCGTGTGTCGCTGGACAAAGTGTAAACAAACACCTCGTGGCAAGGATGTTTCAGGCAAGGCACCTAACCTCATTTGCTCCCTGGGTGCCATGTACAAGGCTGCTCACCACTCACTCATCACCCGGGCATGTGTCACTTCAGTCAGTGTGTGTGTGTGTGTGTGTGTGTGTGTGTGTGTGTGTGTGTGTGTGTGTGTGTGTTCTCACTGCACAGATGAATTCATTGTGGAGGAGCAATTCCTCTGTGTGTAAGCACAGTAGGCAAAGTTCAATACTTGTCACATGTTAAATTAAAATGAAATGTTAAAATTTAATGTAGGCGGCATGGTGGTTTAGTGATTAGAACGTTCGCCTCTCAGCGCTAGGGATCCCCGGTTCGAATCCCCATCTGGGTGGAGTTTCCATGTTGTCTGCGTGGGTTTCCTCCGGGTTCTCCGGGTTTCCTCCCACAGTCCAAAAACATGGATCAAGTCAATTGAATTCTCCAAATTGCCCCATATAGAGTGTGTCTGTGTGAGTGAGTGTGTGCCCAGTGATGGATTGGCGCCCTGTCCTGGGTCTATCTGCCTAGCGCCTGAGAGGTTCTCCCCTGGATGGGTATGGGGAACCCCACTGCGACCCTAATAGAGGATAAAGTGGGAGATAATGAATGAATGAATGTAATGTAGTGGGTGGGTATTGTAGTGGTTGCAAATTAAACGAGTGGCTGCAAAATGCTTAAAGGTCCTTCTGCCAAAAGGGTAAGGTTACAGTTTTTTTCACAGGTGGTTGAGAGATGCAGGATTATTTGTCTGTATGTAAGTTTCTGTGGTTGTAGTTTGAAATGGTTTTCCTTCTGAATAAAATTCTAGGGAGATTCAGTGATGACAGCAGTGGATCTGAGCCGCTTTCTATGTGCCAGGTAGTGCTCAAAGTACCAGTGTAGTGCATCATCTGTGTATGAATGCAGTTGTAGGTGCTCAGGGTGTTGATTAGCTCTTTCTGTTTAAGGTGATGATTAGTACAAGATTTGGCCCAATGTTTTTTTTTCAAGATCGGTGAAGAAATGTACAGCGCTCTGTAGGTAGTGGTGGATAAGGAATGGCTTATCCAGCTTAAACAAAATCTAAATCCGGATGAACATGAATGCAGGGCCGGGTGTGACCTCAGAACCCCATAGAGGTGCTTAGAAGGCTTTACACCTCATCAAAGCACTTATTGCCAATATGTTACCTTTGAGAATAGGTTTGATCCTTGATGCATTTTTTTTCCTTTACCTATTATTATTTTCCTTTCCTTTGTCTATACCTTCAAACACTGACTTGCCCCCCATTCATTTAACAAGGGTTCATCTATTTGGGGGTGGAGGGGGCAGAGATGTAGTCGACTTTGAATAGTATGCCATGAATCCAAATGTTTTCGGCTCACCGTGAAGTCATCTCAGTATCAGGAACTAGCATTTAGTTTTTGCAGGGTTAAGGTTCAACTTTTGACTTTGTTAAATCTTTGGCTCAGGAGGTTATTGGGTTCTGCGTTTCCTCTTCTTTATACAGAACTCCTACTCTGTATATATACACTGTATATGAGTAGCTGTTCCACAATCAATACAGGATGCAGTTCAATGTGTAAGACCTAACATTTAAGAATAATTTTTTTTTTTTTTCCAACTAGGACCGGTTAATGATTAAGTCCACAAATACAAGACTTATTCTAGAGCTGATCTGGGGACAACAGGTTGTCAGGATTTTGGGTTTTTTAAAGTCAGATCTAGTGTAAAGGATTCAAATGTGTATCCTGTCCCAACGTTAAATGTGACCCAGGCTACATTTCCCACTGAGGAGTGGCTACTTGGTTAAAAAATTTGCTTCAGCTCCTCCCGGCTTGGGGACAAGAGCCCATGACGTTGAGAGTGCAGGTGGGATTATACTCATGTAACCGAGGCTATTTGCCTTTCAACTAGTAATGCAAACGGAATAGTCTGAATCATTTGTGTAAATTCAGATGATTTCACATTCTGTAAGAAACATTAGATTGCATGTTTGGCTACGTCGGACTCTTTCCAGCAAACTTTAACAATCAACAGATTACTGCATTTTTCTTTTTTACACTTCAGTTTCCATTTTATTTTATATAGTGTCAAAAAACCGATGTAACCACAATGCCTAAATAAATAAATAAAGGAAATCACAATAATAAGCACCTGATTCTGCTTACTGATAAGAATCCGCCCACATGATGTTATGTTGCAGCTCAGCCCTTGTGCTCAGGGTGAACATGAGCTGCCTCTTAAAAGGCAGGCAGGTTCACGATGCCAGGCACCAGCACCGCTGTGTTTTTGGCGGAAGAAATGATGTTCCTGCTGAAAACTGATCCTTTGTTCGGCTCCAAAACTTACTTGTGTAGTGTGTGGAATAATTGTGTCAGCATTGCATGGCGAGGATTTAATTAGATACACAGCTTTAAAGTAAAGCCAGACTGCCCCCCTCCCCCCATTTATTCATTATCTTCCACTTAATCCTCTACTAGGGTTGCTAAAGGTGGGGGGGGGGGCACCCAAAATTGGAGAGAACATTTCAGGCACTGGGCAGATACACCCAGGACAGGGTGCCAATCTATAACTGGACACACTTATTTTTACACAGACACACACACAAACATACACCATATGGGGCAATTTAGAGGATTAAATTAACCTTGAATCCATGTTTTTGGACTGTGGAGGAAACCCAAGTGGACAAATCTGAGACCCAAAGCCAAGTAGACGTGAGGAGAAGATGGAACACCTGAAATCTCTAGTGCTGAGAGGAGAACGTGCTAATTTTTTTGTAAATTTATGTGGCTTGGTCTAGAGAACATTGTGTTGGGCTGTTTCCCTCAGCCGGCATTTGCAAAATGAAAATGTTTGTGTCTGTACTTTGCTGAGTCTCAGATTTGACCTTTTCTTCACAATTAAAAGCCTTACGCAGTGTCGCTTTGTCAGACCTGATGCCTTAAAAATGATAAGTGTGAAGATTTTTGAAAGTTGTCTTTATCTCACTTCATCTGCATTCTGTTGCACAATACCATGCTGCTAACTCTGTTGTGTGGCTATTTTTAGAATAAGACTAGATTTTTATAGTTAATGGTATAGTATGGATGGTTGTCTTCTGCAAACGTCTAATTACTTTTAATTATGGATCAAATCATACTGTATTGTATGTTGTATTGTTGACATCAGTTAATAACATTGCTGGCACTTTTTGTAAAGCTCATTAGCTATACTGCTGTTCTTTTTAGTATTTATTATCATTGTAAAGAAATTAATTCATTCATTATCTCCCGCTTTATCCTCTATTAGGGTCGCGGGGGGGTTCCCCATGCCCATTCAGGGGAGAACACTTTGGGCGCTGGGCAGATAGACCCAGGACAAGGTGCCAATCTATCGCTGGGCACACACTCACTCACACAGCACACTCTATATGGGGCAATTTTGAGAATTCAATTGACTTGATCCATGTTTTTGGACTGTGGGAGGAAACCGGAGAACCCGGAGGAAACCCACGCGGACACGGGGAGAACATGGAAACTCCACCCAGATGGGGATTCGAACCGGGAATCCCTAGCGCTGAGAGGCGAACGTGCTAACCACTAAGCCACCGTGCCGCCTGTAAAGAGATTGTATATATAATTTGATCCTATTCCATTTTTTTTTCATCATTTACATCTGCAATTACTGAAATAATTCTCTGTATAAACATATGCATCATGCCTTTTTAAAATAACCCCAGTGTGTTAAGTGCTTGGTAGGTTAACTAAAAAAGTGATGCATTTCAGAATCACAGATCATATTTTATGTAGCGTAAAAGAACTTCATTATAAATAATTTACCAAAACGTCTTTTGTGAATAAGCTTGCCTTGCTGAAACGGTATTAGACCTTAGGTCAAAAAGATGAATAAACTCTTTAAGGTGCAACGCTGAGGGTTTCAAACTTTGTATTTCTTATGTATTTTGTATGGGTTCACTTTGTGGGTTTGGCTCAGATGATGAAATCCCTAAAGCCACTATTTTTCCAACCACTATAGTATGTTTTTGGTTGATTGTAACCTTGGTATTAAATAGGTGTATAATAAAAGTTTGTTTCTGTCTGTTTGCAATATAAACAATGGTTGCCACAACTATTATAATTTCTCATAAACAGTAAATAATAATAATAATAATAGGGCGGCACGGTGGCAGAGTGGTTAGCACGTTCGCCTCTCAGCGCTAGGGATTCCCGGTTCGAATCCCCATTTGGGTGGAGTTTCCATGTTCTCCCCGTGTCTGCGTGGGTTTCCTCCGGGTTCTCCGGTTTCCTCCCACAGTCCAAAATCATGGATCAAGTCAACTGAATTCTCAAAATTGCCCCATATAGAGTGTGTCTGTGTGAGTGAGTGTGTGCCCAGTGATGGATTGGCGCCCTGTCCTGGGTGTATCTGCCCAGCGCCCGAGAAGTTCTCCCTGGATGGGCATGGGGAACCCCACCGCGACCCTAGTAGAGGATAAAGCGGAAGATAATTGATGGATGGATGATAATAATAACAATTGGAAGTTTGACTTATATAGCACCTTTTTTAAACCCAAGAATGCTTTACCTATGATCAAAAGTTTATATATATAATATATATATAATATAATAATATATATATATATATATATATATATATATATATATATATATATATATATATATATATATATATATATATATATATATATATATATATGACAGAGGGTGAGTAAAAGTATTGGGTAAATTATTGGGTTTTGCGTTTTGAAGGAGGAAAAAGAAGAGCAGATGCATAGAGCTTGAGGTAGGGCATTCCACATTTTTGGCTCTATTACACTATAAGATCTCACAACAACAGTGACCAATTTGCATTTCAAGACTGCCAAGAAACCAGTATTAGAGGATCGGAGTGTCCGATTTGGGGTATATGGATGAAAGAGGTGTGATGGATAAACAGGAGCCAGTCCATTGAGGGCTTTATAAATTTAAAGGAGGACTTTAAATTGAATACAGAGTGAGATGGGTAACCAGTGAAGTTGATAGTATCGGATAATGTGAGCTGATTTTTTTTTTTATTGTGTATGGGAACCTGAGCAGCTGAGTTTTGTACATACTGTAGAGGGTTGTATGATATTATTGGTAAACCCAATTAAACAATGGTTGTCACAACTACTGTAAATCCTCCCCTAAAATAAGTGGTCCATGCTTCTGCCAGATTTTTTAATGATGTTTTAAAGTTTAAGTCTCATTCTTGGGTTTTATGTTTATAGACTAATGCATCTGTTACAGCATTCTAAATGAAAAGACAAAGAAATAATGTTCTAATATTACTGGCAACTTGCTCTGGCTATAAACTTCACTTTATTATGTTGCTTCCATGTCTAAGATCTGCATTGGTATGAATGTACTGTTCCTTTTTCCTCTCTGTTGCAGTAAATTACCACAATATACACTGCTGGAGTTATTTTGTTGATCAGGTTATGTGATATAGTCTGTTTAGATAATACACTTTTAGGACCATTACAACTACAGGACCATTTTTAGACCATTATGTTGGACTAGTGGATTTCCACGTCCAATCTCTGTTTAAGTTCATCAGTTCAGATTCTCAGTGGGTTTGGAAGTTAAAGTCAAGGTCACACCTACATACCAAACACACCCAACCTGTGGCATGGTGGGACATAATAAGGACTGCATTCTGTTGCTGCTGCGATCTCTTTCCCCACTGCATGTCCTGCCACAGCATATAAAGACAGCACACTGATCATTAGTAGAACCTTCAGCATGTGTGTTAATTACCTCTGATTATTATCTATTGCCTTTGGTTCTGCTTATTCCCCCAGCGTCGCCTGTTCCTCTATACTCCTGCCACACATCCATACATTTCGTAGACGTAGTTTTGTGCACTGGGACACTTCTACTGGAACACAACAGTCCTTCCCAATCTGTTCTCCCAGCTTCCATGTCCATCCATCCATTATCTTCCGCTTTATCCTCTACTAGGGTCGCGGGTGGGTTCCCCATGCCCATCCAGGGGAGAATGTTTCGGCGCTGGGCAGATACACCCAGGACAGGGTGCCAATCTAGCGCTATACTTACTCACACAGACACACGCGCTCTATTTGGGGTAATTGAAGAATTCAATTGACTTGGTCCATGTTTTTTGGACTGTGGAGGAAACCGGAGAACCCGGAGGAAACCCACGCGGACACGGGGAGAACATGGAAACTCCACCCAGATGGGGATTCGGACCGGGAATCCCTAGCGCTGAGAGGAGAACGTGCTAACCACTAAGACACCGTGCCGCCCTGAAAGCATGTCATTTTCCAAAACATGGCACATGGATGATTTAATACACTTGTGGCGATAGCAATGAATGGAGAGCCTGAGCTGACTGATTAAACGGTGTCCCCCACCCCAATACATTCTTCAGAACCGTTTTAAAGCATGCTGCCATTAAACACTTAGAAGTAAACTGAGAGAAAACAAGTGGACGGTGTTGTCACAGCCGCAAAAAGAAACACCCATGCGCCCGAGCTCATACATCACATCAATGGCAATGGATCACTTGCTCTTTGGTTGATGCAACAATACAAATCAATGGATTTTTACAGTCCTATATACACTGTAAGTTCAAAAATATTGTTTCTGCCTATAGAAAAAAATCTTGCATTATTTTAAGAGGTTCAGTCTAGGGCTGCAACTAACGATTATTTTGATAATCGATTATCGGTCGATTATTTTTTCCGATTAATCAATGAACCGGATAAATTAAAAAAAAATTTCCATGTCTTTACATTAACATTTTATCATTTAGTCATTTAGCAGACGACTTACAAATCGACTTAAAATGAGAACATTACATGTCAGTAGTTATGAAGAAAACCAACTACACTGTACAATTATTAAGAAGGTCAATAAATGTCTGGTTTTATTTACAGTATGAGTTTAAGGCATCCAAGTAGCCCAAAGACAATTAAACACAAATCTCACACACACTGACACAATATGTAGCATAGTGTGAAAAAAAGAATTTGAGTCACTAATATGTTACCTAATTCCCCTTTAAATGCAACTAATTCAACCTCAATCCCATAGTGTGCAGTGTCTTCACTCATATTTTATCAAATAATTAAAATGTGAAGCTTGATCATTAATTAGCACCATTTTGAACAAGTTGTATGTATTTATAAAAGCACATTTGAAGCCTTTTCAGCGTTGGCTGTGTCTCATTTATACGATTTATAACTTGTTTTGCAGACTCCGCCTCGTTCTGTTCAACCCGCTATTTTTTTCCAGCATTATTGGAGCGCTGCAGGTGACGTAAGCGGTTACGACATCACGAGTAACGCGGAAATAGTGCGTCCCAACGAATCGATAATGGAAATTCATTATCGACACTTTGGATAATCGATTTTTATCGATTTTATCGATTCGTTGTTGCAGCCCTAGTTCAGTCTTGAGAAGAAGTACACTTTGTGGCAAACTAACTCTGCTTCTAAGAGCTGAATTTAATTAATAAATGTGCACGACTTTAATGCACCTCATGTGGATTGTACCAATTTTATATTTTGCTGTGAGTGTTAATAAAGCACACAGAGCCTGCAGCACAGACATCATTTAGTAGTCTGCTGTAGTTCTTTCTGCTCATGCAGGATGAAGCACAGATATTTTTGGTGATGTTTTGGTTTATTCGGCTGAGTGCTGCGGATGTTGCATGAGGTAGTTATCAAAGTGATATGAAAACTTTGATTTACCGATATGAACTTTCATTTACCGGCTCACTAAAGTTGCAAAGGGGACAGAATTCAGTCAAGTCCATGTGGTTTTATTTGTCATTCCAACAAAAGAGGTGTTACGAAACAACGTTCTCCAGAATCCTCTATGAAGGTGCGACACATAACAGCAACTACAAAATTTGTATCCTACATGAATTGTTTTGACGTAAACTTTACGTTATAATGTTAATCTCTATATTTAGAATGTCTTGATATTCTCACGTAACATTTACCACATTATAAAACACACTTTTGGGCAGTTGTAGGCTTGTGGTAAAGAAACCAGCCTTGCGACCTGAAATGAGTTTATGGAACTTGATGTTCTAAAACTCCTCATGGGAGCCTTTAGAGGACCCAGCATGGAGTTTACATGTTGATCAAATTGAGTGTCATCTCCTGTAATCTAATAAACGAGATAACGGGGCTCTGATTGGTTTAACTCGACATGTCATCAAATTTTTCAGCATTGCTGTGCGACATTCAATCAATCTGCAGATGTGCTCAGGATGCGGTTTTATTAGTTTGTATTATTATATTCTGAATAGTATTTAGTTTAAACTACAGGATTATCTAATTGCATTTGAAGATGAAGCGTGTTTAACCCGCTGACAGCGGGATGCAAAATTATCTCTAAACTCATTACTGGTAAACCTCAGTTTTCCCTCAATTACAGGAGATGTGAAAGTGAGATTTATTCCCAGATGGGAGTAACAAAGCAGACAGATGAGACTATAAATTTGAATTTAGGTAAATATGTCATGTTAAATGTTTATACATTGATGGCAACACTTATTTCACGAACAGAACTGAAGCTGCATGACAAATGACTTGCATAACACCTATGCTTACATGTACATTTGAGAGGTGCCCTAAAAACCTCAACCTAATGTGTACTGTATTTAAAAAAAAAGGTGTTTTCCAGATTTTTTTTTTTTTGTTGAAACATAAATAAATAAATAAATTAATATATACATAAATAAATTTGTTTTTGTTTTGGTCAGGTTTTCATTCCTGCTCATGTTTGTAATGTGAGCATGATCAGTTCAAGTCATTTAATTAAGTTCAAGTAATTCATTTATATAGCGCTTTTTACAACAGTACATTGTAACCAAGCAGCTTTACAGAATGAAAAGCCTTTAAACCCCCAAAGAGCAAGCCGAAGCGACAGTGGCAAGAAAAAACTTCCTGTTTTGTTGTTGTTTTAAGGAAGAAACTTCAGTGGGGGACTCCTCCTCCTTGAGCGGTCGGGCAGCATCAACAGTGTAGGACAGCCATGTACAGATAGAGTTGAGATCAGGTGACCATATTTAACAAATGGCAAAACTCCATCAACTGGAAAACTATATGTAAGTCCATTAAGGGGGTCGTGCAGGACCGCCAGTCCAATTAATATCCAGGTTCCATCCTATAATCATCTTAGCCGCAGTGCTTCAGCAGAGCCATGGATGAAGATCTGACCACACCTCCAGGAAACCGGCCACACCTCAAAAGAAACAGACAAGAAAAGCAGTTAGAGTTGATAATAAAGCACAGCATTTAAGTCATAAGTAATTGATTGACACAGTGCAGCATGTGACTCCGGCAACGCTGACTAGAGCAGCAGAACTAAAAGAGGCAGATACTGCAGATCAGTGTCTGTGTTTCATATGAAGAAAATTAAGAAATCCATATCACTGCGTGCATGATCTGTTATTAACTTCATTATCGTCTAATTAATCCTATAATAGGGTCACAGGGTTCTCCATGCCCACCCAGGGGAGAATGTTTCGGGTGCTGGGCAGATACAGGGTGCCAATCTAAGGCTGGGCAAGCACACACTATATATGGGGCAATTAAATCATTCAGTTTACAAGGAATCCATGTTTTTGAACAGTAGGAAGAAACTAGAGAACCTGGAGAAACCCACACGGACATGTGTAGAACATTGAAACGGCCAGATTGGGATTTTAATCTGGATCTTCAGCGCTTAGAGGCGCTGCCACCCCTGTTAAGTTATTTTATATAATCTACAACACTAATAATAATAATAATAATAATAATATAAAGTATGTGTAATAAACATATTATCTTTGATATCAAGTTATTTTATTATGTAGTCACAGGTGTATCGTCACATCAAGCACTTAGTTACACACTTTCAAGAATTGCATGCTATGCTTCCAACTGTGAGTAGTTTGGACGAAGTTCTCATCTGTTGTAGTGTGAATAAGCATGATGCACGGTCTAAAAAAGGGGTGTTGGATGTGAAACAACCTGACTGACCCTCACTGAGCCCCTGAACTCAACCTCATCCAAACCTTTTGGAATGAACTTTCATTCACCTTCAGTGTCTGAATACTGTTCTGGATGAAATGGCAAAAGTTTCAACAAAATATTGTTGAGTATGTTGCCAGAATACACTGTAAGCTGTTTCTTCTGTAAAGAAACTGGCGGACTAGATTAAAATGTAATATCATTAAAGCTTTTGTAGGTGTAATGTATTTTGTAGGTATAATGTAATGTTTCCAAATACATTTTCCATTATAGCGTCAGTAAGGTATTTATCAAAAAAAATTATATATATATTTTCTGGCAATTACGGTTTATTGAAAGAAAGAAATGTGGTATCTGCAGGTCAGACTTTATATAGGGATTTTATCATATCATATATATGTTCCTCTCACTCAGATATCAAATAAATAAACATTTATTATAAAAAATGTTGTTGTTTTTTTTTGTTTTTTTTAAAAAATGTTTTAGGGCAGACAGACCACTTTATTCAGAGGATGAGAATGACCAGGAGGCCTGTAGTCATTTATTATTTAGCAGTCAGGTTGATCACCTAATACCTCTTTCATTCTGTCACTGCAGATCTTTCCATGTCTTATTCATCACGAGAAAGATTCTCAGCTCTAAATCCAGCGGGATGCACCGTGCATTGTTAAGCAAACTGCAAAATGTTTGATCACCATCACTTAGTGACACCCAGGTTTCAACTAGTGACTTTACCGTGTGTACAAAGAGTTCATCCCTTTAGTGTATTATCAGTGTTTACCTCCATTAAATAATGGAATTAACATTTTATTAATTTGGATTTTAATATTGGATTTTGTCATGGTTTTATAAAAACAGCCTACAATATTAAAGTGGATAAGAAAACAACATGAACAGTTGAGGGCATTTGAATTTACCGTGGATTCTTTAAACTGCTGAATAATCTTTGGTCCAGCAATTTAATAAAGAAGTCACATAATTAGATGGTTAAGGTTTTTTTTTTTTTTTATGTATTAAGATTTCCGCTTAAATACACTCCTTCTGAAAGCCCATTATAATCTACAACAGTACGCAAGTTGTACAATGTCTGCTTTGAGACATTGTACAATTGTAAAAAGCACTATATAGATTTGTGAACTTGAACTTTTAAATAATTCAACATTTATTATCCATGGGAAAAAAAAGTATTCGTTTCGTTATTCTTAGTTAAAAGGTACTCAAATTAAATAAAATAAAGGGTGGTTTAAATGGAATTGCAACAAAACATTAAATAAACATTTTTTTTCTTTTTCTTTTTGGATTTAAATATTATATGTCATGGTTTTATCAAAACAGCCCACATTATTAAAATGGATAAGAAAACATGAAAAGCCCTTCTCAAATTAAGTTGGAGTGGTTTAAATGGAACTTTATAAATGCTTTGGAATCGCTTATTTAAAGCCCAACTCCAGCTGAATGACTGTGGAATGACTCGGTTTCTGTACCCCAGTTTTTGGGTTGTGGAAACGTGGTAGTTCATTAGTTACATATTTATATACATATTTGGTCATTTAGCAGATGCTTTTATTCAAGGTGAGCACAGGGTTAATCACAACATCCCTGGAGCAATGAGGGTTAAGGGTCTTGCTCAAGGACCCACATTGGTAACTTCAGTGGACCTGGGATTTGAACCCCCAACCTTCAGATTAATAACCCAACGCCCTAACCACTGAGCTACTACACAACACTAGTTAAGGTGTTGGTTAAGGCTTTTAGTCTGAAGGTTGTGGGTTCAAATCCCAGGTCCAAGTTACAAATGTGGGTCCAGGTGCTGCATCTAGGGGTGAGCTGCAATATTCGCTGATTCGATGATTCGATTCGGAGAACCGTAGTCGACTATGAACCTCATAGTCGAATGTACCATTTTGACCACAAGGGGGTGCCCATGGCTGCTGCTAAGCATTAGTTTTTACATGAAATGTCTTAGTTTTCGTTATATATATATATATATATATATATATATATATATATATATATATATATATATATATATATATATATATATATATATATAGCCTTTTGTCAAATAAAATCATCCTAATTTCTGTTAATATTTTTTTTTAAATGATGTGTGCGCTTTAACAATAGGCTACACATTAATAAAGCTCCAAGAACGGGGATCCCATTTACGGTGCTCTAGAAATACAAGTAAAATATTAAAAAAAATCTTTTTTAAAAACCACGCTTATAGCGCCATCTTGTGGTGAAATTTTAACTGATTCGACTATAGGGAAAATCTGACGAATCAGATTCGACTATGAAAATCCTTAGTTGAAGACACCCCTAGCATCAACCATGTGTTCTGACCCCTTTGGATTAAACCTTCTGCTAAATGACCAAATAGAAATGTAATGTAAGTTAAAGGAGCTGGAGCAGCTTTGCCTTTAACAGAATTCAGGTAACCTAGTGCTTTAAATGTGCAAAATAGATATAGTTTTGTCTTCTCAATTTCTGTCACAATAAAAGTGTATGCTGTGCCTTTAAAGTTGCAGACAAAGTGTGTGAATGTTCCAAATCCATGTTAATTCCAGGTAGTAGTACCAGGAAACATAAACAATGCAAAGTGGTGTGAATACTGCGAGAGGCGCTGTGTAAGCTGCTTAGGTTGTATTTTTTTTCTCCGAGCCAGGACCTCTATTTAAATTTCTCTTTTCTGGAATCTACATGACCTTTAGATTCTCTTAAAGGTTTTTTGCAGCTTTTGTTTCAGTGTGGCCCGTGCTGTATTTCAGGTTTTCCTCTTATCTCCGAGAGCCTTAAAAGCATGTTAAGAACTTCATCAGAGAAACATGTTTGATTCCACACAGTGAATAAGAAGCTGGAATTAAATTAGTTTGTGTGAATGGGGGGCGAGCGACGGCTGGCCGAACTCCAGCAGTAGGCTTTTGTTGCTGGAGCAGACGGGGGCAGTAGGAGGAATTTAATTTCTTTTAATGGCTTGGAGTTTACGATAGAAGCTGCATTTCAAAGTTAGCGCGGGTGTTTAAGGTGGCACACATCACTGCTGAATCAGAACCGAATAGCAGGTGGTGACATCACTGGTTTGGATTTGATGACAAGAAGTTAGTGTTTTGGTAGAAGACACTTGACACGATGAATAATACAGCATCACTCAGCTACAGGGTTTTATTCTATCTTCTTTAGCTGCTAAATAAATCATACGTTCACCACGGGTTAATGAGAGAACCTGAGTCAACAGCAGCTCAGATTGTAGGCTTGGACGATAGTCGAGCTAATAGGAAGCAGCCACAGACTTGCTCTGTCACCACAGTGAGTAAACAATAGAGACACGGAAGTGTGTGTGTGTGTGTGTGAATGAGTTGGATAGACCTAGTTTTTCTGCTCTTGCTCGGTCTTATCTCTCCCAGGCACAGTGGATGGCTGTGCAGTCTGGTGTTGTGTTTTTATCTGTGTGTGTCCACCCAATTCAATATATCCAAGGTCTTATATATCTTTAGTTCTTTCGAACAGACCCCAATATATGCATGTTCTGTAAAACCTTTTGACAGAAGCAGCATATATAACCAGACCATGAACTAGTGCACTTTCTGGAGCCTACACATTGTCATGCCTTCAAATGTAATTACAGCTTTGTATCGTCTACTTCCACCTGACAGTAAAAATTGTTGGTACACCCCCCCATTCCATTTTCAGTACAGGCAGCTAGGGATGAGGATCTGTGTAGGTGCACAAACACACAGCATGCGATGACCGATCATGTTGCTGTATTATTCGATAGTGTCAGGATTTGTTAACCTTATTTTGGGTGTGGTCAGTTAGTTTCCTAAAGAATATTCGGAATCTTGAATCGGCAAAAGCTGTTTTATTTGTCATTAGAATATGAACTAAATGCCTGATCAGCTTTGGAAAATGCATCATGAAGCGGGGAGGCATGGTGACTTAGTGGTTAACATGTCCGCCTCTCAGCGCTGGGGATCCAGGTTCGAATCCCAATCTGGCTGGAGTTTTCAAGTTCTCCTCATGGATTTTAGGTAAATTGAGTGTTCTAAATCACCCCATTTAGTGAGTGAGTGTGTGCCCAGCGATAGATTGGCGCCTTATCCTGGGTGTATCTGCCCAGTGCCTGAAACGTTCTCCCCTGAATGGGCATGGGGAACCCCCATGGGGACCCCCCCCCACCCCCGCGACCCTAGTAGAGGATAAAGCGGGAATGAATGAATATCATAACCCTTCAACTTGGCAGCTCAAACATAAATGATCCAACAATGCAGAATTTATTCACTTCATTCCTGTAATGAGGCAATTAATCGTCATTACAAATAATCCTGATTAAAAATGTTACAATTAATTAATCATAAGAGCGCCTCAACATCGTCATGTCGACATTCATAAGAAAAATGTGTATTGTGCCGGTAGCCGAAATTTAGACTACATGACGCAAATCAGACGGGACAAATAATGATTTAAACACAAAATAAATTCATAATTTTTTTATAAACAGTATTTTGTGTTATTATTTAGCAAGAGCCCTGTGTTGTCTTTTTTTTTTTTTTATTAACAACATTTTATTATGTTTGTATTACATTGTCCCTGTCATTTATGGCACTTTTATTGCATAACAATCGCAATAATCATGATTATTTTTTAGACAACAGTCCTACCATAATCCATAATCGTCTCATGCCCAGTCTGCACTGCCTCCATTAGTTGACCCTTCAACACTGGTACATATTACCTGTGAGTGGTGGACGGTGGGACAAGCTGCAGTAAAAAGCGAGCTGCTGTGGTAATAAGGTGCCAGTTGAAGGAGATTGGTGGTGCTCTGTAGAATTGAGTTTCCAGTCTGAACTTGTTCTGTATGAAATTTTTGCCTCTTTATCAAACGTTTCTGTATGATTTACATTATTTTATGTTTTTATACCATCTCAGTAAAGCTGATTTACATTCACATAAATAATACATTTGTAGCAGAAATGAGGTCAGCGTGACGTTGGTGAGGAGTTTCAAAATGTCTCTTTTCCCAATTTACATCCGATTATCCGGCTGACCAGCATGCAAAGCTCGATTCTTCATCACACTGGTCAAAAACAATTAAATTGAAGCTTATTTAGCCCAGTCCTGTGTTTTTTTAATATGCCAGTTAGTTGTAAATATTTGCTTCTTGATGCCTGAAATCCTTGTAATAACGCTTGTGAAATATAATTACATCTGCAGCCTGATGTGCCGCTCAAAGCGCTGTTTTAATGCTTGTAGTTTTGAATGACTGAGCATGACTGATTTGGACTGCAAGGCTGTTTAAGTTAATAGTCTCAGTGACACTGAAACCCCTAAATCCCCGCTCTTAATGGAACAGCTGCATGGCCCCCTGGGAGAAATGTAGATGTCTTGTGGAAATGCCCTAAAATCCATTAGCAGTAGCTGTGGATCACGTTCAGATGGGTTTGCTGTTCAGAGTGATTTTAAAATGTAACAATTGTTGTAGCAAAACTTTTGCTATAATTATTAAAGGTGCTCGATTCAGAGTGAGACATTTCTTATCGTGCAGGGTCTTCATGTCCTGGTTCATTTTGTAGCTCAGCCAGCAGCTTTCGGATGACCTGCTCACATCAGAGGCAGAACTCATTTAAATAGTTTATTGTTGTAGCCGTATTTTATCAGTTTTTAATCTTTTTTTGTATTAATCACATATCCATAATGACAGCTAGAGTTCCTGAAGAAAATGCAGGTGTGATTGCAGCTTGGCCGTGCGAGACATGTGCATACGTATGTTAAAGCAATACAGTAAACGAGGTGAAAAAGTGGGAGTGGCCAGGTAATGGGGTGTGGTTAGTGTGAGGAGGAGGAATGCAGTTTTCGAACGGGGATTAAAAGTGAATCAGTCGGTGGTTGTAGCTGGTTGGTGTCTCTGTAAATCACACATCAGATTTTTCCCACAGGAAATGTACTCGGCCAAATTTGAAGAGTGATTACAAGTGAACTGGAGTGCGATCACACTATGATTTCACACGACCGCAGTGGGTGTAGCCATCTCAGACTCCAGCTAATGTCATTTTTGTAGCTCGAAAACTGGCCGAGTTACAGGGAGTGCAGAAATCACCGTTATGGAAAGTAAATGGGAATATTGGTTTGGAAAAGCGGGAATATCTTGATAATGGTTTCCTGATAATTCTTTAGCTGTACAAGCAGTGGTGTCACTATGAGCCAGGCGTGTCTTGCAAAAATTGACACTAGAATGAAAATTTCGGGAGAATAAAATAAAAATCGGATAACAATAGTGTGGGGGCGGCACGGTGGCTTAGTGGCACGTTCGCCTCTCAGCGCTAGGGATTCCCGGTTCGAATCCCAATCTGTGTGGAGTTTCCATGTTCTCCCCGTGTCCCCGTGGGTTTCCTCCGGGTTTCCCAGTTTCCTCCCACATTCCAAAAACATGGATCAAGTCAATTGAATTCTCCAGATTGCCCCATATAGGGTGTGTCTGTGTGAGTTGTGAGTGAGTGTGTGCCTATCCTGGGAATCCCAATCTGGCTGGAGTTTCCAAGTTCTCCTCATAGATTTAAGGTAAATTGGATGTTCTAAATCACCCCATATAGTGTGTGAGTGTGTGCCCAGCGATAGATTGACACCCTATCCTGGGTGTATTTGCCCAGCGCCCCAAACGTTCTCCCCTGGATGGGCATGGGGAACCCCCCACGATCCTAGTAGAGGATAAAGCGGAAGATAATGGATGGATGGATAACAATAGTGTGATCGTTATATATGGCAATGACGTTAATAAAACTTGAATGGAAGTTTAAGGACAATAAGGATGGCACCAGTTCGAGCCAGTCATGTATCTGATTAGAAATATAGCCACGTCATGTCAACGAGGTCAATGCACAATAACAAGGCGTGTAAATGTTTGGGATTCTGCAGCCGTGTATACCGTGACTTTGAACTTGGTAGCGAGTTGAAAGGGAAAATGGTAAGGAAGGCTCAAGCGACAGCGTTACTAAAGAAGACATCTCGAGATAGAGCCTAAGGCTTAAAGGATAAGGAGACTGTTGAATAGAAGTGTCCAAGGAAATCGATAGGGTGGAGATATTTGAGGAATTTAAAGTCTGACGGAGGGAGAGAGAGCAGCATGCACTTCAAAGCGTGTTCCCACAAAGAGAAGTAATACCAGTGGATCTATTTACTATCTGAAGAGGTTCTGTTGTCCAGAGCAAGTACAGAAGTCTGTACAGGCCCAGAATCTTTGCAACAAGAACAGACCACAGTGTCAACGTTGTCCTGTGTCTTGCATTACAACAACAGAAATGAAATACCAAGTGAAAGCACATCACGAGTATTTTTACAGTAGCATGTTGTGCTTTACTTGTATTTCAAAACTTTTTAAATTTATACTGAAGAATGTGATTTGTGCACTCAACCATAATTTAACATTTACAGTAACACTGGTCAGCGGATGGTTTTGCCTTTTTAAACACCTTTGGGTGAAGCTCATGATCTCATGATCATCAAAAGTTAAAGACTATCCATCCGTTATCTTCCGCTTTATCCATGCCCATCCATGGCGCTGGGCAGATACACCCAGGACAGGGTGCCAATCTATCACTAGGCACACACTCACTCACACAGACACACACACACACTTTATATGGGGCAATTTGGAGAATTCACTTGACCTTGATCCATGTTTTTGGACTGTGGGAGGAAACCGGAGAACCTGGAGGAAACCCACACGGACACGGGGAGAACATGGAAACTCCACCCGGATTGGGATTCAAACTGGGAATCCCTAGCGCTGAGAGGCGATCGTGCTAACCCAGTGCTTCTCAAATAGTGGGGCGCGCCCCCCTGGGGGGGCGCAGTGTGGTGCATGGGGGGGGGGGGGCACATAACAAGAAATCACAGAGCAAGTGATATTAAGTGAACTGAACAAATTCGTTTCTGTTACAAACTAAAAAACAAAGTTAATAAAGTGATTCTTTGTTCCAAGTTGATATATACACTTCTTTCTTTTTTGTTTTCTTTATTGTTAATAAGGATACATTGTTATAAAAGAGCTGTATTTATAACTAATTTATAGACAAATCATACTACAGCGGGCATGTAAAATACTTTTTCACCCCATTTTTGATAAATGTGGGAGGATAAATCATGTGTGGGGGGGGCGCAAAATGTTTTCTTCTTCCTAGGGGGGGGGCTTAACAGAAAATAATTGAGAATCACTGTGCTAACCATAAGCCACCGTGCCGCACAAATTTAAAGACTATTTATTAGATTAATTACATTTTCTCAATAAAGAAAATAAACGGTTAACTGTTCATCTTTAATTATTAACGAGTGAAATCCCTGAACACATCGAACTTTGCTGAAGTCTGTTTAATCCACTTAATAAACTCCGGTTTACTGCTGCTGTTTCTCTTCTATTATCATGGGCCTCATGATTTTTTGCACATTGTGAGTCTAGTCCAGGCCTGGCACTTCTGTCAGACAGTCCCACCGAGCGGAAGGTAGTTGGTGCTGTTTGAAAAGGTGGTTAGATTCTCTGCAGGAGAAACAGTTGCAGAATGACTAAAGAAATATTTGCTCGTGTCCTCATACCTCGTCCTGAATCACCACTACTTCCTGTTATTTTAAGCAGATTTTCTTAGCTCATGGAATGGCTTTTAGAAAATGCCCTGTGCTGAACCGAGCTTCCCTAAAGTGCTGTTGTTTTTGTAGATAACAATAGCAGGATTATTCATGAGAGACTTGGTGTTTAGAAAACCTCAGCATCGACTCACTGTCATGTAAAATCGTTACTGTTGTGGGTGTTGGGTCATGTTCGAGTCTGATATAGACGCTCAGCTCAGTAATAGTGGGTTTGCATTGCTTGCGTAATTTGGGTATTGCGTTTGCAGCTCCATAATGTTACATTACATTATCATTACGACATAACGCACCATGACCGTTGTGCAATTTGCCCTGTTTTTATGACCTAAAACTATATTTCTGTATTAATGTTTTTTGAGCCGATCATTTTAATGGCTGTAAAAATGAAGTGCTAATAACCATTATTATAAAACAAGTCATTTTGGTCCTTGAATTTGATTGGCTGAGCTGTTGGTCCAGCTGTGACAATGTTGACATTACTACACACCTCTTTGTATCAATGCATGATACACGAAACATTATTTAAATCATAAAATACAGATTCGTATAAACAACGAGCCGATTCCCGATGAGCACTAAAGCAGTTGCAGCTGTTGTTTATAAACTCTTCTGCAATATAGTCACTAGATGGCATTTTTTGATTGTTAGAGAAACCGGTGTCCTGTTACTCAGCATTTAATATTCACTTTAAAAAACAGACAAAATTACATCGCGAAAGTTTATTAGTTTATTACCAGTTTATTAACAATTTTGTTTTGAAGAAATGCATTTATGAATCAAATCTTGTTTTTATTATTATAATGTAAGCATTTTTTTAAAAGCAATAAGGCACTTGAGGGCGGCACGGTGGCTTAGTGGTTAGCACGTTTGCCTCTCAGCGCTAGGGATTCCCGGTTCTAATCCCCATCTGGGTGGAGTTTCCATGTTCTCCCCGTGTCCGCGTGGGTTTCCTCCGGGTTCTCCGGTTTCCTCCCACAGTCCAAAAACATGGATCAAGTTAATTGAGTTCTCTAAATTGCCCCAGTGTTAGTGTGTACCCAGCGATGAATTAGCGCCCTGTCCTGGGTGTATCTGCCCAGCGCCCGAGACGTTCTCCCCTGGATGGGCATGGGGAACCCCACCGCGACCCTAATAGAGGATAAAGCGGGAGATAATGAATGAATGAAAAGGCACTTGAGGTTGTGTATTACTGTGAATAAATCACACGAAAGTGGTGTACCTCGCATCAGGAATAACAACACCTCTTTACCTTGATAATGCACAATAATGCACATCCTCTCGTGCCTTAATGCTTTATTACATTTCAATAAGGTGTCACCAGCAAACTAACATCATTTCACTCCATCATAGTTTCCTTTTATGAATTATGCTCCTTTATTAATCATTACTATAAGTGTGTACAGCTTGTACAGTAACAATAACAATACATTTAGTTTGTCTTAATTAGATTGCCTTTTTAGTTGATACAAGGATAGTAGAATAATAAGGACATGTGTTTGAGCCTGTGTGTGTGAGCAAGGGGGCGAGAAAGCTCTTGGAAGTGTGTATTTACTCTCTTTTTGCTTGCCAGCTGCTCCTGTCAACCACTTTTACACTGACCTGTTGTTTATTTTTCCTCTTAAGATGGTGTGTGTGTGTGTGTGTGTGTGTGTGTGTGTGTGTGTGTGTGTGTGTGTGTGTGTGTGTGTGTGTGTGTACACAGTTTTTTTCACCAGCCTGCCAGACTACTGGTATATTGAATTAACTCTGGAGGTCATCTCTCCCTTATGGCATTAATTTGTTAGTGAAGGTGAAACTAGTGAAGTGCTCTCTCTTCAAGTCCCTTTAGAGCACACAGCTGCCTGGTTACGCTCGTCCCTAGTCAAATGTTAAGCAAACGTTCAAATGAGCAAGTAAGCAAATGAACATCGCAGGTATGTATATGTATATGTGTGTGTGTATATATATATATATATATATATATATATATATATATATATATATATATATATATATATACACACACACACACACACACAGGGTTGTGTATATTATACACACACACATATATATATATATATATATATACACATACACATATATATATATATATATATATATATATAGGTTATATATACATACATACGTATATGTACACACACACAGGGTTGGGCTTACAACAAAAGCCCCAGCAGTAAGCATGCAGTTATAATTCAGATATGTAAATCTAATCTGTGAGTGGTTTAGTGCGTTCTCCTCTCAGCGCTACGGATTCCCGGTTCGAATCCCAATCTGGGTGGAGTTTCCATGTTCTCCCCGTGTCCGCATGGGTTTCCTCCGGGTTCTCCGGTTTCCTCCCACAGTCCAAAAACAAGGATCAAGTCAATTGAGTTCTTCAAATTGCCCCATGTATAGTGTGTTTGTGTGAGTGCGTGTCTGTGATAGATTGGCGCGCTGTCCTGGGTGTATCTGCTCAGCGCCCGAAACGTTCTCCCCTGGATGGGCATGGGGAACCCCCCCTCGTGACCCTAATAGAGGATAAAGCGGAAGATGAATGAATGGAAATCTAATCTTTGTGCTGAAATCACTTTTCCAAGGTCTAATCCAGAGATTGTGAAATGGAAATAAGTGTGGAATGATTTCAGTAAATGTTTTACGTTTTTGTAGAGTGACTGTACTTTTTGGACAATCTTTTGCGTTCAGCTCATTGGTTAGGGTGTTGGGCTATCATTCTGAAGGTTGTGGGTTCAAATCTCAGCTCCACTGAAGTTATGTGGGTCATTGAACAAGGCCCTTTAACCCTCAATGTTCCAGGGATGCTGTGGCCAACCCTGTGCTCGATTTGTAGTTTGCTTTGATTAAAAGTGTTTGCTAAATGACCAAATCTTTATATAATATAATATAACACTGTCATAGTTATAAGTATAACTTGTTTTAACTATGTTTTTCCTATTGACATATAAATCAACAGTAAAAAAGGACTGTTCATTGCAGCCGTATTTAAAATTTCTTATTAGAACAATGAATGATGAAACGAGCTTTAATGAGCAGGAGATAACTGATAACACCCTGCTGTGTGCTCTGGGCAAGTCAACTTATCTTCGCACACGTCCGCTGCAGACCTGAGGCCTTCAGGGAGGAAACAGCATTCCACATGCTTTAGTTCAAGAACTTAGAAAGACAGCGCAAGATCTTTTCTGGCAGCTCTGACACTGAAATGGTTGATGTTTTATGACAGCAGGATTTTGTGGGCTGGATGTTTAGCCCAACCACATGATCCTCAGATGACATGCAGAGACCGAAGATGCTCGTTTAGTGGACTTTTTTAAAACATCCATCCATTATCTTCCACTTTACCCTCTACTAGGGTCATACAGGGATGTTCCCCTTGCCCGTCCAGGGGAGAAAGTTTTGGGCGCTGGGCAGATACACCCAGGACAGGTGTCAGTCTATTGCTGGGCACACACTCACTCACACAGACACACTCTATATGGGGCAATTTGGAGAATTCAGTTGACCTTGATCCATGTTTTTGGACTGCGGGAGGAAACCGGAGAACCCGGAGGAAACCCACGAAGACACGGGGAGAACATGGAAACTCCACCCAGATTGGGATTCAACCGGGAATTTTGAGATTGCTCAAAACCTGCTGTTAGTCAGAAGTTATTTACTACATATTTGTAAGCAATGGTACCAAACTACACCTCTCTATGCTGGTTAAATTCATTAAGTAGCGAAAGAGGTTTCGCTAAGTTGACTTTAACATGTTTAATATTTATTTGCTTGCATTATTTTACATAAATTATTATACATAAATTGCATTATTTAAAAAAAAAAAGCTTATGGTTATTTTCATGCATCTGTTCTTTGTTTTGGAAGAATTATAGCTTGTGTCTATTGCATTAGGCCACAAGTTTCCTGATCGGTCTGTTCAGTGTGGTGAACCTTGCTGTGTGCATTAACCAGCGTATTACTGGTTGCTATGGTGTGTTGTCATACGAGCCCCTGCTCATTCACACACTCCCTGTTTGTGTGAGGGCACTTTAAATGCAGACGCCTTTGTTTATTTATTACTGAGCCTAAGATGACCTTGATTTCGGTTTAGTTAAAGCTTCTATTTCAGATCTGTGAAGAATCTTAAGCATTGAGTCATATTTCATATTTTTTTACACAGATGTGAATGGTTTGATAAATTTCTCCAAAGTTTTCTTTGAGTGTATGTGTGTGTAAGCAATAAGGCACAAGAGGGTATGCATTATTATAAATAAACCATGGGAATGAGGTGTTGTTAAGCCCAGCGTGATTTATTCACGATAATGCGCAACCTTGAGTGCCTTATTGCTTTTATAAAATGATTACAAACAGACTTTAATACAAAAACAAGGTTTGATTCATAAATGTGTTTATTGTAAACTAATTATTAATAAACTGATCTTTAGTGCCGTAATCTAGTCCGGTTTGTAAAGTCGAGAAGCAGGATACTGATTTCTCTAATGATCAAAAAATTCCATCTAGTAATGCCATCTAGTGGCCATATTATAAAACACAATTTATTAGTGCTCATCAGGAATCTGCTGGCTGTTTATATTTACAAATACATATATTTCAAATATATGTATGTTATAATAAAGCATTGATTTGAATGTAAAGCGGTCAGGGGTGTGTGTTATTACAAATAATATCACGGCTGGACAAATAGTTCAGCCGATCAGAGTTGAGGACCACTAAGCGTTTTATAATTAGGGTTAATGTTAGGGTAGTACTATTATGATTAAACTTTACGTAAGTCTCTGTGAAATGAAGCAAGTCCATGTAAAGTTCCCACAATGCATAGAAACAAATGCGTATGTCTCTCTGTAAACTTGTTAATTTGTCTGAATGGTCTGAATACGGAGTTTCAGGTCAGTTTAGAGCAGCAGTAATTGCGCAGTAAACAGCATAGTGACTCACTTAATTGTCCATTAGTTAGTAGACAGCCAGCATTTACTCGCTCTCCTGTATTCTGCGTTGTGAACCTGCTCTGATCTGCATACGCACAAAATTCGAACCTCAATGAATCCTCATTTCTGCTCACAGCGCATGAACACAGTTGACTCGAAGCCCTTCATCAAAATGATTTGACTCCGAATGAGCAGTGCATATAAATGTTGCCACTGTGACTGTGGAGTCTGATGCTGTCCTTGGTGAGGATTCAATCAGACAGGACTCTTTAATATTTGTGTTTTCAGGGGCACTTCCTCCGTCGTGGTCGGCGAATGTTTACTGCCGAATCTTTCCTCTTTATCTCGGAGACCTCTTTGTTAAATGATCGCTGTGCGCCCGAGAAACGCTGCGAACCATGTCTTAATTAAATTTCAGCTTTGGCCTTTAGGACAGCTGTCAAACGATTTTGCTGATTGCATTTGTTTGGTTCAAAAGGAGAGAGCTGTACTTTTCCCTCTCTTTCTCTCACTTCTCACCACAGGATTTTCTCTCAAAGTAGATATTTAAGCTTTTCATGGCGTTCCATCTGTGAAATCGCTCCCAGCGTAAACACGAACGATGTGTGAGCCAGGGCTTCGCTGTGGAATCCTAAATGTTGCGTGTCTGTCTGTTGCGTGTGTCCCCTCTGCAAAGTGGAAAGTTCTCCAACACTTTTGACTAATTGACTAACACGTTGACTAATGTAAACGGTCCCATAACTTAAGTAGAATGGACTTCTGAGCATGCAGTGTGCTAGCTTATCAATACATAACCACGCTACCAAGGATTCATTTGGCATAGCTGTGTTAAGTTAATAAGGACTCAACAAGCAAGGACCGATTCCTTTATTTATTCATTTATATATAGCACTTTTTATAATAGTGCATTGTCTCAAAGCAGCTTTACAGTGTTTTAAGCCTAAACCTCCAAAACTCAGCTGAACAGAGCGGGACAAGCACAAACTGCCTTGTATTGTTTGTTTTATAAGGAAGATTCCTTGTGAGGACCATAGCTCAATTGAGGACTTCTCCTCTATGAGTATACAAGCTGTTTAACTAACACTGCAGAACACTAAGACCCAGGTTGTGTGAATAGCCGAGTGTCCATTTAAAAAAAAAAAAACACAAGTCTTTAAATCAGTTCGGTTACATTGAAATCCCTTTGTTTCTCTGTGAGAATGGCCAAGAGCATTTCAGCAGACCTTCAGGTCACAAGGCTGGTTCCTTAACCATAAACCCATGACTGTCCCTGGCATGTCCTGACAGGATTGCAAACCTGCTGGTCCCCATCACATGCACACACACTGAGGACCGATTTACCAAACACAAGAACATGCTTATTCTCAGATTGTGTTTATTGTACTGTGTATCGTCCAGTATTTATTGTGATCCTTGTGTTTGCACACGTGCACTTTATGTTGATTGTGTAGTAACTGTTATGTGAAGCACCTTGTTCCTGAGGAACGCTGTCTCGTTCCACATATACTGTACTGTACTCTATATTGTGGAATGACAAATAAAATACTTGAATACTTGATGTAAACATTATCTGAAGCTGTTGGAACGTCTGTATGATCTGGTGCTGCACTAGAATTGGTCGCTCAGATAATTGCATGAGGTTACAAGTCAGATTATAAAATAATTACATTTCTCTTTTTCTCTTTTCATTGCAGAGGAAATTAAAGTTGAATCGGAGAAATTAAGGTGAGTGAAATAAAACTAAAAAGCTTTGTTTTGTTATCAGAGTTGTTCTTCCTCTGTGATCTTCCTAATTCTATTCATCACTCGTATGTTTGTATTCTCACTTCCTTCTTTCCACAAATTTTAACGGTTCCTTTTACAGTCCAGATCAAATATTATATTTCCTTTTTACAGTTTACTACAAAATATTTAACACATCATAAATTTATTTATAAACTTACCTCCAATTGGCTGCGGAAATAATACACCTAATAATACACTTGAACAATGATCCTGAATCATTTAATAAACCTGTGGTGAGGGTTAAGTTCGCAAGACCCCAGGTGAAAAACCGCAAACTATCGGCGTCACGCTTTATTTTTTACATGATATTATTTCCCACACTCTTCTAAACACTTCACAATCCTTTGGAAAACCTACGTAATTTTAACAGCATATACTGTAGACCTGTTGGACTCCAGTCCACTGCTGAAAGCACATCCAATAGTCACACAGCACAGAACCCCGGGATGGTTTGTTGTGACGAATCCCATTTTTTAGGATAAAATAAGATAAAATAAGATGAGCCTTTATAAGCCAGCATGGGGAAACTTACCTAGTACCAGCAGCAAAGGGACAGTAAGTGAGAAATAAAAAAAAAACATTAAATAAAGGCTATATATACATATATCCATCCATTATCTTCTGCTTTATCCTACACTAGGTTCGCAGGGGGGAGGGGGTACCATGCCCATCCAGGTAGAACGTTTCTGGCGCTGGGCAGATACACCCAAGACGGTGCCAATCTATCGCGGGGCACACACTCACTCACACAGACACACAAACACACTCTACATGGGCTAATTTGGAGAATTTGATTGACTTTGATCCATGTTTTTGGACTGTGGGAGGAAACCGGAGAACCCGGAGGAAACCCATGTGGACACGGGGAGAACATGGAAACTCCACCCAGATTGGGATTCTAACCGGGAATCTCTTGTGCTGAGAGGCGAACATGCTAACCACTAAGCCGCCGTGCCGCCCTATATACATATATATTTTTTAAAAATGCATATTTTGGTGCTGTAATCAAAGTAATAAAAAATAAGTATATTTGAAAAAAGAGTGTACATATATTAAACAACGTTTATAAATTATTATGTACACCATATTTGCAAATTTTGTCATACGGAAGCTCGGGTTTCATCTAGGACCCTGCTAGGGTAAAGAAATGTCACCAGACACCGGGTTTTGTTTCGACAGATAGAGCCATATTGTTTTCTTGGGGATGATGTGCAAAATAAGGCAGGTGACTGATATAATGACTCATAAGTATGCATTTAAGATATAAAATGTTACTATATTATATATATATATATATATATATATATATATATATATATATATATATATATATATATATTTAATGCAAAGTTTCTGTCTTTTCTCTACATCCTAGTTATATAAATAAACATTAAGACTTTTTAATTCACAGATTTCTTCTGATATATGCATTTATTTTTTAAACCATGTTCATACTGTTTCCAAATTTAGCTCTCAGTTACCAACACCTTTCCCCCTCAGTTTACACTGCAGCATATATAGTGTGTTTGTGGATGTGTGGGCCCGAGTGTCACGTATTTTGAGAACATGTTGCAGCCAAGGTTTTGTATAATCAGTCTACAGTCTGCTCAGTTTCTCAAAATATAAGCGTTTAATCATTTTGTTGCCTAATTGCCCATTTTGACAACCTAGTGACCACGTTTCTTGGTTTGTTGTTCTAAATGAATACATTTTACATTCAAAGTTGCTTAAAATAGTTCCTCCAGTTACCCAGAACTGGAATTTATTCCCACCCTGTACCTCTTTCTCACTAGGACCCTATGCCACTGGCTTTTGGGTTTATAAATGATATGCTTTATTGCTAGACAGCTAGAAGTTGCCTTTTTCTGACCTGTTGTGTCTGTTGGGTCTCTTAATGGAGTGCAGATGGGCTGAGGTGTGCAGCTGGGTAAAAACCAGAAAGCACTTCATGGTATCTCGGCTTAAGCTTTAACTATTTAAACATGAACAGGCTAATCTCGGATTAATGTTTAAAGATGTTAAAGCTAAAGTAATGAGTGCCAATTCACTATAATGCTATTTTCCTAACACACTCACTCCACTCTCTCTCTCTCTCTCCTGTTATTACACTCTTGTTATTATTCTCACCAGATTTTATTTATTTACTGCTAAAACCTTTTCTGAAAAGTATGATGCTGCACATGACTGCATTACTTCAGACTGACGATGCATTTCATCCCATTTTATTTCCCTCTCTTTATTTAGCCCCCCTGCTGGTGAGTCTAAATCAGGCTCCAGCACTCTGCCCCCCATCAAATCCAAGACCAACTTCATCGAGGCGGATAAATACTTCCTTCCATTTGAGTTAGCCTGTCAGTCCAAATGTCCACGCATCGTCAGCACGTCACTCGACTGTTTACAGGTTAGTAAGTCGAGAAGAAGCTCTGTTATTAAACACTGACAGGTAAACGGAGTAAAATGGTCTCTTCTTGGGTAATGTGAGGAAAAAAGAAAACATATTTGAGGTCAGAAACTTCAAAGACACTATTAGAATTATCACAGGTTTGTGTGAATGTCTTAATGTTTAACTGAGTTTTAGCTTCTCATGCTTATAAATAGAAGGTGACACACAGGAGCCAGATACCCGTAGGGTGGTTGTACACTTTAGAGAATGAATGCTAAAAGAAAGTGCAATTGCAGGAGAGTTTGTCAGAGCTGAACGGTGGCACTCTGATGAATAAACATTATTTAATGCAGACATTTAGTTCTTTTTTTTAATCCCTTTATTCCAAATTTGGTGTGTTTTTAAATGTATTATGCTCCCGTGATGATTGTCACCTGGTGATTCCACCTCACCGAGGAGCTAATTCTCACTCCGTGGCGTTCACCACTGCAAAATGGTGGAACGATCTTCCCAACTCTGTCCGTAAGGCAGAATCACTAAGCAGTTTTAATAAACTACTGAAGACGCATCTTTTTAACAAATACCTGTAGAAAAAAAAAATAAAAAAAGAGGAGGGGGGCGTAACATCAGATAACGATCCGGTTTGATAATTCCACAGTGTAGTTGGTTTTCTTCATAACTACTGACTTGTGATCTCCTTTGTAAGTCGCTTTGGATAAAAGTGTCTGCTGAATGATTAAATGTAATGTATTAAACACAGTGGACGACAAAATGTAAAGGACACATAACATAATTCTAACATAATGTAACTAATAAAAGCAAAATATGGCATAACCCCCAAAACCATATATAATAAGAATAAAACCAAATAAATATAAATATAATAAAACCAAATAAATAAATAACTGTTGGGGCGGCACGGTGGCTTAGTGGTTAGCACGTTCGCCTCTCAGCGCTAGGGATTCCCGGTTCGAATCCCCATCTGGGTGGAGTTTCCATGTTCTCCCCGTGTCCGCGTGGGTTTCCTCCGGGTTCTCCGGTTTCCTCCCACAGTCCAAAAACATGGATCAAGTCAATTGAGTTCTCCAAATTGCCCCATATAGAGTGTGTTTGTGTGAGTGTGTGCCCAGCGATAGATTGGCGCCCTGTTCTGGGTGTATCTGCCCAGCGCCCGAAACGTTCTCCCCTGGATGGGCATGGGGAACCCCCCCGCGACCCTAATAGAGGATAAAGCAGAAGATAATGAATGGAAAAAAAAAAAAAAAAAAACTGTTTTCCTGAGTAACTTTACAGAGGTAAGGTAGTGTTCTTGCTGCTGCTTGATTACGTTTGTACCAGCCTGAATGGTCCTGTTGTGTTTTTCCATGTCTGCCAAAGTCTGGTTGTTAACTGGTGATTGAATTAGTTGTCTGTAAGTGGTAATGTCACCTCTTTAGCCCCCAAGCACCTCTGTTAATAACCTTCAGTGTGAGAAATCAATTTACACAAGTTGCCACTAATCCACAGAGCTAATAAATGCAGTAATTGAGTTCCCACTGATTTCAGTAGCACAGCTGCATCTTAACCTCCAGGTTTTCTTGTTGAGAGATGGTTGGGATGTTGCACAAGGTGTTCAGGTGTGTGTGTGTGTCTGTGTTTGCGTGTGTGTGCTTGATTTTGTAGAAACTCATAGCTTACGGGCACCTGACGGGCAGCGCCCCAGACAGCACAGCCCCTGGGAAGAAGCTGATCGACAGGATCATCGAGACCATCTGCGGTTGCTTTCAAGGCCCACAGACTGATGAGGGAGTTCAGCTGCAGATTATAAAGGTCTAATAGCGCTAATAATTCTTCCTTTTCAAAGAGTTGCTAATTAAAAGAATGCATTTGAGGAAAATAATGTGGCTTCATGGTTATTCTAACACTCCACTGTTATTGTCAGAGGGGTCTATGATTATTAAATATAGCCTGTTTTTATAACAAGGAGTTTATTGGTTTAGGCTGATGATCAAGGTTAAATTGTTCAGGGAAAATGAATTACTAAATAATTCCACAAACAAATGATATAGTTTCACCAGCTAAACCTGCAACACATTTTTATTAATGTTCATGTCATCAGAACCTAAACAGTTGTAGAACTTTATTTTTGATGTTGTATGATGTTAAATGTATTGTGATTGTTTGCTGATGTTATGATCTACGTTTCACTTCAATGTTAGTTCATGGGATCGAGTTGGGTTTATACACAGGGAGGATTTCATTACTTTAAGTTGAAATATGTTCATAAAATGGGGAGCTCAGATCCGTAAATCTGATTGGCTGAGCCGTATGTCCAGTCGTGACGTCATTGACAATAATGCACACCTCTAATCGCTTAATAATGCCTGATATACAATACATACTTGAAATCATGTATATGATTTCATACTATGAATACATATTATGAATCATGTTATCATAAATAAAAATATAGATTATAGTTTATAAATTGTGTTCTAGAATACGGCCACTAGATGGCTTTTTTATTGTTAGAGAAACCATTATCCTGTTACTCATTGATTGTTGTTCACTTAAAAAAAAAAAAAAAAACTAGACTAATGTACCGTATTTTCCGGACTATAAGGCGCACCTAAAAGCCTAAAATTTTCCCAGAAATCGAACGTGCGCCTTATAATCCGGTGCGCCTTATACGTGTACTGAGTTCCAAATTCTTTAAAAGTATTGTTGTGCGAAAATTAATTCGGAGCTTGCCGTCATTCCGGGAGGATTAAATAAAGAACTCCAACCGCTGGACATTGGCGTAAACGGGGCGTTTAAAGTAAAGTTGCGGGCGGTGTGGGAGCGATGGATGATAGACGGCTAACACACGTTTACTAAAACTCGGCGGCAGCAGCGGGGCGAGTTATGCCACCGTCTGTGAATGGATTGTGGATGCCTGGGCTGAGGTTTCTGCTGTAACTGTTGTCCGAGCTTTCACGAAAGCCGGCATCGTTGCTGAACAGTCGCCTGGCGACGAGACTGACTCAGACATTGACGAGAGGGAACACCGGAGTGCTCGATAGTGAAATTGCGCAGCTTTTTATTTCCCACACAGAAGATGAGCATTTTGATGGATTTGTGGGAGAAGAGTGATTAAAAATAATGTGTGTTTTGTCAGGTAGTAGAATAAACTTCAATTATAAATCACCGTTTTGCATCCTTTACTTTTCTTGTAGATCGTATGTTTTAAAGTGTCTTATAATACGGAGCCGTACAGAATAAGTACTGTACAGAAATAGAGTCCGTAATTGAGACTGCGCCTTATAGTACGGTGCGCCTTATACGTGGCTCAAATACAGAAATAGACCCCGTATTTCAGACTGTGCCTTATAATATGGTGCGCCTTATGGTCCGGAAAATACGGTAATTGCATTCTGGATTACCAGTTTATTAATAATTTTGTTTTCAATAAACATTTATAAATCAAAACATGTTCTTTTTATTATATAATGGTGTTTGTAATCGCTTTGAAAAAACAATAAGTGGCTCATGGTTGGGCATTATTGTAAACAAATGTTTCCCTTGATTTATTCACAATTATGCATGCCCTCTCTTGCTTTATTTTACTATTCCATATAAAGTACAGTATAGTACTTTATATGGCATAGTAAAATAATAAGTACAGTAAGGAAATAAGTGTCTTTCATGTTGTGTCTAGGGCCTATTGTTATAAGTGTAACGATTATTCCTGACTCGTCCCCAGGCCTTGCTCACAGCAGTGACATCTCAGCACATCGAGATCCATGAGGGAACAGTGCTGCAGGCGGTTCGGACATGCTACAACATCTACCTGGCCAGCAAGAATCTTATCAACCAGACCACAGCTAAAGCAACCCTCACTCAGATGCTCAACGTCATCTTCGCCCGCATGGAGAACCAGGCAGTGAGTCGCCCTTCAGACCTGTCATTCAGACATAACTCAAACCGTGCCCTTGATCTAACAAGCTTCTCTCTCTTCTTGATTGATGCCTTCTCCCACTGCTTTCAAAACCTAGCTTACAAATCACAAGCTCAGTTGGTCTGTGGCGTCGAGAAAGCGTGACCGTCAGGTAAAGAGCCAGAGGGTCTGCCTTTAGTTTGCTTGATCTGAGTTCTTCTGATTTGTACGTGTGAAAGAGAGCGTGTGTCCATTTCATCTCTACAGTTGAACTCCTCACCCATGCCTGCTGTGCCATGTTGAAATCTTTTATTTACTGCTTGTGTGTAGTGCTGCAGTTCTGTTTGTTTTTTTCTTCTCAGAGTATGTGATTTTAGACTGCATGCAGATGAGGACACGTGACTGTGGACGTGTGTTAAACTCATTACACTGGGATCATTGTGACCGTAGCATTTCATCCCGATAAACAGCTTTATAATGACTTTTACTTACAAACGAGGGAAATTATCACTGATTTTGAGGCAGTCGCAGCTTGTGGTTAAGGAATCATCATTTTCCATTTCCGGTTCCATAAAGTACTATACAGGGGAGAATGTTTTGGGCAGGGCAGAATCACCAAGGACAGGGGGCCAATTTATCGCTGGACACACTCACCCACTCACAGACATGGCCACACTATAAAGGGGCAATTTAAAGCATCCCTTTCACCCTGAAGCCATGCTTTTGCACTGTGGGAGGAAAACCGGATAACCCGGAGAAAACCCACATGGAGCATGGAAACTCCATTCAGATCGGGATTTGAACCTGGATCCCCAGCACTGAGAGGCGAACATGCTAACTACTCTGCCACCGCATTGCCCGGACGAATTACAATCTTGTAAAATTAAGGATTCCAATAATGGGAGTATTCTACAATATTCCTCCCCCGACTTTGTAAATGCAAAATAAACAAGGATTAGTTATTTTAGTTTTTCTGGTCAATATAAATTTACCCAGTACAGTTGAAATATCTTGTTTTGTTGTATTATTAGCACAGCAATTTGTAATGTTGAGGGTTGTACAGCATCATCATCATCATCATCATCATCATCACTGTGTTGCTCATAAGGAGGAAAATATGCCCACAGGCTCAGTTTATTAATGCACCGAGTCTAAGAGGGTGCTGCTGCTATATTTAATAAAGCACATCAGTCATGTTTGCTCTAGTGGACTTAATGCCAGCAAAGAAAAAAAACGAATATCATCTGAATATTGCTGGCTCAATTTCTGTAAATCTACAGACACATGGCTAGAACTCATGGAAATCAAATTGCCTGTTCTCTCAGAGTGGAGGGTGTAGCACTCTCTCTCCGCCACTCATAGTGCACTGGTCAATCATGGACGTCTCTAAGCTCATGTATACAGAACGGGGTGGAAACACATACTCCTAAGTGCATTAAGCCTGCCTCAGATGTTGCATGAGCAGCAGCAGCTCCTTCTGATGAGAAGAATGTTTTGACTTTTATTAGATTAGAAATGCGACCTACTCCTGGAGCATATACTTCAAACTTTACACCCACCCACACACACACACACACACACACACACACACACACACACACACACACACACACATCCAAATTGATATCTGTTGAATAACTTATGAAGTATTCATGACAGAGATGCATTGCATATCAAATGAACAGCACGGTTTGACCTTTCCAATTTTGCAATTTGTTTGACTGTTTTGTTGGCAATAAAATGTATTTTTTAATTAATTTGCATCAGATTTGATCTTCGTTTTAACTGACATTCAGAGTTGTGTCCATCTCCACATTAGTTACTCATTTGAATTCCTAATGAATCGATCATTTCACAGATATTGACAATATCACTAGAAACAGAGAGAAAGAGAGAGAGAGAGCTTTGCTGGGATTCCAGTCACATATTTGGATGCAGAAGTAATTATGCTTTGAAAATGGCACAAATATCTGCACAGTAATACTAATCTGCTCTCTCGGCTGCTAAAACTCAGCAGATGTCACGATGTCCCCACCACTACACAATGTTTCCTACAACATTTCTCCTTTTATGCATCAAATTGGTTGGATTTGAAATTCTATTGACATTTCTTTCCTAGACACTGAGCACATATTGTTTATTTTTTAATGAAATATTCTTTTTTTGTTAAGATAAAGATTTCATATTAACTGTGTGTTATTCATTCAGTCGTCTCTTATCCTTAGATACTATAAAAACCAGTTTACAATGAGAAACTAAAGAACCCTTGTCGTTTTTTAAGAGGGATGAGAAAATTAATAATTTTTGCAATGAATCATAATTTAAAATGTAACAATTAATTGTAAGAGTGCCTCAACTTCGTCATATCAAATCATCAAAATCTGTAACTGTCTCATCCCTAGAGGCAGTTCTAACCTCTTTACCGCTGTGCCACTAATATTAACAAAAGTAGAACAATCTGGATAGGCCACACTGTTTGTACAAAACTTTTCTAATAATAACCCCCTCAAACAATAAATGTGAAGTTGGTGAAACAAACTAGAATATGTAGCCAGAACTTTAGACCAAGTGATGCAACTCGGACGGAACAAAACTAAAAAACATTTTTTTTCCTTTCTAATTGATAAACCAATATGTACATTGGGCCATTGAGTTTTTAATTTATTATTTATATATTACTTTATTTTATTAAAATTTGTAATTTAAAAAAATTTTGTTGTTGAGAATCTTTTGTGTTGAGTCAGCAAAAGCTTTGTGTTGTCTTTTGCAATATCATAATTAGATTTTACATTTACATAAAATGAATAACAAACATAAGACAATGCATTGTTCCTGTAACTTCTGGCCCTTAATTATAATATTGTAAAATATTGTAATAATAGAGATCCATCTAAATCAAACCATCAAAATCTGTAACTGTCTCATCCCTAGAGGTGGTGGTTCTAAACTCTTCACCGCTGTGCCACTAATATTAAAACTGATAGAACAATCTGGATAGGCCACACTGTTTGCATAAATAAAAATTTTCTAAAAATAACCCCCTCAAACAATAAATGTGAAGTGTTTCACCAAAACTAGAATATGTACAAAGAAAACCATGAACTTGCGCTCATTCCTGTCTTCTGTCTGTTTGCTCGTGTCAAGAGACGGAAAGTGTCCGATGTCATGATGAATAATAAATGAGCTGTCACTTTTTCTCCTGGTTTCTGCTTGTTTTACGTTATGTAAAGCGCAAAAGGCACTAGACACATTGTGGTTTTAATTACATTGTTTATTAAAAGCATGGTTAAAGAGTCTCCTTTAGGCTTTGAGGCATTTTCATTATTGATCTTTCGGGAACGATTTAGGTGCAAAGTTCCTCTGTATGTTTATTTAGCATACACTGACACCCACCACTTATTAACAGTCTCACAGTCGAGTATTAAGACTCTAACAGTAGACTGTATTAACAGTAGACTTGGTTAATTTCGTAAAGTTGAATATTTGATATTGTTATTGTTAGAATGTGCGTAGTCCCAAGACGGTATGCTGTAATCTTACCCAACACAACCAGATCCTCAGTCCATCATGGGGCAATTTGGTATCTCGTGTTCTAGTGGTATGAAATTTAAAAATATATGAGAATGCAATTCCACAAGCTCTTTGTCAGTCTCTTGATAGAATAGCTGTAATGAAGCAGATTTCTTTTTTTGGAATGACTGAATTCTGAAGTGCAATGTAATAATGCACAGTAAAATATAAGTGTGAGCTTGCTGGAGGGCTACATGAACTGCATGATAAATACCAGTCTCTCCCTGCACTTTGCGGCTTAAGTACTTCAGGTTCAAAGAGAGTCCCGGTCCAGAGCTAATTACCCAAAACTTCTATTGCAGATGGTGGCAGTTGCCTCCAAAGTGCTATAAAATCAGAATTACTCTCAAGACACCCAAGGACTAAGATTTGAGTAATGAATAAGATTACTAAAATGGATTATAAAACTTCACCCTCTCTCTCACCCTCTCGCTCTCGCTTTCTCGCTTGTGTGGATGGGTGTAATTACTGCAGATGTCTTGTTTGAGGGGAGTCTGATTGTTGATTCTTGATGTAAGTGCAGTACCTTTAATCAGTCATGTTTTTGAAGTATATCTCTGTTTGTAATTATTATTCCATTTGATGCCGTGTCTCAACCGGTCTCTAGGACCAGAGCGTGTATCAGCCTTTTTCATTGTTGCACATGTATGGCCTGAAATCAATGTCAAAAACCACACGTGATCCAAATTTGGGTGCATTTTGCTGTTAATCATGGGTTTTAATGCACCCTGTGTGAGTGGAGATCCTGTTTGTGGGCAGAGGGAATGCTTACAAAAGCTCAAAACTCTCGTTGTGCAAACTTAAGCAGTAACTGTCACCTCATTGCACGAATTTGTTGAATACGCCGTTGTGATTGGTCAGTCACTGCATTCAGCTGCTTGCTAGTTATTTTTTTTCCCCATCCATCCATTATCTTCCGCTTTATCCTCTACGAGGGTTGCGGGGGGGGGTCCCATGCCCATGTCCATGCCCATCCCCATCCAGGAGAGAACGTTTCAGGCGCTGGACAGATACACCCAGGACAGGGCACCAATCTATCGCTGGCCAATTGCCAATTTGGAGAATTCAATTGACCTTTGATCCATGTTTTTGGACTGTGGGAGGAAACCGGAAAACCCGGAGGAAACCCACGCGGACACGGGGAGAACATGGAAACTCCACCCAGATTGGGATTCGAACCCGGAATCCCTAACGCTGAGAGGCGAACGTGCTAACCACTAAGCCACCGTGCAGCCCCATTTTTTTAATTAATTTATTTATTTTCGTTGCAGACAGTTAAGTTTCTCAAAAATTGACTATGGACCAGGACAATGAAGCATAAGCAGTTATTATTTCAATTATAAGCAGTCATTATTTCAAAATGAATCACTTCAGAATTTTTAAGGCTTCTTTGGCTGTGCCTCAGTGTTCTGTTGTTCGATTTGTAATTAAAATCACTGGATTGTTGTTCACTGTCTTCACTTGTTGTTAGAACTTTTGGAATTTTGTCATGAGCATAGAACTGTCTGCATGATTGCAGATGCTCCCTGAACAAAATCCATATAAAAAAAATAAATAAATAAGAAACTTCGATACAAATTGAGAAAAAATGTACATGCATCGATTAAAATGTTCTGTCAGTATAGTGAGTAAATTTGCCTTGTTAAGTTTCTAAAAACTAGATTATTAATCTTGGAAATCTATACAAGTCAAATTAAGCTGTTACACTATTTTAAGATTTAGTATTCTTTTAGAGACTTTATGTAACCATCACTGAAAATAAAATCTTCATTATTTCTCCACAGTAAACTTATGAAATTTGTATTGATCCGGTTGATGTATTAATCCGGTGTTTAAAAGGAAAACTTCATGTGTCTTTTGAAACATCTGCTTTCTCGATCACAAACATCTTCACATTATGACATTCCGTGAGTCCGTGGTTTTCTGAATACAGACGGCATGATGGCACTCTTCATCAGATCAAGCATGACCACTCTGCTCTTGACCAGCTCATTATTTCAGCTGCATGCTTTAGAAATAAAAAATCTTATTCCCTAAATAACAGAGTATTCCGATCCCAGTCTTTATTAGTTTTTACCAGATTTACAGCGATTTGCTTCCTGTGTGAAGCAGTGGTTGCTCTACAGCTTGGCTTTGCCCCGGAGAATGATGCATACTGCTTACCAGTCTGTAACTGAAGCATATGTGTGTTTAAACAGGGTGTTTGTGTGTGTGTTCAGCTGCAGGAGGCAAAGCAGATGGAGCGAGAGCGGCACCGGCAGCATTCGCCGCTTAGTCAGCAGGAGCCCGAGTCGCCTCAACTGCAGCAGCATCCAGGCTCCCCGGCCAAAAGCCAGACTCTGGGTCAGGAGGTCAGCGGAGGCTCGGGAGTCGAGGGCAGCCCCGGCGATTGTGACTCGCCCCATTACGAGAACCCTGAACCCGAGAACGGCTCTGACTTCGGCCCCACAGAGAACGAGCAGACTGAGGCAGACCAGGCTACTGCAGCAGAACAGAGTAATCAGGCCATGCTGAGTTCATTCAAGCATAGTCTTATTAGAGTTATTAAAAGATTAATTATTAATTAATAACCATTATTAAATCCGTTCCTACAACTATTAATTATGGCCTTTTTATAAATAATCATTAAATGATATGTCAGTTAAGCGATTTTCACTTCGAAACAAATGTCTATACTTTAAAATATTTTAGGAACAGGAAGTTTGTACAACTTCTATTTAAATTATAACTTCTCATTTAACCTCACCTCAAATCCATCCATCCATTATCTTCCGCTTTATCCTCTATGAGGGTCGCGGGGGGGTTCCCCATGCCCATCCAGAGGAGAATGTTTCAGGCGCTGGCTGATACACCAAGGACCTACAATCTACAGTATCTCTGGGCACACACTCACTCACACACACACACACACACTCTATATGGGGTAATTTGGAGAGAACATGGAAACTCCACCCAGATTGGGATTCGAACCAGGATGCCCTAGCGCTGAGAACCTCACCTCATCCACATTCCCACATTCCCAACCGGGAGAACAATTTTCAACTACTGGGCAGATACACCCAGGACAGTTTTACTATATGGGGCAATTTAAATTTGAGCAATTCAGTGCAACCAATTTACCTTGAATTATGTTTTTGGACTGAAACCAACGAACCCAGAGAAAACCCATGCTGACAAGGGAGTACATGGAAACTCCACCCAGAACGGAATTCGAACCTGAATCCCCAGTTCAGAGGGGCAGGCGTGCAAACCACTAAGCCACTAGCATGAAAATTTGATTAGTATTAATAATAAAATAAATGCTGTATAATTAATATTTCGAGTTTCTGACATTAAGATATGAATGATTTCTTCCTGGGGCGGCACGGTGGCTTAGTGGTTAGCACGTTCTCCTCTCAGCGCTAGGGATTCCCGGTTCAAATCCCAATCTGGGTGGAGTTTCCATGTTCTCCCCGTGTCTGCGTGGGTTTCCTCCGGGTTCTCCGGTTTCCTCCCACAGTCAAAAACATGGATCAATTCAATTGAATTCTCCATATTGCCCCATATAGAGTGTGCCTGTGTGAGTGAGTGTGTGTGCCCAATGATAGTTTGGCGCCCTGTCCATGGTGTATCTGCCCAGCACCCGAAACGTTCTCCCCTGGATGGACATAGGGAACCCCCCCCCCCCAGCGACCATAATAAAGGATAAAGTTGAATATAATGGATGGATGGATTTTTGACTGCTGTAATGAAAATGTGACATGTTAGTCAGATGAATGCTGAAAAAGCTTGTTCTAACTACAGGCTGCAAATAAACTGCATATTTGCTCAGTCTGCTCTTTGGTACGTTATAATGTGATGAGGACACGGTACATCCTCTTTGTGTTTGGATGTGTAATTCAGCTTGACATTAGTTGGTTCATGTAAGTTCGTTTCCTTCCGTTGAGAATGCATTTGCAGTATATTTTCTCTCGGAGGTGCTGAGGTTGCAAATGTGCAGCAATTCAGGTCATAATAGCACTATTTTCTGGATGTTCATCATGCGCCCGGAGGCAATTACAGCCCCAGTTAATAAAAGAATTATTAGGCTGGAGAAGTGTGTAGGCCGGACTGTTGGACTGTAATGGAGGAAAATCGCTTTCTCTTTAAAGAATCCAGTCCTGATGGTTTACATGGGTATAGAGTTTAGTCTGAGCCTTATTTAACTCCTGATTCAAATAGCCACCCGGGTCTTCACAGATCGACTCCGATGTGCAATAAAACAGGCTGCGGAGGGGGAGGGGTGAGAAGGCAGCTTTGCAGCAGCACTTAGTTTTCCAGTTTGACTGTAATAAACTTGAAAGCCTGGAAGGAGAAGTATATGATTCAGTTGAAAACATCTTTCTGTTTCTAGGTGCAGCCAAGCATGGGGTACACACTCCTGAGGACGTGGAGAGCCTGAATTATGAAGAAAAAGCTCAGGAGATTGTACAGAGTATATTGAAGGAGGTGGTTAGCTCAGTGGCTGCAGGTAAGAGCTGCTGCTGGTTGATAAAATGGGGGTGTTTGCACTTGAAGAGCTGAGTTGTGTGTATTGTGACGAGTTTAGAAACCTAATCTGTGAGAATCGGATCAGATTTCTGAAAATATGCTCCATAAAAGTTTGAATTAAGGAACTGTGTGTGTGTGTATGTATGTGTGTATATATCTATATATCTATCTATATCTATATATATATATATATATATATATCTCTCTCTCTCTCTCTCTCTCTCTCTCTCTCTCTCTCTCTCTATATATATATATATATATATATATATATATATATATATATATATATATTCCTCCCACAGTCCAAAAACATGGTTCTTTCGATTTCTCCAAATTGCCCCATATAGAGTGTGTGTGAGTGTCTGCCCAGTGATAGATTGGCGCCCTGTCCTGGGTGTATCTGCCCAGTGCCCGAAACATTCTCCCCTGGATGGGCATGGGGAACCCCACCGCGACTGTAATAGAGGATAAAGTGGAAGATGATGGAGATATTCATTCATTCATTATCTCCCGCTTTATCCTCTATTAGGATCGCGGTGGGGTTCCCCATGCCCATCCAGGGGAGAACGTTTCGGGCGCTGGGCAGATACACCCAGGACAGGGCGCCAATCCATCGCTGGGCACACACTCACTCACACAGACACACTCTATATGGGGCAATTTTTGAGAATTCAATTGACTTGATCCGTTTTTGGACTGTGGGAGGAAACCGAAGAACCCTGAGGAAACCCACGCAGACACGGGGAGAACATGGAAACTCCACCCAGATGGGGATTCGAACCGGGAATCCCTAGCGCTGAGAGGCGAACGTGCTAACCACTAAGCCACCGTGCCACATGGATATATATATACAGTCACTTTTAGACTTGGGGTTTGGATACCTCATCTCCATACAAGTTTCTTTATTAATAAAATAGGTTCTGCGTACTTGCTCTTAAAGTCATCTTTTGGCTAAATGCAGAGGGAACGATTAATGCAGAATGAATCTCTGCAGGAATTAAAAGGAAGAACTCTGCACAGTAGGTGCCAATTTTCATAGCCATGCATTTCAAATGACCCTTTCTTTTAGATGGCAAGGACAGAGGGACAGGGGATACGGAGGCCACGCCCACCTCTCTGGAGGAGGAGGGAGGGCTGAGCAGTGACGGCGAGAATGTCCACGCCAACGGCATCCCTGGTACCCCCATCTCTGCCAGCTTTACTCCGTCCTTGACTGACGACAGGTTGTCCGTCTCCTCCAGCGACACTCAGGTAAATTTTAAGGTCTCTGATTGGTCATTTGGAAAACACAAAATGTCTGCAAATGTGTATTTAGTACATTTATTTCAAAATAATAAATAATAAATGTGAGCTAAAGATTGTGTCCGGAATCACCTACTGCCTACTACACACTACACAAACGGAAGAATGGCTATTATGTTCCCATGCCCATCTAGGGGAGAACGTTTCGGTGCTGGGCAGATACAGGGCATCAATCTATTGCAAGGCACGCACTCACTCACACAAACACACAGTATATGGGGCAATTTAGAGCATGAATAGTATTATTTACTTAATGAAAATTATGAACATGTATTTTTTTTTTTTATTGTTAAAAAAATGTTTTCTCTCTGCTGTAGGAATCTACTGCTCCAGCAGGGCCTGCGCCCGGAGCCAAATTCTCCCACATTTTGCAAAAGGATGCCTTCCTTGTGTTCCGCTCTCTCTGCAAGTTGTCCATGAAGCCCCTTTCAGATGGACCCCCTGATCCAAAGTAAGCTCAATAATAATGTAGCCTGGTCCTGGTACTACCTATGACCTGCAATATTTACACCAAAATATATTGGGAATATTTTATAAGTGCAATACAATTGCTATTACTCAGTTATACCCGTTCTAAGACACTAGCTAGCAAGCAATTGCTCAATTGCAGATTGTAAGGAAATAAATGTGTGTTATCAACTCAGTTCTGTTTTACCCTTGGATACTCTATTGGACAGTGTACAATGATTCTGAACCATAAAGTTTTATGGTGAAGGTTTTTATCAGGTCGGTTCCCGAGAGCAGCCAATTTAACTTGAATCCATGTTTTTGGACTGTGGGAGGAACCTGTGGAAACCCAGTGAAAACTCACACAGGGGGGAACATAAAAACTCCCAGATGGGGATTCGAACCACATTTTGTTCATATTTGGTTGCCCAGGAGGAGCCTAAGAAATTCTGTGTAATTTCATGTGTTTGCAAAGTGCCAGTTATTAGCAGTATATTCTAATTATGTTGGATTTCCACTGGCCCACATGAGCTCACAAGTTTAAAAGAGCTCAGGCAGGCTTAATGTTATGAGGTAGCTATAAACATCTGAGTTTACAGCTGTCAAGTGTTAAAGAAAATACAAAAAATAATTTAAAGCTCAATAAATTCTTGATAATCTCGATTATTTTTTAAAAAGGTTTTTTTTTGCTGCAGTTAGATGTTATTTGCTAGTGCTGTATTTTGTAAGTTGTTAACCCTTACCCCCTTTTTAAAATTCTTTGGAGAAAATGGAATAACCTGAGCTAATAGTAACAGTGTCTTACAAAAGCCCCCTCTGTTTTACTGTGATAGAGTTGGAATGGCTTTGTTCCTTTCTTGCTGTCATCAAAGAAAATAGCAGGAAAATCTATGGCGGCTCTGTGCCGAGCTTCAGAGAGATCATTCACTTTCACAGATCGTATCAGATCTGCCCTGACAGACAATGCACAGATTCAGTTCAACTGATGGCTGGTGACTCCGTAGAAAAGAAAGTGGAAAAAAGAAATGTGGCTTTTGATCTGTGTGTTCAATAGATTCTCTACAGTGATGCTCATACCGTCATACAGGAGCCACTTTTCAGGCCTCTGTTAGAAGCTCTTTTGCATGGAAGTGGTTTTATTGTGGCTGTTATAGCTTAAGAAGTGTGCGTATATAATGATAAATAGGATTGAGTTTGTAAAATGCACTTCAGATTAAGATTTTATGTTGCTGCTGATTGCCTGAAATCCTAGACCGTGTGTTTTTATCCTACATTAACATGTTTTAAATGTTTGATTAACAGATGGTCAGAATAGTCTCAGAGCTGTCTATACTTACAGCTTTCTTTTCTAGCGTTTGCTGCTAAATCAGCCTCTTCTCATTTAAAGTCTTTTAGTTTAGAGTGAATGTACTCTTGTGGAAAAGCAGCAATTATTTCATTTGTAGGAAGAATTTATTCCTACAAGAACTTATTTAAAAAACACAACGGCACCGGGGAAGAAAAGACGGCTTTCCTTCCCTCTAATTAAAGAATGGACTTTAATTACATCTGATTAGCATGTGTAGCTTTTATAAGCTGTAACATCTCATGCAGCGGGGAGAGAAATGTATGGAAAGACAAGAGCGGGAATTTCCACAACAACCAACAGCGCTATGTTTAAATGTATGTTAAAATACTGTCTGTAATTAATTCCTGATGGTAAGAACTGACTTCAATCACAGACAGTATGTTAAACATACATTTTAAACATACAGCTGTTGGCTTGTGTAGATTTCTCTCAATGCGGCATGTGATGCTACAGCTTACAAAGGCTCCACACATTTATCAGGCAACTTTCCTCCTCCAGCGCAACTGCGCTCCTGTCATAATCTGTGATTCACTTACAAAAACAAAAAATATTAAAGAAAAATCATATTTACATGAAATAATATACATTTTAGAGAAACGTTCGCCTCTCAGTGTATTTTTCCATGTTCTCCCCGTTTCTTTGTTTCCTTTTCTCCGGTTTCCTCCCACAGAAAAAGATCAAGTAAACATTGAATTCTCAAAAAATTGTAGAGAGTGCACTTGTGTAGCTTGGTTGGCGCCCTGTCCTGGGTCTATTAAGACGTTCATGGACGGGCATGTTGAACCCCACCGCCCCTAATAGGTATAAAGCGGGAGGGAATGAATGAATATACATTTTAGAGAAAAGTATTTTCTTTAATTCATTTGTGTAACATCTTATTAATGACTCATGACGATGTGATTAATTGCAAAAAACGATTAATTAACATCCCTACTGTGCATGGGTCACTTAATACCAGTCATAAGCACAATTTAAAAATGCTTTTATTGAGACTTTTATTGAGACTTTTACTGATGTCAAAAATCAGTGCAGTTTATATTTTATTAATTCAACAGTCCTGGTTCAGTGACGATACAGGAATCTTCATCATCTCTTTCTTTCATCAGTGTCACTGCATGCTCGTTCTTGATGTCTTTAGCAGCACATCTGTCTTTTTGTATCTCCAGATCTCATGAGTTGCGCTCCAAAGTGCTCTCGCTGCAGCTGCTGCTCTCCATCCTGCAAAATGCAGGGCCCATCTTCAAAACCAATGAGATGTTCATCAACGCCATCAAGCAGTACCTGTGTGTAGCGCTGTCCAAAAATGGCGTCTCCTCCGTCCCCGAGGTTTTTGAGCTCTCTCTGTCCATCTTCCTCACCCTCCTGTCCAACTTCAAAACCCACCTGAAGATGCAGATTGAGGTACGGGTGTCTTTCATAAAGCCGTCACATTTCTTCGTCTGTCGCTGCCTCACAGACAGAGTAAATTAATCCGGTCTGGTTTATTGTGACAGCCTGCAGTTCAGTTGCAGACTGTGTGTGGGTGTGTGGATGAGTGCGAGAGACTCTCAGTCATACCAAATCAAGCTGGCAGGATTTCATCAGCATCCACTTTTATTCAGGAGATTTATAGTCCTAGCTGGGTCAATACGGCGTGGTGGCACAATCTGAGCTCCTCTGCATGAAGCTCAGCGTTTCTGTATGCAATTTATAGGTTCCATTTATTTATATGCTCTGTAAATAGAACTGTTTACTTCAGTATGTTTATAAATGTTCACATCAAAAGAATTACCATTGGCCTAATGAGCTCCGAGTTTCAGCTAAAAATCCCTTTTAAAATAATATGGTTATTTAAAATAAATCTAGTCCTTGGGTGAAGCACACTGACCTCATTTTAATCTAGATGAGGTATGATGTAATCATCACAGCTTCCCTTAACTGATTCATATGTATAAAAAGGGAAGGTCCTGTCCTTAAATCTGATTGGCTGAGCCCTTTGTCCAGCCAATAATAATGCACACCTCTGACCTCATGTAATTGTGAGGATCACAAGGTAATAACTATAATGTAAATCAGTCAGTTATAAAATGAAATCATGCTGTATGGTTATTTTCATGGTCAAGGTAAATGTTAGGGTGGTAATGTTTATGGTTTTGTGCATGAGTGAGTGAGTGAGTGTGCGATCAAGCCAGTGAGTGAGCGAGTGAGTGCGTGTGTAAGTGAGTGCATATGTTATCCAGTGTAGGTTTTGATAAAAAAAAAGTATTATAAATTAATTAATTCATTCATTATTCTCCGCTTATCCTCCCCATGCCCATCCAGGGTGGAAACGTCTCGGGCGCTGGGCAGATAGACCCAGGACAGGGCGCCAATCCATCGCTGGGCACACACTCACTCACACAGACACACTCTATATGGGGCAATTTTGAGAACTCAATTAACTTGATCCATGTTTTTGGACTGTGGAAGGAAACCGGAGAACCTGGAGGAAACCCACGTAGACACGGGGAGAACATGGAAACTCCACCCAGATGGAGATTCGAACCGGGAATCCCTAGCGCTGAGAGGCGAACGTGCTAACCACTAAGCCACCATGCCGCTATAGTATTATAAATATATTTTTAATATACCTCAGTTTTTTAGGAGAATGCAGATCATGTGGGTTACATGAGTGTGCATGACTGTATTGTATTTTGTATTGCTTTTCAATTATAATAAAAAAACAGGGACCATTATACCAATAGCATGATTTTCCTGCAGGGTGATTACAAAATGTAAATGATTTTGATTTAATAAGTCAGACTTAATCATAATTAACTGACTTGAATGAAGTCACTTGATTAACTTAATGACAGAGGTTATGTGTTTAATGGATTATGTTTCCTTCCCTGATGACACAATGTGTGAGTTCACCAGGTTGACACTGTAAACAAGTGGTTCATTATCAAGAGGATTTTCACACATGATGCGATCAACACAGGGACAGGGGTCTGAATAAAAAAAGAAAGTGTGCTCTATTTAAGACTTTATACAGTAGCTTGTTTTCTGTCAGTCATTAATGTGGTTCATCGTTTTGTGATTATGATTTGTATTTGTCCTGATGGTTTTCTGTAATAGTTTATATTACTCTCAATTTAATATGATATTTTTTAGGTTTTCTTCAAAGAGATCTTCTTATACATCCTCGAAACGTCCACAAGCTCATATGACCACAAATGGATGGTTATACAGACCCTCACCAGAATATGTGCAGGTATGAAACATTGCTCTCTTTATTGTAGATTTAAATAAATTAATCCAAAGCCGTCGGGTGTAAGTCTGGTCTGTGTTGTCTCAGATGCTCAGAGTGTGGTGGATATCTATGTGAATTACGACTGTGACCTAAATGCTGCTAATATATTTGAGAGGCTGGTGAACGACCTCTCTAAGATTGCACAGGGCCGAGGAGGCCACGAGCTGGGCACCACCCCAGTGCAGGTAAATATGACTGGCCTCAATGCATTGGATTTATTCCTTTTATTAAATTATGTTATTTTTGCAAGTGACCTAGAAGACATTTAGTCTAGTGATTTATTTTGCTGGGTTTCAGGAGCTGACTTTGAGAAAGAAAGGGCTGGAGTGTCTCGTCTCAATCCTCAAATGCATGGTGGAATGGAGTAAAGATCAATACGTCAACCCTAATTCTCAAACCAGTCTTGGTAAGAATCCCGTTTGCTCGTGTATTTTTTAGTCTGGGTTCTGGATAAACTCCAGCACCACATCTGCTTTTTTCTGAAGCGTCTTGTGAATGCTCAGGTGAGGTTCGTAGGGCTTACTGCGTAGGCTCTCAGTTTATTTATGTTCTGTTCTGTTGGTGGAATCAAGTTTTGCTAAACTACTTTCACATTACTGCATTGATATATTATTGATTTACAGCAGTCGTTTAAGATTATACTACAATTTTACTTATCTAAAATACATTATGAGTGGCACGGTGGCTTAGTGGTTAGCACGTTCGCCTCTCAGTGCTGGGGATTCCCAATTTGAATCCCAATCTGGGTGGAGTTTCAATGTTCTCCCCGTATCCGCGTGGGTTTCCTCCGGGTTCTCCTCTGGGTTTCCTCCCACAGTCCAAAAACATGGATCAAGGATGATTTTAATTCTCCAAATTGCCCCATATAGAGTGTGTCTGTGTGAGTGAGTGTGCGCCCACTGATAGATTGGAGCCCTGTCCTGGGTGTATCTTCCCAGCACCTGAAACATTCTTCCCTAGATGGGCAGGGGGAACCCCCCCCCGCGACCCTAATAGATAGGAAGATAATGGATGGATGAATGAATAAAATACATTATTTACTGAAAGATTAAAAAGCTAAATATTATTGGACTTTTTATGTTTATATATATATATATATATATATATATATATATATATATATATATATATATATATATATATATATATATATATATATATATATGTATATATATATATATATGTGTGTGTGTGTGTATGTATATTATTTATTTATATATATTAAAAAGCTAAATATTATTGGACTTTTTATGTTTATATATATATATATATATATATATATATATATATATATATATATATATATATATATATATATATATGTGTGTGTGTATGTATATTATTTATATATATATATATATATATATATATATATATATATATATATATATATATATATATATATATATATATATATAATATTTATTATTATTTTTAATATGTTGTTATATATATCGCAGCATAACTGTGGTAGCTTGTGTTCACTGTCAGTCTAAAGGATGGAAGTCCAATGTGCGTCCTTGAGCAAGGTCCATTGCTCCCAGGGTGCTGTATCATGTCTGACCCTGTGTTTTGAACCCAATCATCAAGTTAAGATAATTAAAAGCTGCTTTGGATGAAGGTCTCTGCTAAAAGGACCTGATGTACTCGGACCACCTGAATCACTACATACTGTTGTTTCATTCCCTGTTTTAAGTGTACAAGTTGTTTTAAATTGCACTTGCTTGACTGTTCTGTATTTCCCGCACTGAGCAATAGTCTTAGCTCTGAGGCAGATGCTGCTACAACTCGTAACAGTTTTATTTTTTATTATTGTAACATCTGTACACATGCTGAGTCATACAGTTACGCAGTAAGCTGATCAGTGACAGCTGGGCTCGGCATATTATTCTGCAGATATCAAATGCTGTAGTTTATGGTTATATCAGATCATTTTCCTTTTTTTGATGTTTACATTTTCAGAACATTTTCTGACGTTTTAAATTCATGCATTGTGTTTCTGTTATTTGATTATTTTTAATACAGTAAATAGAGACATATTCACAGTAAAATACACATTCACATCAACCCCAACAAATTTGTTTTCTACAACATCTAAAGCCAAGTGTGAAAATAATGCTTCATCAGGTAGCAGATTATCATCATGTATTGTATTTTTTTTTTCACATATTGTATTGTAGCATCTTATATTATGCTGGTTTCCCACTATATACATTTGAGTATAACATTTAGCTTTTTATATGATGTCTGGTTTTAATGTCATCATTGCTTTTTGCACTTTGTTCTCTGTCTTCCTCACTCACATCAAAGGGAGAGCAGCAGGTATTATATAAGTAACTGTGGCATTCGCTGTTCTTACTGCAGAACCGTTCATTTAATTGGTTGGTGATGGGTTTAAACAATCATTATACACAGTAGAGACCTAGAAAGTTCATTCATCCATTATCTTCTGCTTAATCCTCTACTAGGTTTAAGAGGGGGGCAATTTAGAGCATTCCATTTACCTTGAATCCATGTTTTCGACTGTGGGTGGAAACTGGAGAACCCGGAGGAAACCCACACGGACAGAGGGAAAACATGTAAACTGCACTTAGATTGGGATTTGAACCTGAGAGAACGTTGAGAGCGCTTTTTACAACAGTACAATGTCACAAAGCAGCTTTACAGAGTTAAAAGCCTTTAAAGCCTTAAAGAGCAAGCTGAAACGGCAGTGGCAAGACAAAACTCCCTGTTGTGTTGTTTTCAGAAAGAAACCTTGGGAGGACCAAGGCTCAGTGGGGGGGGGGCTCATCCTCCTTGAGCGGCCAGGCAGCACCAACAGTGTAGGACACCAGTGTACAGATTGTGTCGAGATCAAGTGACCGGTATATTACAAATAGAAAAACTCTAACAATAAGAAAATTACAGTCCAGTTATTTAAGTCATTATAACTCAGCAAAATATTAACCAAATTAATTTCTATCTGCTGACATGGACATTTTATTTTTCAAATGCTATACACATTCATGGGCGGCACGATGACTTAGTGGTTAGCACGTTCGCCTCTCAGCACTAGGGATTCCCGGTTCGAATCCTTATCTGGGTGGAGTTTCCATGTTCTCCCCGTGTCCGCGTGGGTTTCCTCCGAGTTCTCCGGTTTCCTCCCACAGTCCAAAAACATGGATCAAGTTAATTGAGTTCTCTAAATCGCCCCATATAGAGTGTTTCTGTGTAAGTGAGTGTGTGCCCAGCGATGGATTGGCGCCCTGTCCTGGGTCTATCTGCCCAGCGCCCGAGACGCTCTCCCCTGGATGGGCATGGGGAACCCCACCACGACCCTAATATAGGATAAAGCGGGAGATAATGAATGAATGAATGAATACACATTCATTTTATATCATTTTAAAACCTAATATTTCCAAAGAAATATTAGTTTTCCTCCCTGACTCCTCTTCTTAATCTTACCTAAAGGGGTCGAGACCCTGTGTGACTTATCTAGGTCTCTAGTAGGTGTATCTGGTTACAGCTTTTATTACATTGAAGTTTCTATGACACACAGTTTTAGATATGTGCTGATTGTCAGTAGTCTGTTGGGGTTTCTGATCCTGTTGGGAAATGGGTTGCACTGTGGGCTGTTTACAGTTGGTGAGTGTTCGCTTAATGCCTTCCTTTTCTTTCCTTCTGCTCTCAAAACCTTGTAAGCTCACATTACCATGACTGCTTAATCATATGTGCTGAATGTTTTAAACTGTTTCCATGCAATCAGATCCCACATTGTCTTCCACACACACACACACACACTGGTGGCTTGTGTCTTGGGTTGCAGGGGACGTAGCTTGTAGCTGAGCTCTGTCCGCTCTGCTTTTTAGTGCTTTAGTGCGTGAAAAACAATCGTACATAACCTCACATAGAGTTCAGAGTAGATTGTGGAGCCTCCACGGTGCATTACTACATCACATTACAGGCCAGCACACCGATAAATCAAACGTCTCCCTCTCTGTGCCATCCAGGCCTAGATTTAGTATTTCTGGATCTGGATTTTGTGTCTCTCTCTCTCTCTCACTCATGTTGTGCCTCTGTTACTTCCTCCTTCCCTCAGGCCAGGAGAAGCCTTCCGAGCAGGAGGCCAACGATTCCAAGCACCCAGAGACAATTAATCGCTATGGCAGCATTAACTCCCTGGACTCTACGGCTTCCTCGGGCATCGGCAGCTACAGTACCCAGACATCGGGCACTGATAATCCTGAGCAATTTGAGGTGCTCAAACAGCAGAAGGAGATCATCGAGCAAGGCATTGACCTGTAAGATATCACAGCAGTGTTATCATCCTGCTGTTTTATTGCATTATTAAGTACCGATGCTGTTTATTAGGTCAAATTGACCTTAATATGATGTCATCTGATGGTCACCATGCTAGACAACCCAAATTTATTCACTAATTAATTTGGTAAATCACTATCAATAAATAAAACAGAATTGGTTAAATACACCTGTTTCAACATACAGTAAACAATGATTTATTAAGAGACGGAGCAGGACGTTTCAATCATAAGTAAAAGTTTTTATCTTTATTAAAAGACAGAATATCATGACTAAATTTGGTATAATTAATGCCAGCTTTCCAAATGCAAGAATACAAGTCTTGATCATGAACAAATCATGAACTGACTCGAACCCAAATCAGTGTTATGCTGCTTATTGTAATTCAAAGGCATTCTTTAAAGAATGTGAAGACACAGTAAACAAAACACGCAGGTCTTCAGCTTTTTTCTGCAAATTGAAATGTTCTGTAAGGTGTACTTGTATTATGTTGACTGGGATCAAAGCAACTTTCTCTTGTTTAAGGTTCAACAAAAAACCAAAGAGAGGGATCCAGTACCTGCAGGAGCAAGGCATGCTGGGAACTACTCCAGAAGACATTGCTCAATTCTTACATCAAGAGGAGAGGCTGGATTCTGTACGTTGTTTTTGCTTTTTTGCTTGTGTGTTCATTTCATTATGAGAACAGCAACCCTTAAGCAGACTGAAATCAGGTTTATAAAGATACCAACGTGTTCACGCGTTTCCTTCATCGCGAATACCTTTCACCAGTTCAGGTGTGTCGTGCTCTTGTTAAACCCGAGAGCCTCTCCATAAGGCCACGACGTCTGTGCGAGCGCTCTCTAAACATCTGCTCGGAAATACGAGCTCATCGGTGCCAAATCTGCTGAAATGACTCGAGTGTCAGCCAAGATATGTATTTATCTCATTACTCCCATCTGTGCTGGTAAACGATTTTTTTTTGTGTGTTTACCGAGTGGCCAATTAAATACTTGAATTTTTAATACACTAGTACCCGACTAAGAGCAGAGTGAGAGCACACAATTTAATAATCCTGAACTTTTTATGTGGGTATTTATGGGTGTGTATGTGCATATATATATATATATATATATATATATATATATATATATATATATATATATATATATATATATATATATATATATATATATATATTTTTTTTTTTTTTTTTTTTTTTATTATTTTTTTTTTAATTCTGGCTGTGCATATTATAAATGTTGCTGAATTGTTCATAGTTCACCGGGGATCTTATGGTTGCTTTGCAGGTTCAAGCAGGAGAGTTCCTGGGAGACAACGATCGCGTCAACAAGGAAGTGATGTATGCCTATGTGGACCAAATGGACTTCCAGGGGAAGGACTTTGTCTCGGCCCTGCGTCTGTTTCTAGAGGGCTTTCGCCTTCCAGGGGAGGCTCAGAAAATCGATCGCCTTATGGAGAAGTTTGCTGCTAGATATTTGGAGTGCAACCAGCGGTGAGTTGTTAGGGGTACGGGGGTAGGTGAATATATATCTTTTGTTCCTTAAAGCCCCTTTCACAGTATGTATGTATGTATAACTTCTGTCCAATTTAGATGGCATATGTGGCTTAAACGTTATATATTTTATTCTTTTTACAGACAAACACTGTTTGCGAGTGCAGACACGGCGTATGTCCTTGCGTATTCAATAATCATGTTGACCACGGACCTTCATAGTCCACAGGTGAATGCATCACATACTTTTGTAACTTAATGAATCCTTTACTTAATTAAATTGGCTTTACACGCTGATTTTACAATGTGGCATATGATTCCTGCAAGAGTGGCTTATTTTGGACTAGATGTAAAGGAACAAACCTTCCAGAGGTATTAATACATTGCTTACGGTTTCATTTTTATTTCCTCTTAAACAGGTGAAGAATAAAATGACAAAAGAGCAATACATCATGATGAACAGAGGGATCAATGACAGTAAAGATTTACCAGAAGACTATTTGTCATCCATCTATAATGAAATTGCGGGGAAGAAAATATCCATGAAGGAGACGAAGGAAATGCCACTCAAATCCAATAAACAAAGTGAGACCTTTATCAACATAAATAATACGAAATGACAACGATATCATTGGTTCTGCGGGTCATCAGCAGGTTGTAACATTTGCAATGTTGCTGTTCTATATCAGTATAAGCTTGTTAACAGCTTAAATGTCATGACTTTACTTTTAGCCTGACTGCTTAAATGTTTTTAATGAAATGGCCATGTAATAAAACCAAGGGCAACAGGAATGCCCAAGGACTGAAAAAGATTTAAAGCTAATTTACTTTGTGGTTAGATTTGCCAGATTTAAGTGGAATGGTCAACTATTATTTAACAGATTACCCGGGAACACGGGCAAATATTTAACAATGAAGATGATTTCCATCAGTGAAATAACATAAACACAAAAAGACAATGCAGATTCTATTATGCATCAAAATAGTCATAATACAAAAATTTGCTATATAAGATACAGTCTTTATAATTTTTTTAATTGCCCAGCGAATTTATGTAATGACCAAGGGCTGTACATTTGGATATGTTGCATATGTCAGTATTTTTCTCTCCTGGTTCTCCACTGATTTACACTTTTTTGTGTTTTTCCTGCTTCAGACTCAACAATCAATTATTAATTTAAGTGTGAATGCTCTGTACCGCCACTAATAAGAAAATAAAATGCATTAGTAATCCAGAATTCAAAATGTAATCTCTTAAATCGAGTGGCCATTCTTAATTAGAAACCTCCACTTCGCAGCGTGCATACACAAAGACAAAAATGGTCCATGTTCATTGTGTGGGTTCAAACTGTTCTACTGTTTCTGCTTCAGGTGTGGCCAGTGAGAAACAGAGGAGACTCCTTTACAACATGGAGATGGAGCAGATGGCAAAGACAGCCAAGGCTCTGATGGAGGCCGTGAGCCACGTTCAAGCCCCATTTACAAGCGCTACCCACCTGGAACACGTCAGACCTATGTTTAAGGTGTGAAATGCACTTTACTCAAAGTAATTGCATAATGTAGGATTTGTTCAGAAGTAGAAGCGTAACTTACCTTATTTCCTGTGTAGTTGGCCTGGACGCCATTCCTAGCAGCCTTCAGTGTGGGTCTGCAGGACTGTGATGACACGGAAGTGGCCTCTCTGTGTTTGGAGGGTATCCGCTGTGCCATCCGAATAGCCTGTATATTTACTATTCAGGTCTGTACTTTTACTCATTTCTGTCTCATGTGTGTAAAATTATCTAAAAAAAATGTTCTAATTTGTTAATTTACATGATATTACATGGTATATATATATATTATTAATGCCGGACAGCTTGTCTGATTTATGCATAGCTCATATTGTCATGAAGATTAAACATAGTAAGCCTTTGTAGAAGAAATGAACAGACTCTAATGCTGTAAAACTTGATGGGTTCTAGCTGGAAAGGGATGCTTACGTTCAGGCTCTAGCTCGATTCACCTTACTCACAGCCAGCTCAGGCATCACTGAAATGAAGCAGAAGAACATCGACACTATCAAGACCCTCATCACGGTGGCTCACACTGATGGGAACTATCTGGGAAACTCTTGGCATGAGGTGAACCTACTTTTTTTATCTTTCTAACAAGCCCCTAACTTTTTTGTACTTTTTATTCCCTCTAATCTAAAAATTGTAATTATGAACAAAAGAAAATTTAAATACAGTGGAACCTCTGTTTTCTTTGACATTGGATTTGGTGTTTATCAATTTTCTCTTTGTGAAAATTCTGTGTGTTTTTGGATTTAATTGGCAAAATTTCCTAAATAAACATTTTAACTTTATGAACCTGTTCACAGCAACAAAAAACTAAAAACAGCTTCTTAGACACAAGTGATTGCCTATTGGGATTACACTCTAAAGCTGTCTTGCTATTGTTGGTTTCTACGTTTAAACCTAGAACAGCATTGATTTTATCATTTTAATCCGCTGTAGTAAATGAAGCTAAACAGAAATAAGGCCAAGGTTAAAAATATAGGTTTTCCTTTGAATATTTATGATAAATATATATAACGTTAACCACATAGTGAAGATCGACATTTAAAAGAACATGCTTAAAAGACAATTATTAAACTAATAAATAACTAATAAAAGCACTGTTGATAGTTTTGCTGTAGTTCTCTTATGCATGTGGAACTTCTAATTATATATTGAGATATTTTTTCAAATGCAGAATGAGTTCTTACATAAATCTTACATAAAGCTTTAGGATGAATACCATTTAAGATTAAATGCATTTGTGCTTCCTGCAGATTCTGAAGTGTATAAGTCAGCTGGAGCTGGCTCAGCTCATAGGTACTGGAGTGAAGGCTCGCTACATCTCTGGAACTGTGCGGGGCAAAGAAGGACTCATCACTAGCACCAAGGAGCAGAGTCAAGATGAATACCTGGGTCTCGGTCAGTCCACCATTCACATAGTGTTACTGTGATATTCTTCTCATACAGAAATGCACCTATTTAGCTACAGGGTGCCTTATTGCTAAAACTTAATAAACGATGTTATCTTCTGTCATATGTGTTGATGCTAAACTTTATTACCACATATTTATTTTATATACTTTTTCCCCCTCTTTTCAGTTGGTGGGACTGTAGATCGGAAGCAGATTGCCAGCATACAGGAATCGATCGGGGAAACCAGTTCCCAAAGTGTTGTAGTTGCAGTTGACAGGTACAGGCTTCATATAAGATCTGAATATAATAAAAAATATTATTTAATTTTTAACTAATACTGGCAGTCATCTATTTATTGTAGAATATTTACGGGATCTACACGGCTGGATGGTAATGCTATAGGTGAGTATGATGACATTTTTTCATCAAAAATGAGTATATCATAAATCATAGTATGTATGATTAGTAAGATTATTAATTTTTTTCTTAGGAAAGTAAAATGTTTTGAGAATATTTTTTTCTTTTACATGAATAAATGCCTGTTCATCACTTTTGTAGTTATTCAGGGAATTCTGTAATTGGATTTATAAGTCTATTTAATTCTGTTTTCTATTTGTATTTTTCTTTTTAAATGTAAATTAGAAATAAATTCAATTAGCAAATTCCTTCATAATTACACTGGCTCTGACTGTATGATCCTTCCTGCCTGTTTAGTTGATTTTGTCCGTTGGCTTTGTGCCGTGTCCATGGACGAGCTGGCCTCCCCGACTCACCCTCGCATGTTTAGCCTTCAGAAGATTGTAGAGATTTCCTATTACAACATGGGCCGCATCAGACTGCAGTGGTCCAGGATCTGGGAAGTAATTGGAGATCATTTCAACAAGGTGAGAGTTGTAGATCAGAAGAAATCATGTCTGTGCGCTCGGTTATTTATTATTTGTTGAGAAGGTTGCAGTGGTTTGATCATTTTTTTTCTTCTCTCAGGTTGGATGTAATCCCAATGAGGATGTCGCTATCTTTGCTGTGGATTCACTCAGGCAGCTGTCCATGAAGTTTTTAGAGAAGGGGGAGTTGGCCAATTTCAGATTTCAGAAAGATTTCTTAAGGCCATTTGAGCATATCATGAAGAAGAACAGGTGCAAATGTTTTTTATTTCATTACATAATGGGAAGAAATACATCGAGCAAATGTGTGCATACCTGTGTGTGTGTGTGTGAATGTGTGCCAAAAATATTTTTTTTGTCTATGTGCTGCTGTTATTTTGTAAACTGCTTCATTAAACACTTTTTATCACTCACATTTACATTGTCATTTAGCAGATGCTTTTATCCATAGCGACTTACAAATAAGAGAACAGTAATGCAGCAAAAGCAGCTTTTGGAACACATGTTTATTTTAGTTTTAATTTAATGAGTTTTGAGAACGAATGTATTAACTTTTAATTATTCCCAACTACCAGTCTTATAGAAAATATAATGTATTTGATTTATTCTGAGCTGTGAGGATTGTTCATCGAGGGTCAACCTGATCCTAGTGGCTTTTTGCCTGTATACACACATACACACACAGACACATTATTAAGTCCTCATTTTGCCCTGAGGCAGTACATATGGCTAAGTATTATTAAGGTTGAAATGGATCTAGTTTTTGTTTAATAGTAATGCATCTGTTCTTTTTGTACAGATCACCCACCATTCGGGACATGGTGGTGCGCTGCATTGCACAGATGGTGAACTCTCAGGCAGGGAACATCCGTTCTGGCTGGAAAAACATCTTCTCTGTGTTTCACCTGGCAGCCTCGGATCAGGATGAGAGCATAGTGGAACTTGCCTTTCAGACTACCGGCCACATCGTCAGTAAGTGACTATGGCCTAAACGTACTATTCATACGTTTCCTCATAAACTAAGTATAATGGATTAATGGGCTTTTTATGTCTAAGGCCCTGTTTATTGAATTTAAGAAGCATTTTACATTTTGTAGGGTAAGAGGTCTGGTGAGCTGATTTGGTTTAGTCAGGAATAAACAGAATTACTGCACATCAAAGCATTAAATATGAAAAATTCATTCATTCATTCATTATCTCCCGCTTTATCCTCTATTAGGGTCGCGGTGGGGTTCCCCATGCCCATCCAGGGGAGAACGTCTCGGGCGCTGGGCAGATAGACCCAGGACAGGGCGCCAATCCATCGCTGGGTACACACTCACACACTCAAGCACACTCTATATGGGGCAATTTAGAGAACTCAATTAACTTGATCCATGTTTTTGGACTGTGGGAGGAAACCGGAGAACCCGGAGGAAACCCACGCGGACACGGGGAGAACATGGAAACTCCACCCAGATGGGGATTCGAACCGGGAATCCCTAGCGCTGAGAGGCGAACATGCTAACCACTAAGCCACCGTGCCGCCCATATGAAAAATTGACTGTTTAATTTTGTTTTCAGTGTTATTGTAAGCTGATTTAGTTTACTTGCCAGCTGATATGTGCCTTAAAATAAAGCAATAAATGAATCTGCAGCAACTCTTTTTCTTTTACAGCGAATGTATTTGAGAAACACTTTCCAGCCACCATCGACTCCTTCCAGGATGCAGTCAAGTGTCTGTCTGAATTTGCCTGTAATGCTTCATTCCCTGACACCAGCATGGAGGCCATTCGTCTGATTCGCCACTGCGCCAAATATGTGTCTGACAGGCCGCAGGTCAGTAGACTTACAACCTCAGAAAGTTATATTAAATAAGCTTGAATTCACACATTTCTAACATTTGGGTGGGGTGGGAATTGATGGGCATCACTGTACATTACTGATGATCTTTCACATGATGGTGATAAGATATAAATAAGGTGAAATGCACCTGTGTTTAATTTATAAATGCAGTTTAAATTTAAAGTAAATCATTAATTCCTTTTTCCATGACCCAGTGTAGGCTATTACCAGCTAGCATCGTTGCTTATCTACATAATGAGTAAGCAGCGGAACCTATTCAGAGTTTATCTCTTCCTCTCTTCACTAAAGCATAAAACTGAAGAGTAATCAGGTTCTGCTCTGTTGTGGTAAATTTTCCCAGATACACAGTGATTGTTAAGAGTACAAGAACCTTAAACTATGAAGAAACGGAAATATATTTTATATATGTTTTATATAAAAAAGACGTTATTTTTTAATGTGTATTACTTAATTTAATTAAGAGGATTTTTTAATTGAAGTGGTCGATCTCTATCTTTAGGCTTTTAAAGATTACACTAGTGATGATATGAATGTAGCTCCTGAGGACCGTGTGTGGGTGCGAGGCTGGTTCCCCATTCTGTTTGAGCTCTCCTGCATCATCAACAGATGTAAGCTGGATGTCAGGACCAGGTCAGTACAGCACTACTAACCATTATCAATACTAATGCAAAGGGTGTATTTTTGGTTATTGACTGAAAACACGAGACTAAATTTATAGAGTGACTTTAAAAGACATTCCCATTAATGTTGGAGTTTTTATTTGTGTTAAACCTTTTTTCCAATCTCAAATTAATAAAACTGATCCATAGTTAAATATGAATTAAGCATTTATTCATTTAGTCCAAGAGCTTCCACTGCTGGGAAAATCATGTGTGGTTTTTGTGTGTGTGATGGCTCAGGGGTCTGACGGTGATGTTTGAGGTGATGAAGACATATGGTCACACATACGAGAAACACTGGTGGCAGGACCTTTTTCGTATCGTCTTCAGAATCTTTGATAACATGAAGCTGCCAGAGCAGCAGACCGAGGTCAGTGGAGTGAGATGAGTTCAGATCTTGGGTTAATTATCATGATGTGAAGTTTAATGGTAATTTCTTGTTTTTTTTTTTTTTTTGCAGAAAGCAGAATGGATGACCACGACCTGCAATCATGCACTTTACGCCATCTGTGATGTCTTCACGCAGTACTTTGAGTCTTTGAATGCTGTTCTGCTGGACAACATCCTCGCTCAGCTCTACTGGTGTGTACAGCAAGGTGAGGAATCCATCTCCACTCATACTCACAGCAGAAGTCTAATGAAGCACAAAATTGTGACTGTGTATGATGATCAGCAGAGCGTGCACTGTAAATACAAGTGCTGACTTTACATTTTTACTGTTAAATATTCTCAAATAGTTTTGATCAAAAGTTTATCAAATATAATTTAAATTTTAGGAAGATTGTTTTAATAGCACCGTAAAATGTATACTAGTTAATATGAGCAAAACATGGATTACTGAATGGCCTTTGACATCAATGGTGTGTTATTGAATTAATGACTTAGCTAATCAGTTTTAAGAATTGGAACTACCCATTTCATAATTCTGCTTTCATCTTTTGTAGATAATGAACAGTTGGCCCGCTCAGGAACCAACTGTTTGGAGAATGTAGTGATCCTAAATGGAGAGAAGTTTACACCTGAGACCTGGGACAAAACCTGCAACTGCATGTTGGACATCTTCAAAACCACCATCCCTCACACGTGAGTTCCTGCTCTGTAACCTTCTGAACCTGAGCATTAAACCATTGATCTTGATATAAGCAAAACTAAGTAATACTACTACTACCAATAATAATAATAATAATAAGAAGAAGAAGAAATAATTCTGAATTTCTGAACAAAATAAAGGGTTCATTACTTATGGTCTATCTGCCCTGCTTCTACACCCCCACAACCCCAAAGAGAATATACAATCTAGATCATGACTAATTCAAATATTTAATCCTGATTTTTTTTTTTCTCTTAGGTTGTTAACATGGGGTGCAGCTGGTGTGGACAATGATCATGTGACTCAACTCGACTCGGACAAACAGCCGGTATAAACCTAAGAATTTCTTGTAGAATAAAAAAAAATATTGAATAGTATTTTGGAAGTCAAATATTAAACAGTTGAACATTGTGTTTTGTAGGTGCAGTTTACAATTTTAGAACCATTATGTTTCTAATTTAACCGTGTTTGTACAGAATAAAGGTTCTATAGGATCAAATGTACATTGTCAGTATGTTTTGATTTCTGACAGGACTCCGTATCTCAGAAGTCTGTGGATATCCAAACTCGGGATCAGGATCAGCAGTCTGTGTGCAGTATGGAGAAAGTCCTGGCCGAGAACCGGAGACACAGTCAGTTCAGTTTGGCTTTAGGTCAGTTCAGTACGGTCATTAGGCACTTGTACTGTTTTTATCATGTTTTTATAACTTATAATAGTTATAATAATAATAGTTGTCCACCACTATGCTTTAGAGTGGGGATGATGTACATTTCTGTACAAACCCAGTTCTGATGTATGTTGCCAAAGAAAAAAAACTTACACAGACGTGCTTGCAATCTGACCAACATAAGGCATTCTATTCGGGTTGTGCTTGACGGCAAATCTTCTGGCAACCCTGATGTTTTTGATGTTATTTTATTTTAATTAACTATGATGTTCAGACTCCAGCATCTGTTCTGCATTTTAATGATGCTCAGTTGTAACATTTTAATGCATGGAGCTAATATTTTCCAGTTCATACCAGATCCTTATAAAGTTCTCTTGCTCTAAACAACCTATTGTTCTTTATTATTGTTCTAATAGTGATGGTGTTTAACTCTTTGTTCGTCATCTGTGCATTTATAATATACTGGGCAGAGTCAACACTGATAAAGCTTGGCCTCTTATCAAAAGGTGATAACAGTAAAATGCTACAACACTGAGAAACACGAGTGTGTGTTTGGTGGGTTGCAGAAAACCACGAGCAGAAGTTGTTTTCGGCGCTTCTGATTAAGTGTGTGGTCCAGCTGGAGCTCATTCAGACCATCGACAACATCGTCTTCTTTCCAGCCACCAGCAAGAAAGAGGATGCTGAGAACTTTGCAGCGGCTCAGGTTGCTAAATATTTCATATTTAGGAATACATTTCATTTTATACTCAGGAATTTCCAGCGTTCAGTCGGATCTGATGAGACATTAATAAATAAATTGTGTGTGTGTGTTTGAGCAGAGAGACACCGTTGATACAGAAGTCCAGGTGGAGACTCAGGATCACGGAATGTACCGCTACCTCACCTCAGAGCAGTTGTTTAAATTGCTGGACTGCTTGCTGGAGTCCCATCGGTTCGCGAAAGCCTTCAACTCGAATAATGAGCAGAGGACTGCACTCTGGAAAGCTGGTCAGCTTCCATCCATCCATTATCTTCCACTTTAACCTATATATTAGGGTCGCGGGGGGGGGGGGGGTTCCCCATGTCCATCCAGGGGAAAACGTTACAGGCGCTGGGCAAATACACCCAGGACAGGGTGCCAGTCTATCACTCACTCACTCACTCACACAGATGCGCACACATACACACTCTATATGGGGCAATTTGGAGAACTCAGTTGACTTGATCCATGTTTTTGGATTGTGGGAGGAAACCGGAGAACCCGGAGGAAACCCACGGAGACATGGGGAGAACATGGAAACTCCACCCAGATTGGGATTCCAACCGGGAATCCCTAGTGCTGAGAGGAGAACATGCTAACCACTAAGCCACCGTGCCGCCCCTGGTCAGCACCATCACTGTTTAATCAGTTCACTTTAGTTAATCAGTTTAACACAATGTTGATAACCGCTGATAAACTCATACAACCTCGATGACACCACCAGCGTCGACTAGTTGTGCATTATCAGATGTTTTCTTCGAACATGCCACCATCAGCTAGTTTAAAGAGATTCTGAAAACAAATCTTACCCAGTTTCACTGAGAGCCTTTTCTGATTACAGTGTCTGAATGAGTTGATTCTCTGTATTTTGTTTGTTTATAAGGTTTTAAAGGGAAATCCAAGCCCAACCTGCTGAAACAGGAGACGAGCAGTCTGGCGTGCGGCCTGCGTATCCTCTTCCGCATGTACACTGACCCCAGCAGACAGGACGCTTGGGAGGAGGTGCAGAGACGCCTGCTCAAGTAAAACATCACCACCACCACATGACACACCGTCACACCCACCGCTGCCTCTGTGAAGACACGCTGGATGCTTTTCAAAAAACTAGATTTGAATTTTAAAGCTTAATAATTATTTAACAAAATGAACAGTCAGCTGCATTTACTACATAGATATATATTTCTTTCTGTAATCATATGAGCTAGGTTTAGAGAAGAAAAGGTGAAGCATGTACATGAGATTATTTAGCTCACACTTTTATCCACAGCAGCTTATACAGTAGTGCTCAAAATAATAGCAGTGCCTCAACAGCAGCAAGATAAATCACTGTTTTTGTTAAAATTTCAACCTCTACACCACAATTAAGTTTTTGGAGGGCATAATAAGGGTATAGAAAACCAACAAACCCAACAGGCCCCCTATGCATACTGCGGATTCTGTGAAATTGAATGATTAACTGAAAGTGGTGTGTTCAAATAAATAGCAGTGGTGAGTTCAATTAGGGAGGCCGTCAATTAGGGAGGGCGTTCTGGGGAAAAAAAGGTGTTAACAGGTGATCCTTATTTAAGGAGCAAGGCAACTGACATGCTGGCTGTGCATTTGTCCTGAAAAAACAAGAAAAATGGGTCGTTCAAGACACTGTTCTAAAGACGAGCCTTTTTTAATCAAGAAGCTAATAAAAGAGGGGAAAACCTATAAAGAAGTACAGAATGTGATTGGCTGTTCAGCTAAAATGATCTCCAACGCTTTGAAATGGCAAGAAAAAACAGAAAAACGTGGAAGAAAAAGAAAAACAACTCCTCGAATGGATAGGAGAATAGCCAAACTGGTAAAGGCTCAGCCAATGATCGGCTCCAAGAGGATCAAGGCAGACCTTCAGTTGACTGTGAGTACTGGTGCAATCAGAAGACGTTTTGGTGAAATCAACCTACCAGCAAGAAGCCCCCGCAGAGTCCCACTGTTAAATAAAAGACATGTGCAGAAGCGGTTAGAATTTGCCAAAGAACACATTGAGTGGCCTGAGAAGAAATGGCGTAACATTTTGTGGACTGATGAAAGCAAGGTTCTTCTTTTTGGGTCCAAGGGTCACAGACAGTATGTCAGACGTCCCGCAAACACAGAATACAAGCCACAGTACTCAGTGAAGACAGTTAAGCATGGTGGTGGAAGCATAATGATATGGGGATGTTTCTCCTACTACGGTGTTGGTCCTATTTATCGCATACCAGGGATCATGGATCAATTTGAGTACATCAGGATATTGGAAGAAGTCATGCTGCCATATGCTGAAGAGGAAATGCCTTTGAGGTGGACCTTTCAACAAGATAATGACCCAAAACATACCAGCAAGCAAGCAAAAGCATGGTTCCAGACGAACAGGATTCAACTGATGGAGTGGCCAGCACAATCCCCGGACCTTAATCCCATAGAAAACTTGTGGGCTGACATAAAAAATGCAGTGCATGAGGCAAAACCAAGAAACGCAGGGGAATTGTGGAATATAGTACAATTGGCCTGGGCTGCAATATCTGTTGAGCGTTGCCAGAAATTGGTTGACTCCATGCACCACAGATGTGAAGCAGTTATCAGAAACCGTGGTTTTGCAACAAAATATTAGTTAAGGATACTCAGTCAAGTTGACTTATCAAGAATTTCTTAGTTTGTGCAGTACATTTTTGAGTTTCCAAGAAAAGATGTGAACGCTGCTATTTTTTTGAACATTACATTTCTGACTTTCTGTGAAATATCATTATTATTATTTGAGTTGTAATTACTTTTCCCAATTGTCCTGCTTTTGAATAGAATGTGCTGTGTCCCCAATGCATTTGTGTTCATTAAAGTACAATATGTTAGAAGAATTTTGACATTTACTCATTTCTTTAAAGACACTGCTATTATTTTGAGCACAACTGTAGGTATCCCATATTGATGGTTGGGGCATTACATGAGATTAGCCATGATACAGCACCCCTGGAGCAATGAGGGTTAAGGGCCTTGCTAAAGGGGCCACATTTGTAACTAAAAATGTAGATATGGGATTTGAACCCACAACAGTCAGGTTGATGACAAACACCCTAACTACTGAGCTACCACACCCTCACTGAGCTACTACACCCTCATTACCAGGATTTAATGAAGCATAAAATCTAAACCAACTGTAAAGCATGGTGGTGGTAGTATAACATATTCAGTGTTGGGTTATTAGAATGTAAATGTTGGATGACTCTCAGTAAACATTTTATATTTTTCACTGTGATCATCACATTGTTTATGAGCAAAGTGATAAACATAACTCATTTAAAAAGCAATAGTGATAATGAAGACCTGTGCTCACATCGTGACCTGGCATTTATGATACATCCAATTACTTTTTTAAAGGTTTTATTTCAGCAATTCTATAACTATTTAATGTCTATAAATGATAATAAATGAATAGAAACAGCGGAATGTGTGTGTTCTGCAGTGTGTGCAGTGATGCAGTTGCTTATTTTCTAACACTGACGTCAGAGAGCCACCGGGAGGCCTGGACCAACCTTCTGCTCCTCTTCCTCACCAAAGTTCTGAAGATCAGTGATGACCGGGTGAGTCATATTTCAGAGAAATGGTTTGGGTTCACGTGGAACCTCATTGAAGGTAGTCTGTAGATCTCGAGCACTTCAGTGCTTTACACAATGCAGCCTGTTATGACTGTCATCATCTGTAACGCCGCTCAACTCTGCTAATTATAACATATCATGATAAGAGAGAGAAGAATAATGAGATGCTCAGAATAACAAATCCTCCAGTTTAATGAGATATCAGGAAACTGAGATGAGCCTGGACTTCCAGAAGCTTTTCACAAGCTTAACACTTAAAGCATTTAATGGTGCTATGTGGACATGCTGTTAAATGTTAATTGATCTTTAATAACTGCAGGTTACATTTAAGACCATGTTTGTTTGTTTTTTTTGTAAGTGTCAGCTGCCCTCTAGTGGAAGGTACTGCATGCTAGTCGGGTGACGTAATTTTTAATAAATTAGCAAAATGGATTTTATTTTGTAATTAAGCTTGAAATACTGACCTCACTGAAGGAGGAATTGGAGTCAAATTCTCTGAATGTCTTTATTAATGAGTCCTGTAATTGTATGTTTTTGTGATTAGTTCAAGGCCCACGCCTCCCATTACTACCCCCTGCTGTGTGAGATCATGCAGTTCGACCTGATTCCTGAGCTGAGGGCGGTGTTGAGGAAGTTCTTCCTGCGCATCGGACTGGTGTTCCACATCGCTCACTCCCTGGAGCACCAGGCCTAAAAGGGTCACCCTCTTTCCTAAAAGGCGTCCCTCTTTCCGCCGTCCGACTGATTTAGGGCTGTAATTTAATCTCGTTTGAGGCACTGGGTCTCCGAGCGACCCGTGTCAAGAAGATCCGAGCCGGATCGAATGGGCTGAAGTTTGTAGAACGTTTGAATGGTACTGGTAGCAGTGTTCTGGTGTTGGACTTCTGGCAGAAGGTGGGTGCAGGTTTGTGTGAGAGACTCCAAATAATCTACAGGATCGTTAACTATTCAGACTCTTCAGGCTTGAATATTTAAAAAGCGTCTGCTCTTTGGTTTCAACTTTTCCAAAAGCTGTCTGAAGGTTTGAATCCAAACACTGAGTCATTAGTTTCTCCAATGAGTTTTGATTCGTTTCTTTTGCACCGCTAATGGCTAACATTGGCATGTTCTCGCTCCTTAAGGTAGTACAGACGAGCGGCTTAGAGAAATGATCTCATAACACTAGATTTTATCCCTAACCTTATTTGCTGCACTCGTTTCTCAGATGCACTGGAGATTTTTTACTTTTGTGATTATTTATTTAACCCCGTCGTCACTTTCCCGGTTTGTCAGACGAGATTTCTAACCGATATCGACCACACACTCAGTATAGGGTCAGTTAGTCCATTTTCTAAATACTGATGCATTTTCAGGGGTCGACCCGAGAAGGCGGTGCCACACGGGACCTTCGTAACTGGAACTTGAAACAAAGATTGCACCCGAATGTGAGCTGCATCTGAATCACTGGTCTATATATCCTGACGTAAGCTTCACTGTATGTGTACAAACTGAAAAAGCTAATATATTTAAAACTCTTCTCCTTGGTTTTGGGGTTTAAGGCTGTAATGTATAGAACCTAACGAATCACGCGAGTTGCGCTTTAACGCGGTCGGTGTGCGAGCCGTCGAAGCATTCCTGATTATGGTGGATAAAGTGTATAATGGTACAGCACTGTAAAGTTTTCTATGTGGAATAAACGATCTGTACAACTGTGTACTATACTGATCATATCGTCCCATGTTCGCAGAAGTCACAGGTCAATAAAGTTCATCTTGCTTTATCTTTACGCCCAATAATTCACATTTTCCATCAGATGAGGTCAGACTTGAGTGACGCCGTGGCGGTGGATGCTGTTGGTCTTTTGGTCAGGTCTTCGTTCTGTTATCAGCGCCATGGTAACTATGTCCTTATTTAACTAAGTTTTAATGTGATTTTTTTTTTAATAGCAAACATGAATAGGGTTCTTTAAAAAATAAATAAATTAAAAAAAATCGGCGGCACGGTGGCTTAGTGGTTAGCACGTTCGCCTCTCAGCGCTAGGGATTCCCGGTTCAAATCCCCATCTGGGTGGAGTTTCCATGTTCTCCCCGTGTCTGCGTGATTTCCTCCGGGTTCTCCGGTTTCCTCCCACAGTCCAAAAACATGGATCAAGTCAATTGAATTCTCCCAAAAAATTGCCCCATATAGTGTGTGTGTGAGTGAGTGCCCAGCGATGGATTGGCACCCTGTCCTGGGTCTATCTGCCCAGCTCCCGAGATGTTCTACCCTGGATGGACATGGGGAACCCCACCGTGACCCTAATAAAGGATAAAGCGGGAGATAATGAATGAATGAATAAAAAAAAAAAACCCTCATTATGTTCTGTGGTAAAAAAATATATATAAATGTGTGTGTGTTTAGAAACTGGTAAGTTCTTGTCCATGTAGGACATGAGAGTAGGCTTGTGGTTAATAAACCAGCCTTGTGACCTAAAGGTCCTAAAGGTTCAGTTCCCGGTTGGTCCCACCAACTACTAAGGCTGAAGTGGGCGTGGGCAAGGCACCTAACCTCAATTGTGCCCTGGGCATCGTATACAAGGCTGCCCATTGCTCCGGGCATGTGTGCTCACTACATTGGGGGGGGGGGGGTTCCAGCACCTACAACCCAAACTGTGTATTCAGGTTTAAAAAATGAACACATGAATGATGGTGAATGATTTAGCTTCGTCTTTCACAGCTGAGAACTTTACATTCAGCGTACAATATTTAATCAGTGATGTCACACTCTGTGCATTGATTGACCGACTCGTCATCGGTCTGTATTAATGATACACAATATTTATTTAAAACAAATCCAAAAATAATTTATTAATCTCATTATTTACACAACTTACAGAGAGCTGTATTAGTCATTTTTTTGTAAAACCTGAGTCGGACTACAGCATTTAAAACATATGGACAGTCCTCTGTGTCCACTGTGTTTATATTTATACTCAGCTTCTTCTAATTGTACAGACAGTAACAGATGCAGTACAACAGCAGCTCCACAGAATGAGCTGTTTGATGAACCTTTATGAATTAGCTAATTGTGGACACAGCAATACTGTTGGAAGCTAGTGCACGTGTGCAAGTTCTACCTCACAAGATCCACTGCTGGATAGGTGGAGGATCAGACGCTCCGCTGGGGTGATCCTGTTCTGCGTCCCATCGCATGAACACACCTGCATTCAGTTCACTCACAGAAACATTCCGTCAAAACTTAAAGTCGAGAGAAACTGATGGAGGTCTTAAACGACACGTGATCTGCTGCACGATTCAGACTGGGTAAGTGGATGGAAGGTTCCATTCCTGACTCGGTGGCCTGTGACCTCCCATCAGCTTCTTTAAAGTCTCTGTGGTACCTGGGCGGAGCCACGGCTCTGTGGCAACTGTTGTCGTGGAAACACGGCGGCCAGGGGTTGGAGATGGCGTCTGTTGCCAAAGGTCACAATCTTCTTCATCTGCAGATCTCTGTTCTGTAGAGTGAGGAAGATGATTACAGATTGTAGCATCAAACCAGGAGGAACTGTTAAAGCTGTTTTTCTTTAGCATGTAGAACCCAATCCATTCATTATCTCCCACTTTATCCTCTAGTAGTGTCACGGTGGGGTTCCCCATGCCCATCCAGAGGAGAACATCTCGGGCGCTGGGCAGATACACCCAGGACAGGGCGCCAATCCATTGCTGGGCACACACTCACTCACACAGACACACTCTATATGGGGCAATTTTGAGAATTCAATTGACTTGATCCATGTTTTTGGACTGTGGGAGGAAACCGGAGAACCCGGAGGAAACCCACGCAGACACGGGGAGAACATGGAAACTCCACCCAGATGGGGATTCGAACTGGGAATCCCTAGTGCTGAGAGGTGAACGTGCTAACCACTAAGCCACCGTGCCCCAATCCATTCAGCGCTGGAGTATTTAACTATGAAGTACGAGTTCAGCATCATGCAGGAAAAGGATCAACACCACAAAACTAAATTCACGGTGTTTAAGTAACTAATGTTTTAGTGTTTACTGTGAAAACTACTAAATGTGGATGTAATTAATGCCCCGAACTAATAGAGATTATACGAGCAAAAGTATTGGGATAATCACAATCCTTTTAGTCCTTTCAGGTATTGTATTTAGTCCCAGGTGGAGAACTGTATGTCAGAAACTGTTAACAGTTTGGGGAAGGCCCATAAGCATGACCGCATCACAGTCTAAATTCAGAAAGGCCACTGTTGCTTAGTTTGGTGTGGAAGACCTTCACTGACCCACACAGAGCCCTGACCTTAACTCCATTAAACACTTGAATGATGGTGGATTAGAGACAGTCAGGCAATGGAAATAATTTAAATGGGCGGCTAAACCTGCATGTAGAATTTCTATGGGTTTTATTACTTTTATCAAAGCTGTATGGAGACAGGCTTAGTGGTTAGCACGTTCTCCTCTCAGCGCTAGGGATTCCCGGTTTGAATCTGGGTGGAGTTTCCATGTTCTCCCCGTGTCCGTGTGGGTTTCCTCCGGGTTCCTCCCACAGTCCAAAAATATGAAACAAGTCAATTGAATTATCCAAATTGCCCCATATAGAGTGTGTATGCGTGAGTGAGTGTGTGCCCAGCCTAACCCTAACCCTAACCCACCGCGACCCTAATAGAGGATAAAGCGGAAGATAATGAATGTATGGAGACACTATTGTGGGGTGTGGTAGCTCAGTGGTTAGGATGTTGGGCTATCAATCTGAAGGTTGGGGTTCAAATCCCAGGTCCACTGAAGTTACCAGTGTGGGTTCTTGAGCGAGACCCTTAACCCTCATTGCTCCAGGGATGTTGTGATGAACCCTGTGCTCACCTTGTAAGTCGCTTTGGATAAAAGCGTCTGCTGAATGACCAAATGTAATGTGATGTATTGTTTAGGCATTCGTCTCACACACAAAGTATTTTAAACACATTCAGCCCTTTCAAACTAAATTAACAGCCAGCTGAATCAGGTTTTTGGTATTCAGCATGTACAGTATATATGGGGACACTCACCTTGCCTCCAGCTGTGCTCCATGTTATCTAATGTTCTGATCCTGTGCTCGTTTCGCTCTCGGACTCTGTCCAAAAGAGAACTGCTGGCGGAACCTAAAAACTGTCTGATCTCCCTGGCAGGACTCACCGCAGCCTGCACACAAGTGATTCCCCAGACATGTTACCAACACGCATCCTTCCTCTGTTCCTGTGTTTTAAAGTAAAGTCCACGACTATTCTGACTTATAAAAGAAAGACTTGCATCGTTATAATCTGGTCTCCTGGAGCGCCGTCTCCTCTCTCTAGCAGACAGTTGCTCAGGCTGGGGGCTCGCTGAGAAGGAATGGCCATTAGCATCTGCAAATTAAAGAACCAGGTAAGAGTTTTGTTTTTTTTATTCTTTAGTAAGTGATTAATGACAAACAAGTGATGATTTAATCATTACTGGATTTTATAAAGACTAACTGCACAATATTAATTAATTATCAATATCTTATGTTTAGGTGGAATTTATAATATCAGTGGAATTTATAATGACCCAGGCTATGATTAAATATTTTCATTTAGTCCTGTAGAACGTTGGTGAGTATTTTTGCTTTGATGTAACAAAATCAGAGTCCATGTCAATCATTGCTGTCATTGTGTTTTTGCTCATTGGCTGTTAATCAGTGCACTGTGTTAAAGTTTTGTTAATGTATCTTTTTTTTCTCTTAAAGAAATCAGATTTTAAACATTTTCACTCCAACAAAAACAGGTCATGATGGCATCGGTTTTAGGATTACATGTATTTGGGAGACACTGTAGCTTATTGCAGGTTTGTTGTGCTTTAAAGACACGCACCGATAAAAGCACTCTCAGACTGCAACAGTGAGCGCGTCTCTGCCTCTTCAGCACAATATTCCCTCTGGGGGCATAAACACAAAAAAAAAACAACTGTCAGGTGAATAAAAAGTGCTGTCAAAATCAGGAGGCAGAACAGTGCAGCCCCACCGCAAGACCAGAGGAAAGTAGAGCATTAAAGCAGGTCATCACAATGCTTTGCCACATCACTGATACTCACATGCTGATGAGTAGAAGGTTTCATCCGAGATGACGGCTCAAAGTAATCTAAAAAAAAAAAAAAAAAAAAAAAAAAAAAAACACAATAATGGCAATTACAACATACTGTATTATATATATATAAAAAATATATAGCTCCAGATGTATGGAGTAACTTATTTTTAGTTGAACAAGCTGCTATTTTTATAGTTTCAATCTAGATAACAAGTTGAAAGATCATGGATCTAACATTAAGTCTATCCATCCATCCATTATCCTCCGCTTTATCATCTACTAGGGTCACGGTGGGGTTCCCCATGCCCATCCAGGGGATAACGTTTCGGGCGCTGGGCAGATAGACCCAGAACAGGGTGACAATCCATCGCTGGGCACACACTCACTCACAGACACACTGTGTATGGGGCAATTTGGAGAATCCAATTGACCTTGATTCATGTTTTTGGACTGTGGGAGGAAACCGGAGACCCACACGGACACGGGGAGAACATGGAAACTCCAACTAGATTGGGATTTGAATCGGGAATCCCTAGTGCTGAGAGGAGAACGTGCTAACCACTAAGCCACCCTGCCGCCCAACATTAGGAATATTGACAGCAAAATTTTACTAAGGCCTGTGTGTTGCCTGCTGTACTCCCAGTGAAAGAGTACAGAACATAATGTTAGTTCAATACTTTTTAGTTTGACTTAATAGTACAATGCAAAAATGTAAACTACTGAAATTTACTTCAGATTTAGCCTTAGTTACATCAGTGGACCTTAAAGAGTAAAGAATACTGAAATATCTGACCGATGGCCTCAGGTCTCCGCATGTTGCTGAGTCGTTGTTGTTGCTTTCGTAGCAGAGCCTGCTGCTGGATCTCTAAGCTATCATCATCAGTGGGTGGCTCGGGATATGCCCGTCTCACCTCCTCACGAGACCGGCCATCTGTGAGAAACACAGAGTCAGTGATACAGGATCACTAACAAAGACCTCATGTACTGTCTAAAAGCAGACAGCATTAACCCCTGCAAATAAACGCCGAGAGAACAGTGACTAAATAAATCCTTAATGAAGCCCGGATGCTGAGAAACATGGCTGGCTGCCAGATCCTGATCTAAAGATGCAAACACAACCAGGTGCCACTTATTCAATGCAAGTTTAATTACATGTGGTTATTAATTCTATTCTTTGTGATCCTTCAGAGTAATCACATAACTGTAACGACCGGCTGGCTGTGAGGTTTTTTTTCTTTTTTAATTTATAATACAAAACTAATACCAGGGAGCTTGATGAGCACTGTTTCTTTGTTTTGCTTTTTGGGTTTTTGGAATAGAACACTGCAAAGCTGCTTTAAGACAATGCACCATGTAAAAAGAGTTGCATAAAAATTTACTTAATCACTTCTTAAATCATATTAGGTATACAGTTCTGTAATGGAAGCCAAAAAGCTTTGCAAGTTAGAAGTTTAAGTAAACTTTTAGAATTTCAAACTCATTGACATTTTTAAGTAGCTACTGCATTACCAGCATCAAAAGAGCCTTTAAGTTACTGTATGTCTTTTTGCTCCTCTACCTCTGTACTTAAGCTGATTGAAGTCCTGCACATTCTGCTTGTTCACTGGCCTCGTGTTTGAAGGCGGTCTCTTAGCTGACACCTGCATCCGCAGCCTGGCCATATCAAAGACATCCAGTAGAGGCCGGTCTCTATGTAAACACACATACAGAGCTTATTTTGCCATTTGGTAATTAGAATAAAAAACTCAGGTCTTGCTGTACAAAGACAGATTATTTCTACTGTGGAATCAAAAATTGGATTATACAGCGAAAACCCATTCAAGTGCTGGAGCAGAGTAACTGAGATTAGCGTGCTCACAAGCGTTACAGAATAAAGGATAAGAGGCTTACAAGCCAAGAAAAGCTTAAAACAACTTGCACACATTAATACGCCAAAACATAACAAAACTACTACAATGTTTATTATTATAAATCTTATTAATTAAATGAGTTACTAAATCTGATTATAATAACTCATTATACAACTTCCTGAATGATTACTGCAAAAAGCCTCAATCTCGCCAACCTGCTGCTTAAAGAGCCTTGGTTTATTTATTGAACTTTAGGTAAAGCCATGACACAAGTGGCCAATTCCAAATAGAAACAACTACAATTGATAAAGATAGAGGGGAAATTCTTAGATTTTTATTGGTACAGCTTTAGAATATGGGAGGAACCTGGAGTACTTTGACGGAACTGAACTTTCACAGGTTTATTTATGGTCAAGCCAATTTTACATAAAAAAAAAAAAAAAAAAACCCACAAAAAAAAGCCTAAATGGTGAATATTGGAAAATGGAGTATTTTATAATGTAAAACTACAATTGAGATGTTTAATTTTTAATAGGCGTGTTGGGAGAATTCCTATAAAATATGTTGTGCATTTATTTGTGTGTTTTGTACAGGTTTTATTTCAGTTATGACTGAAACATGATGTAACTACAGACTTTGTTGCTACTGACTTCATTTATAAATATCACTGCTTGAGTTCCAGTACTAAGATGTCAGAAGTAACCGGGGTTTATGAAGAAACATGCTAAACTACAGATTTAATCCTTACATGTGTGATTACACTTCATACCTGTTCCTGAGTGGACTTTGGGCATCCTCTCTGTCTGACTGTAGTAGCTGCCCCTCCAGCCGCTTCTGTTCACTTTTCAAGCGGCTACGTAAGACTGACAGTTCACTAAGAACACCCTGCTGTTCCCCTAAAATGTAAAATGCACAAAGTAACATCCATTTGTGTGTGTTTTTTTTTTTTTAGTGTTGACAATCAGGTGACATCTCCAGGTGTTTAAACCCTCACCTGCTGCTCTGAGCTGATTCCTCCGTGCAGGTACAGGTGGGGAATGCGGAGTGAAAATTGATCCAGCCTGTGACTAAAATAAACATCAGAAACATATTTTACAATGCCGTCATTTTGACATGGGTCTATAATAAGTCCTGGAACACTAACTTAAAGATGCTCTGAAGTTGACTTACAGAAAGTACAGCGGCAGAACGCTGGCTGTCCACAGATGGAGGTCGGGGAGTATTCTGATTGCCAAGTCTTTTCTGTATTGTAGGAATTGGTGGGGAGTAGCTTCTATAGTCCTTTAGAGTTCCAATACATGTCAATTAGTACAACTCATTAATATAAAACATTCTTATTCGGTTACATCTTCCACTGACCTGTTCAAGCCTAGTTTTTTTCTCTTGCACATACTGCTGCCGTAAAGCCTCATTCTTCATCTCTTCCTCCTTCCTTTTCTGCTCAGCCTCTTTGCGGCGCTCCTCAGCTAGTCTAATAATCTCCTGATTTTTGGCATTTTGCTGTAAACAAATAAGTCAACGGCTCATTTCTAAACAATTAGGTGACCGATATTAGTGACAGACACAAAACCTAAGAACACATTTCACATCCCTGAACAGCCTGACTGGGAATGGAACCCAGGACCTTTGTGTATTTGTGGAAAAAGTGCTAAACAATGTGCCACTGGGTTGGAAGTTAATACTTAACATTAGCAATCATAATTAAGAATGTAACACATGGCATGCCAAAGCACTGGGTAGTGATATTGTGTGTTCGCCCCATACAAAAAACATTTACTGAATTTCATTCATTCATTATCTCCCGCTTTATCCTCTATTAGGGTCGCGGTGGGGTTCCCCATGCCCATCCAGGGGAGAACGTCTCGGGCGCTGGGCAGATAGACCCAGGACAGGGCGCCAATCCATCGCTGGGCACACACTCACTCAGATACAGTCTATTTGGGGCAATTTTGAGAATTCAATTGATTTGATCCATGTTTTCGGACTGTGGGAGGAAACTGGAGAACCCCGAGGAAACCCACGCAGACACTGTTTACTGAATTTTCCTGCTACAATTAACTTTTTTTTTTTTTTTTTTTTTAAGTTTTGTGTTCCATACAGATTTGGATTTGTATTATTGTTAAGTAATAATTACTTAAGTGATTTGCGCTGATATTCTGGATGATTGCATGTGCTTTTATACCACAGATAATAGATTATCGTCGTTTAATAAAATGTTGCATCGAATTAAATATTTTTTTCCCCTAAACCAGCAGTCACAGGTTACTGGGATTTAGGTGGTAGATCAGAACTGGGGAAACAAGCAAAGGAGCACACCTCCATTTCTTTGCGCTTTTCCTTCTCCTGCTCCTCCTCATACTGCTTCTGAAGGTGTGCTCTCTCCTCTGCCAGTCTCATCTCCTCCCGCTCCTCCTCAAGTCTCAATCTCTCCTTTTTCTCCGCCTCTAACTTCCGCTTTTCCTCAATCTGTTTAGAAGACATTACATTTACAAAAGACTCTTAAAGAAGCAGGTGCTAAACGTGAGGTGTGTGATATTTTCTGTACCTGCTGTTTCAGACTCTCTTTGTAGATTTCCTGCTCACGCATTTGTTGGGGGGTCGGGAGCTCATTGAACACATTTCCTCGAGCATGAGGTGAAGGCCGGGCACAGGAGGAAATTACACCTGCAGGTTTGGAACAAAGTACATCAGAACAGATAAGTTATGAGCTTTTTTTTACATTTGCAAAACTAAGTATTAAACTTAGCTTAACATCATATATTTATTACACAGATAAAGGTAAACATTGGTTACCAGTCATTCGAGATGGTTCTTTATCCTCCACTTTTGATGCCACTGGAGCCACATCTGAGGTCACGACTCTTCTAGTTTTCTGAGATTCCGGATTTATAGAAGCCTCCTCATTACTTCGGTGCATACGCTTAAGGTCACCTGCAGACACACGTAGACTGAATCTTAAAGGGAAATAGTGTTGGAGTTTAGGATTTGAAAAATCTAACTAATTTGATCAAGTTAAAAAAATAAAAATCACAGTTTCTGTACAACTGATTAATAGTGAGTTAAAGTAAACTGTTCTTTGTATGTTCTGGTTCAATGTTTTCAAGAGTCTTTAAATTCTGTGCTAGTGCCAACAACTAGCACACGGTTAAATGTAATTGTCTGTATTAATCCTGCCAACAATTATAAAAAAGCTGTTGTTCAAATGTTCAAAATTTTAACCCAGCATTTATAAAAAGCATTAAAAAGTATTTTTAAAAAAGCATTAAAATGGCAGCTCACCATAAAACAATTAATGTAAAACCCATAAACATGACATTCAGATTTAAGCCCAATAGATACATCACATTCCATAAAAGTTACTATTACTGCAACTTAATGCTATTTAATCTGTGGGTTAAAGGTTAAATCAGTTTTCTGCAAAACCTGAAATTTTGCAAGCCCTTTAATGTTTGTCTTGTCAACTTTTAACAGATATTCACTTTAAGATATTTACTTTTAATACGTGAAGGAAACTAAATTTAAGATCGAACCAGAAAACTGACATTTTATGAATTAAACCAACTGATTTTCTGATTGATAATTTATTGCAGCTCTCAAACAGATGATGAAATGACCCAGTACTTATTAGGTTTCCACGGTCATCTTTAAGTGGAGCTCCAGCTCCTCCTCGTCCCCATGGCTCATAAGCTTTCATCTCTGCTTCCAACTTGGCATCATGTCGTTTTTTTTCCTCTCTCTCCAGTCTCCGTCTCTCCTGGCTCTCTTCGATCTACAGCAGGCAAATGTTAGTCAGCTTCCATTAGAATCAATAACATAGTTATCAAACAAACAGATGCTGGAGACTCAGAACAGGATTACAAAATTCCCACAGTCACTGAAGATGCCGTTAGATTTGTTACCTTACAAGCATGATGTCACCATCTGTAAAACACTGCAGTTAAAACCCTGACCTGCTGCCTTCTTTTCATGCTCAAAGCATTTACACTGTACAAGTTTACACTTCTACTATTCCTATAGTAATATTACTGTGTTAAATAACAGTTTGATACTGTTTGGGCTGCATTCTGAAAAATAATGGTCAATACATAATCATGCATAGGGTCTCATAATTAAAATGTAAGTACATGAGCAAATAATCATCCATACTGTCTTCTGAAAACAGTCACCTGTTTTTTAAGTGCATCATTGTAGTCAGAGGATTTTTTGTTTGAATTTTGCTGTTGGTCAGGAAATGCTCCAAGTATCCTTCTAGAAGATGCCATGTCATGAAGCGATGGTAATCTGGAAAACAGATATTATTCAGCGAGCTTGCAAAAACAAAAAAAGCTCATGATCATACAGAATTTAGAAACACTGATGATGGACTGGTCTAATTTTATTTGGCATGCTGTTGAATTAATTGATAGTCTGTTCAACCTCAGTTAGCATTTATGTATAAAAAAATTCCAGGTTTTTACAACTTTCACATGCAGTAAACATTAAAGCACATCACGGTCCTCTCAAGGCTTCTTTGCACTTTCCTTACCACCGTCACCCTGGCACTTTTGTGAAGAATGTGATAATTGTTCACATTTAAGGAGTCTGAATTGTAAATAATAGATTTCCATTATTACATGAAAATCAGATGTATTACAAAATGTTTAGAAAAGGAAAACTCCCACTGCATATCACATTTAGTCAAACTAAAATCATTTCAGCTAATAGTCATCAAATCTTTGTACGTTTCAAGTGGAACAGATCCCCATGCAAAAAAATACATGCAATAATTAGAAGGTATTTACTTGCTTGAAATTATTGGTTGTTAATAACAAGACGACCTACTGTGTAGAGGCAGGAGGTTGGTGCAGTGTAGATATGTGCGCATCCAGGGGGTGATTAGTTAATGGAGGTGCGGTGTCCACTGAAGCGCCATCTATCACATATACACAATAAAAGAGTCTTGGTTTTAAAACTCACACACAGAACCGCAAGTTAAGAAAATCCATTATATTTTAAAGTCAGCCCGTGTAAACAATGTAAACAAATTTTAAAAGTGCTAAAGACATCATGAACAGATTATAAACACTCACAAAATGTCAGTTTAGAGTCTAATGGATTCCTGGCTCCATAATAATAGTAAGCATCATCATATGGAGTACTGTATGCCTCAGAGAGAGTGGGTGCCACCGGAGGGGGAACAAATGAAACCCTGTAAGCACAACGCAAAACAATCCACACCACTCCATTTAGTCATCATAAACAGAGTCGTCATACCTCAATGCTGTAGTAACTGAACAGCCCACAAAATTAAACTGAAAACCATCGAAGAACATGGTTAAAAATGTATAGCTTCATTTCTGGAAGGACCTGGATTAATGGTCATACCTGGGGGCAACCATATCTGCCAGGGAGCCTGTGAGGCCGTTGTTAATCTCTTCTTGAACAGGAGTGACCCCTCTGATGCTAATTCTAGCTGTGTTTGGTGTTTGGTGCCCCAGAGCAGCACTGTACTCTAAAATGGGAGACTGAAAGGCCACTCTTGGTCTCTCAGGGGGCTCCTCTGGGTGCCGTCGGTCAGGCTCTGTCCCACGGGTGCCCTGTGCCATTTGTGGTTTGTAGGCCACTTCACGTCTATGCACGTCATGTTCTCTCTTTGAAGCACCGAACTGTTTAATTCGGTCAGGCTGCGAGATACCGAACAAACAGAGGGTCTGACATCAGAATAAAAAAATAAAAAAATAACATGCTGCAATACATATGCACAGGTTGTATTTTGATATTTAGTTCATGAAATGTAGTTTATAGTTTTACTTTAAGTGTTAAATACAAAAAAAAAAAGAAAAATACATTGAAAAAATGTAAAACTAGCCTGCCCTCTACTGTGTAAAGAAACATTTCACCTGCTTTTAATTGCCCAAGACATCAGCTGTTTAAATATTACAGATGATGATAATAATAATAATAATAATAATAATAATATGAAGCTAATAATAGCTTCATATTAAATGTTGTTTTACTTAAGTAAAGCACACAGAAAACACATTATTATTCAAATGAGGTTTCTATTCTTACAATTCCATATGCTTGCACATTTTTCCTCCTTTTCTCCTGCATGATGCATTCAGTGATTCTCTGCACATTGATTTATTCATGGCAGCCAGCAATATCCATATAAAAGGACCGCGAATTGATTTGCTATGTTTCAGTGCTTACTAAGGGAAACCTCATTTCATTGCAGAGCTGTATGCAGTTCACTGATTCATTGTCCCTCCTAGTAGAATTTTCTCTCTTTCACTCTATACACTATTGTGCAAAAGGATGGGCTTTTAGAGCAGATTGTAGTGCGAGTTTAACAAACTTCTGCTTCATCTTTAACTACATGTCTATGCCTGGATTAAGGAATGTGAAGTTACCAATGTGAGCCCTTGACCAAGGCCCTTAACCCTCATTGTTCCAGGGCTGCTGTATCAACCCTGTTTTCTGACCCCAGCCATCAAGTTGGGATACTTGTAAGTAGCTTTGGATTAAAAAAAATCCATCCATTATCTTCTGCTTTATCCTATATTAGGGTCGGGGGGGGGGGGGGGGGGGGGGGGGGGAACGTTTGCCCATGCCCATCGTTTGCCCATGCCCATCCAGGGGAGAACGTTTCGGGCGCTGGGCAGATACACCCAGGACAGGTCGCCAATCTATTGCTGGCCACACACTCACTCACACACACTCTATAATGGGGCAATTTGAAGAACTCTATTGACTTGATCCATGTTTTTGGACTGTGGGAGGAAACCGGAGAACCCGGAGGAAACCCACGCGGACACGGGGAGAACGTGGAAACTCCACCCAGATGGGGATTCGAACCGGGAATCCCTAGTGCTGAGAGGCGAACGTGCTAACCACTAAGCCAGGATTTAAAAAATTAACAAATAAATTATAAAAAGACTAAATAATAAAGGCTTCAATAAAGACTGGGACGTTATTATCGTGCAATTTTGTTGAAAAACGTAGCTAACGTAGTTTCAAATGGGGGGAAAACAAACAAACAACAACAAAAAAAAAACCTTGTTCTAATGTTTAAGCTGCAATATAAAATTGCTATTGCACAGGAATTGCATTATTAAATGTAAAAATATTTAAAAAGTAGTCATGTCCATTCTTGCTGTGAAATGCAGAGTTTACAAAATATCATTAATTACCTGTTTTTCTGGATCATTGGCGCCTGTAACAGCAACCTTTAAGTCAAGGTCTTTTTCCCTACAATATATAATATAACCACATTATACAATGAAAATCTTTTGTCCACGTTTTTTTTATTTTTTTAAATTTTTTTATTAAAGTAGCATAAGACATTTGGAAGGTGTAGGTTTTTTTAATTAATAAGTTTACAAAAACTTGTACAAGGTTTTAGGCATGTACACTTGTTGTCTTTGCTTCATGTATTATGACATTCTATATAGTTTTGCATAAATAAGGAAAAAAATCAAAAATGGAATACTTACAAAAAAAAAATTAAACCCAAAACAATAAACACCACAAACCTTAGAAATCCTAAATGCATTCACCTTTTTTTATTCCTTCTCTGTTCATCTATTTGTTCCAGAAGCTCCTGTCTGTAGCACGCCTTCCTCCGTCGCACAGCCTCCACTTGCTCGGTTGCACCTTTGTTAAAGGACATTTTTGGAAGAGGTGAACGGTATGATCTTCTATATTGTAGATCTATCAGATTTAACACATATTACTTAACCTACCAATTAGAAGCCCTGTGGCAAAAACTATGTTCTTGTTAGATGCATCAGGATGGGTTTGTACTGATGGGCTGTAGCAAAGATAAGGATTAAAATAAAGGCAGTAAAATAGGATTCATTTTGTGCACATGGGAGTGTTTAACATTTTACACTAAACATTTTCCAACAATTTTGTACTTTCTTTCCACTTTAAAACAAATTTAATTATTTAAACGGAATAGGGCAACTGGGAGTTCAGTCATTAAGACTGGCAAGCGGAACATCTGCTGTAGAACTATGTCTTTGGAGAAGTTTGTGCCCCACCTTGTGGCTACCAATCATATTGCTATGTAAAGCAATCAACATTTGTTTAAAATAATTTTTTACAAATAATCTGATGTTATGTTCAGTAACATTTCAGTTTTCAAAATGTAATGTATTATTAATAATTACTATAAAGCTGTATAAAGTTTATGGTTAAATCAATATACAGTGTTGCTTTAAATTATTTTAACTGCTGAGGAACAGTACTTTGTGTGTTTGTGTGTTGCCAGTGGTGTCTGTCTGTTTTGCTCTTGATTGTCCTCTTCATTAACAGTAGCTACTTCCACACTACTTCTCTCTTGGGTAAACCTGTTTATGAGAAACAGAATCAGCGTAATCTGCTTATGAAACACCAACGAAATTCACAAACAATCCAGGGACGATGAATTCAGTGGTGCACCTGTCAACTCTGGGCTGGTGTCTTCTCCCCTTCCTAGTGGAGTGTAATAGTTCTGCATGATGCCTGGATCTCCTCTTGTTCTGGAGCTCAAAGTCAGCTTGTTCATCTTCAGAGTTTAGGTCCTCCTCCGAACTGAAGTACTGCCTGTGCCTTCTGGGTCTTGTATGTCTGTGCTCGGGAAATTCCTCCCAGTCTCTCTGAGCTGGCCTTAGGGTCATCCAGGGCAAAGGCTCGGTCACTGTGCCAACATCCCTTCTGGAGGACAGAGGTCTCTCTGGGCTTTTTTCTTGCAATTTGGGTGCAAATGATGGCTGGTAGGGAGTGGTGGAGGCAAAATGGTTTCTAGCAGGAGCCTAAAGCAAAAAAAAAAAAAAAAAAAAACAGTCCAAAGTTTTAACTTGCAGGTAAAAGGAGGAGGATCTTATAAAGAATAATAAGGTCTTTATCATTCTTTAATAAAGCACACACCCAAATTCTAACCCCTCACCTTCATCACTCCCTCTTGTATGACATAAGATGGTGCTTGAGGTTTTAGCCCTGGATCACGCACAACAGCCTTTTTCTAGAACATAGGACCAGCAGAAAACATTCCACTTCATCATTTTTATTTTGATTATTTGTGATTACTATACAGTACCTTATACAACAGGAGTGTGAGGGCTATAATGTTTTACTTATTAATAATAAGACATTTTAAGCTTGATTTTAATTTATAACCTGTCCTAAAAGCATCTTTTAACATCTTATGGATGTAATCAGTCAATCAACATTAACATCACCTTCTGGAGTATTGATCCGAAAATCAAATGTAATCAGAGTATTTTACTGTCAGATCTTACGATAAGATCAAAGCTAGGATAAGAACTTTATTGAACCCTTCAAGAGGACTCTTTAAATTAAGAACAATTATTACATCTATATTAAAGCCTTATTGATACTGATCAGGTTTAATTGATAAATATCTGTGTAAATGTATCACCTCGGCCACATATCGCCTGAAGTCCAGACGAAGTTCTTCCTTCAGCTTTTGCTTCTTTCGTTCATACTCCTTTCCAAGCTGTAAACTTAGCCCCAAATCTTCCTCTGAAATTAAAGAAACAAAGTCATTTATTTTGTTACACAAATGTATTTTATTACAGAAAATAAATGAGTGCAGATTCCCTTAATGAAAATTAGACCCATTAAGTGGTTTATTTATGAAGTGCTTTCTACAATAGTACAGTCACAAAGCAGCTTTACAGTGCTATAAAACCAAAACCCCCAAAGAGCAAGCCGAAACAACAGCAGCAAGCAAAAAATAAAAAAATAAATAAAAATAATAAAAAAAAACCAGTCACATTTTTAGGCAGAAAATTTGGGAGAACCAAGGATCAGTGGGGGACTCAGCCTCATTAAATGGAGCAGCATCAACAGTGCAGAACACCCATGTACAGATTGTGTAGTGGCTTCTCTAACATGAGCTGGGGAACAGAAAAGGGCCTTCCCTAAACTATTCCTACAAAGTTGGAGGCACAGGATTGTTCAACATGCTTGGTTTAAGATTTGATTTTGTACAGCTGTATTCTGTAATTAGACAGATGCTTTACTTGTGGCAACATGCATTAAAAATCCATCCATACATTATCTTCTGCTTTACCCTTTTACTAGATCGTGGGGGGGGGGTTCTCCATGACCATCCAGGGGAGAAGGTTTCGGGTGCTGGGCACTCACACACACTCTATATGGGGTAATTTGGATAACTCAATTGACCTTGATCCATGTGTTTGGACTGGGGGAGGAAACCGGAGAACCTGGAGGAAACCCACACAGACACGAGAACATGGAAACTCCACCCAGATTGGGATTGGAACCGGGAATCCGTAGTGCTGAGAGGAGAACGTGCTAACCACTAAGCCACCGCATTACAAATAATTATTAAAAATCAGAGTATAACAGAACAAGTTTGCTGTGGAGTGCAGATAGTTTATAATTCACCTTTATTCGTTTTGAGTGTCCCATCAGGAACTTCAGCGTTCACCTTCTCTGGTTCTTGAGCACAGCTTGACTAATTCAGAGAGGAAACATCATTCAATAAATCGACACAGCAGTAAACATTATAGCGTTTCCACTAAAACACGACGAGCCTCTACGTCACCTTCATTTCCATATAAGGTAAATAACTGTAATCGGCGGCTCTTGTCGGCTTGCCGTTGACAAAGTTTGCAGCGTTGCCAGTTTCCATCGCGTCACTGGTTTATTCATGAGTTGTTGCGAGAAACGAGGCTGTTTTCAGACGATTCCTCGATAAAAGTCTCTCTATAATCCGTTTCAATAGAGCAGAACCAAGAGTCAGTCTCACGGCATCGTTTAAGCCAATCAGAAAACTTATTCCATAACCATCACGACGGTAACCAAGCAACCGCAGAGTAGCAACAGGGCGCGAACCCACGCGAGCTTATCATCATTCTATCGCCCTGTCCGTGTTTCCTAACGAGTTGTCAAACTTATTATTAGTTTTAAAAAGATCCCACAACCACCATTTCAGGCCCGCGCGCATTCAGTGTTGTTTAAATGATCTGATTAATCTAAAGTTAATGAGCACCTCGCGCTGCGGCTTCGTTTTATTTCGAACCGCCTCGTTAAAAGCCGAGATGATTTCGCCTGTTGTTGGGGTGATCTATATTTCAAAATAAAAGTCTCTTACTCGGTCTGGATTGTTTTGTAGTCAGTTTTACTTTAAAGGGCGGCACGGGGGTTTAGTGGTTAGCACGTTCGCCTCTCAGCGCTAGGGATTCCCGGTTCGAATCCCCATCTGGGTGGAGTTTCCATGTTCTCCCCGTGTCCGCGTGGGTTTCCTCCGGGTTCTCCGGTTTCCTCCCACAGTCCAAAAACATGGATCAAGTTATTTGAGTTCTCCATATTGCCCCATATAGAGTGTGTCTGTGTGAGTGAGTGTGTGCCCAGTGATGGATTGGCGCCCTGTCCTGGGTGTGTCTGCCCAGCGCCCGAGACGTTCTCCCCTGGATGGGCATGGGGAACCCCACCGCGACCCTAATAGAGGATAAAGCGGAAGATAATGAATGAATGAATGAGTTTTACTTTAAGAGCCGCACGGTGGCTTAGTGGTTTAGCACGTTCTCCTCTCAGCGCTAGGGATTCCCGGTTCAAATCCCCATCTGGGTGGAGTTTCCATGTTCTCCCCCTGTTCGCGTGGGTTTCCTCGGGGTTCTCTGGTTTCCGCCCACAGCCCAAAAAAACATGGATCAAGTCAATTGAGTTCTCCAAATTGCCCCATATAGAGTGTGTTTGTGTGTGTGTGTACCTAGCGATAGATTGGCGCCCTGTCCTGGGTGTATCTGCCCAGCGCCCGAAACGTTCTCCTCTGGATGGGCATGGGAACCCCCCCACGACCCCAATATAGGATAAAGCAGAAGATAATGAATGAATGAGTTTAAAGGTGTGTGTGAAGGTGTGTCTCCTGTGTATACAGCGTTTTATAATTGTTTGTAAATTCCTTTTTAATGATGTTAATCTAATAGGATCATTTTATAAGAAACTAAATCAAATGTAATAGACAGTTACCAAAGTGCTAGATCCAGATTCAAATCTCAATCTTGCTGGAGGTTGCATGTTCTCCTCGTTTCTGCATCGGTTTCCTCCGGGTTCTCCGATATCCTCCCACAGTATAAAAAAAATATGGATTCAAGGTAAATTGGTTGCTCTAAATTGCCCCATATAGTATGTGTGTGTGTGTGCCCAGCAATGAATTGGTGCCCTGTCTTGAGTGTATTTGCATTTAAGCTAAGTTAAAATAATGTAATAAAAATAAGAATATAATTATTTATTATTATTATTATTATCACTGTAGTTATTATTTTTTATTATTATTACAACTACTACTATGGATATAGAAAAAATGATTCATAGGATTTCCGCCCCATTTCTTTACAGCAAAGGGGCGGGATTTTTGTATTTTTCCCACCAGTTTTCTGACAAACACTCCTTCTGCATTAGGATTGGTCGGTTGTGCAGGCAACGTCATGGTTAAAGCTTTAGGTATTTAAAAGTCTTTATAAACTGTCTGTGGGGATTGTAATACGAAGCGAAATACAAAGTGAAAGTTGCTAAATAAATACGTTTTGGTTATAAAAAAAAAGTAATAATAATAATAACAATAATAATACAGAGTTCACAATGCACATTTTATTGCAATATTATTATTTATATACATAATATATACATATATATATATATTCATTCATTCATTATCTTCTGCTTTATCCTATATTAGGGTCGCGGGTGGAGGAGAGAACGTTTCGGGCGCTGGGCAGATACACCAGATGCAGGACAGGGTGCCAATCTATCTCTGGGCACACACTCACACGCACAGACAAGCACACAGACACACTCTATATGGGGCAATTTGGAGAATTCAATTGACTTGATCCATGTTTTCGGACTGTGGGAGGAAACTGGAGAACCCGGAAGAAACCCACGCGGACACGGGGAGAACATGGAAACTCCACCCAGATTGGGATTCGAACCAGGAATCCCTAGCACTGAGAGGAGAACGTGCAAACCACTAAGCCACCGTGCCCGCCCATATATATATATATATATATATATATATATATATATATATATATATATATATATATATATATATATATAGTACTTAAAAAGTATGTCTATATAGTATATAGATATATGTAAAGTGAGAGTAAGCAGCTCTTTTTTATTTTATTGGAACCCCGGTTTGAAATTTATTTTATTACATACTAAAAGTTGTCTTTGACAGGCAATATAAAGTGTTTTTATTGATCAAAACGGTACCACATGCTTTGTTTATATAGCGATTTATTTATATAGCGCTTTTTACCACAGTACGTTGTCACAAAGCAGATTTACAGGTTAAAAGCCTTTAAACCCCCAAAGACAGTGGCAAGACAAAACTCCCTGTTCTGTTTGTCATGGTTTAAATATTATTTTTCATTAAATTACACTGATGTTAGATGTGGTTTTCTGACTCTGCAGTTAATGTATTAAAAAATACGCTGCGTTTATTTGTAAATATAACTTGTAAAAATGATAATAATAATAATAATAATAAGGAGTTGCTATGGTGATCTAAAACGTTAGCTCGTTGCTTTAATGTGAGTTGGTCCAATCCTCGAGCAGGGGGCGGGACCTTTCGGAATGCGGGTGTGATACTGAAGAGCGGCCGCAGTAATGAGATCCGATCGGAGTGGATTGTGAAAGTGAGATCGATCGGACGGACGGACGGACGCTCTGCTCCGCTCCGCTCTGCTCCTCTCTGCTCCCCGCAGCAGCGCCGTGGCGGCGGCGGGATTCCCCCCTTCGGAACCGAGATGGCGGCGGGAAGCGTCAACCCGTTTAACGCGAGCGATTCGGAGGAAGAAGCGGAGCGAAGGAGACGTGACGGCGTTGACAGCGAGCGCAGCCCGAGCGATGACGCGCAAGGCCGGAGCCCCGGGCCCTTCTCTCCCCCGGCGAACGAGCCGGACCCCGGCTCACTGCTCTCATCCACCAGCCGCGCGGGTGCGGGTTCGGGAGCCGTGGGTGCCGCGGATCCTCCGCGGGTGTCCGTGGACGCGATCGCGGCTCAGCTGCTCCGGGATCAGTACATCCTCACGGCCCTGGAGCTGCACACGGAGCTGCTGGAGGCCGGCAGGGAGCTGCCCCGGCTGCGGGATTACTTCTCGAACCCGGGCAACTTCGAGAGACAGAGCGCCACTCCACCCGCCTGTAAGGAGCCGGGCCTCGGGATCGGTGCCGCTGGGGCGCTCAGTAAGTTTCACACCGCCATTCTGCAGGTTTAGCAATCTGTACTATCAGTTTAATTAGGCGACTCCTTATGAAAATCCAAACACGAGACACCTCTGCACCCCTGATCCTGTACTATAACAATAAGGGCGTGCAGTGTTTATTATTGTGGATTAATTACAGTAAAGAGGTGTCATTAGGAGCAATGTGAGGGGGATATTTTGTATCAGGAGCATCATTCTGTTTGCATTCACACTGTCAGCAGTAAAGCTGAAGTGAAGTAAGCGAGCTGCCAAATTCAATCCGCTTTGGTCATTTTAATCTTTGATCTTTTGAGAATTCTAATTTAGTTTTTGCTTTACTTCAAGTGGCAGAATTGTAGTTTAGTGTTTAGCATGTTCTCCTCTCAGCGCTAGGGATTCCTGGTTCGAATCCCAATCTGGGTGGAGTTTCCATCTTCTCCCCGTGTTCGCGTGGGTTTCCTCCGGGTTCTCTGGTTTCCTCCCACAGTCTAAAAACATGGATCATTCATTCATTCATTATCTCCCGCTTTATCCTCTATTAGGGTCGCGGTGGGGTTCCCCATGCCTATCCAGGGGAGAACGTCTCGGGCGCTGGGCAGATAGACCCAGGACAGGGCGCCAATCCATCGCTGGGCACACACTAACTCACACAGACACACTTTATATGGGGCAATTTTGAGAATTCAATAAACTTGATCCATGTTTTTGGACTGTGGGAGGAAACCGGAGAACCCGGAGGAAACCCACGCAGACATGGGGAGAACATGGAAACTCCACCCAGATGGGGATTCGAACCGGGAATCCCTAGCGCTGAGAGGCGAACGTGCTAACCACTAAGCCACCGTGCCGCCAAAACATGGATCAAGTCAATTGAATTCTCCAAATTGCCCCATAAAGAGTGTGTCTGTGTGAGTGAGTGTGTGCCCAGTGATAGATTGGCACCCTGTCCTGGATGTATCTGCCCAGCGTCCGAAACGTTCTCCCCTGGATGGGCATGGGGACACCCCCCTCCTCCCTCGACCCTAATAGAGGATAAAGTGGAAGATAATGGATGGATGGATTTACTTCAAGTTTATTTACACCACAAGGCAAGACACATGTGCAATGGAATTCTTGTGGTAAGACTCTAGAATAAACTCCTTGCAGAATGAATTTTTAAACATACTAGAATCTAAGCAAAAAACATACAACGTGAAGTGCTAGATGTTTATTATGCAAGAACATCTAGTAAAGTGACATGGTCGTTCATTCATTCATTCATTCATTCATTATCTTCCGCATAATCCTCTACCTGGGTCTACTTCATTTCCAATTCTGAATAACGCTGTTCTCACCACCTTATTAGAATGTTAGAAGATAGAATGTTGTTAAATTTCTTTAGTTCTTTTTATAATGGTTCAGTGAAACCTGGACATCACTGCTTTCCTACATGCTGAACTTTTACATACAGTTTTTACATACGCAGCTTTTTAAAAACTTTTGTAGCACTTGGTTCTTTTTGAGGTAAAAAAAAAAAAACCCTCTAAACAATGAACCACAGTAACAACGACACAGAGTGCCAGTGATTTTTAATAAGAAATGAGATGTAAAAAGCAACAAAGCAGGACAAGTTAACAGGCAACTAAATCTCTGTCCTGGGCTTGTGTGTATTCTGAAAACCTTCATTTCATTTAGTGTATAGGACACCCAAAACAGGTGAAGTGTTTTAAGAACCTCTCATAGTGCCTTATTGAAGCATTAAAGACCAACTTTATATTAATGCATGTAGTTTTGCAATGGGGTGTGATGGTGAGGTTTCCTTTAAAAATACTCCATGAAAAGCTAAAATAATAATTCCCAGCACTGTCTTTTATTTCATTGATTTCTCACAGTTCATACAGCAGGACTGCTGAATAAGAAATATGATCTAAATACAACTAAAGACTTCAGCATCTGAAACATTGCAACAGTTCAAAATATAATGTGATAGAGATAGTGTCAATGCAAATGCAAATATTTGCACTGTCCCTTTAGCTTTATTTAAAATAAGGTGCATTCAGTCTCCTGACAGAAAGCTCTTCATCGTCCTCCTACAAACAGCACTTTAATTTTAGATGAACAGGAATTTTCAGAAGGTCATTATTTAATGATGTATAGTTATTGTAGGAGTAGTGCACTCACTTCAATAATTACTTATAAAATATTTAGAATGTTTTATTTTCTTTATAATTAATTTAAGTTGGACCCTAATAGTTCTAATTGTAATTCTATAAAGCATTCCATTTTACAAGTAAAGTTGACTTTTTTTATTTCTTTGGTTAAATTTGGTCGTTTAGCAGACACAGCACAGGCTTGATACAGCACCCCGGGATTTGAACCCACGACCTACAGATTGAGCTCTACACCCTAACTACTGAACTATTCTGAGTAAACACAATCACTGTGTTTACTGCGTATTGGTTCATCTGTGACAGTGCAGGTGTTGTGAAGTATAAAGAAAATGATGTTGCATAAAGAAAATGTTTAAGCATAGTTAATATTATTTGCATATTAGTCAGATTAATCATTTGTAACAAAGACTGTTTATTGTTAAAACTTTCAGATTTTTTTATTGAATTAAATAAGATAAGAGGAAATCCTCCTGATATTTAGTTCATTGTAGCTGCATCTACTTTATCATTAAATTGTATCGTTAAATAATAAAACTAGCAAAGTTAATACAGATCATTTGATGTTTTTCTTTAAACATCAAAGAATTACATTACTTCTCATTACTAATAATTTAGTGATAGTGTTAAATGTTTGTATGTGTGTGTGTATATATATATATATATATATATATATATATATATATATATATATATATATATATAGAGAGAGAGAGAGAGAGAGAGAGAGAGAGAGAGAGAGAGAGAGAGAGAGAGAGAGAGAGAGAGAGAGAGAGAGAGAGAGAGAGAGAGAGAGAGAGAGATATGCTTTCACATTATATTTTCACTACTTCACATATTTAATATCTTGAAGTGCTTCGTTATGGTTTTGTATGTGTATGCACATATACTGTATTAATTCTTACATGCAATTACATAATTGTGTGTCAATGTTAATAATGATTGTGGGATGTTCCTCACTAATCCCAGCTCTGCAGGTGCAAGATAAAAAGAGAAGAAAAAATGATGCAGGTCATGTGATCGGTATGTAAAATCGTGCAGTGAAAGATCTCCGATTTCTACACTGTTTGGGGGTTTAATCATGAACTCTCAATCCAGCCTATCACTCCTTCTGGCTGTTCTCTATACAGAAGGCATCTTTGATTATTTCTTGCCACGTGTGCTTATCTGATACCCACTGTTTTCTTTACAAAGCATGATTTGATTTTTCTTGGTAACAATCATATCTAAGTGTTTTTTTTCAAGGTTGTTGCAGTGTGATTGCAGTGTTGATCCGAACTGTTTTGTTATTTGCCGTTTGACTGTCAGAATGAAAAAAAAAAGTTTACCTTTTTTGTGCTTTATGAAAGAATAGTGAAAATGAGGCACAAATAACATATCGTATTTATATTCTTATATAAACATATCCCATTGGTTCTAAGACATTTATTTACAAGCACTTCAATTAAACTATAATTTTATTGCATAATACACAATGACCTCAACAAAAACCTGTGAGATTATTAACTACAATGCAACTAAAGAAGTAACAGTGCTATCGGTGCAGGGCTATTACCTTGATAGTCAATCGGCAAAACATCAGACACGTGCAAGTGTGTGTGTATGTGTGTTTATTTATAAACACATTATATATATATATATATATATATATATATATATATATTCTGAAATTACAATCATTAAAACTAAGTTGGGTTTTCTCGATGCATGGCCGTGGCAACAGCTCCTAATTTATGAAGACATGAAACACAGCACATAAAACCTAGAAAGCTCAGAGCTGGAGTCAGAAAACACAACTGCTGAGTCAGTTGCTTGAAAACCTGTGTAAAGTCTCTGAAGCACAAATAACTTGTAAATAGTGTTATAGATTAGATTATGTCATTAAATAGTGTACAGGTGCAAAGCGAGTGTAATGTGCTTAGAATATAACCAGTAAGTTGTCTGATTTTGACGTTTTTGGTTGGTTATGGATCTGTTAACTTTACAATCCTTTTTCTTGAATATAATAAAATGATTCCATCTGCTATTTATCTGCTTTTCTCACAATGTGCTGCAGGATCTGCTGATTTGTTACTGGTTTGTTTAACAGTTTGTTTGGGATTTAAAGCTAATCGATTAATTGATTTGTTGCTGCAACTACATTAATTTAAAAAAAAAAAAGATAAATTGATTACTGATTGATTGTGATATTTTTCTTATTGCACCTTCCAGCTTTGTAACAGACTTTAGCAACTTTAAATATCAGGTTTTAAATATGAAGTGACTCACTAGTATCAGGCTTATTACACTTTCTACAGTAGAATGACAAATAAATGGAACTATAGTACAGAAATGGAGTAATGTCCTTCTTACTGCCATATGAACTGGATTCTGTTGAACTTAATTAACATAACAATTATTGTTATAATTAACAGTAACACAATAAGCTTTACCTCCTAAAAACTGCAATCTAATCAGAAAGCTTTGCTGGCCATGTTTATAGCATTACATCTCTTCCTGATGCATTTGCTGACCAAAATGACACCCTGCTAAATCCTTTTAACAGGCCCCAACACCCATGCGTGATGCACACTGGGTAGCCTATAGCTGAATGTTTGCTCCTGAAAGCAAAAGGTGGGGGATATTTCCTCATTAGTGATGCAGTCCAAACTCCCTAGAGACTGTCACCCTGCCGCAAAAGAGCAGATGGCTTTCACTGCTACTCATAATTTCTTTTAATGTGTTGGACAAACATACAAAAAAACTGGACTGTTCAGATTTTCTCAATTTTATTTTATTTTAAAGGACACTAATGGTCATACAGGAGTTTTATAATAAATGCTGCCATATTTTTTGGAGCTATTACCGCTTCTAAATGAACACTCTGTGCATAATTTGTGTCTTAATTGGATCACTTGTGTGCAGCAGCTGTGTGGTAGTCATCAAAGTGAGGCTGTCTGTCACCAATGAACTTTCTGCTTTCCTCCTGCTCATTTAGGACAGAAACCCACTATGCTTTGTGGGATACATAATCACAGAGAGATTGAAAGCAGCCCTCTTAAAATGTTCTTGAACTGGATGTTGTAGCTTTTGAACTTGTGCATTAACATATGAAGGACTTTCAGATCAGTATAATAATAAAAAAAGATTTAAAAATACAGTAAATGGCAAAAAAGTGTATGGACAGTCCAGGTTCAGCTATTATAGACCCTCCCAAACCAAATATGCTGTTTCATATTGTACCTTAATTTAATATAAGAACGGGGAAGATCAACAGGGGCTTTTATAGACCCTCCCAAACCAAATATGCTGTTTCAAATTGTACCTTAATTTAATATCAGAACGGGGAAGATCAACAGGGGCTTTACAGACTGGGTGTTCCTGACAGAGCAGATGAATTTAACCCTTCATAATAAGAATGTCCAATACAGATTCTGATTGTTAAACTGATTTATGGCTGCTATTTACTAAAATTATTAAATATTACGAAATCGATTAATCCGAGGGGTGAAGATTAATTCAAATGACAGGATGTATGTTATTGACACTACAGTTACCCATCTGCACTCATATTAAAAAATGCTTTTTAGTTTTTATAATACTCCCTTTTTTCACTAAATAAGTTTAATTTGAATTGGTTACATATTTATCAGTTGAGGTTTTACAATGTTACTGGTTGATACTATATATAATATGATCATGTTACAGTGTAACTGACCTGTAAATTAAATACAGCATACACCTAGATGTATCTAGACATTATTTTATTCTGACATTCTTTGGACCTTTGTGAAGCATACAGATAACCTGCAGTGTTTGCGGTAAAGTGATGTTTGCATTGCAAATATGTGAAATATGAGTACTGTGGTTAAGAAAGCCTACAGCCTCTATGTAGTACACAGCACTATACAATAGCAACAAAAAGGCTAAAAAGGCTTTTAAAAAAGGCAGAATTTCATTTAAACAGTTGCAAAAAATTGTATTACTGAAATCCATCTAATTCCATTCATTGTTTCATTTTTTTGAAGCTGTATAAACAATTAATTTGAACTATTAATACAAATTGGATCATTATAAAACATCTGCTCAAATATTTGGTGCAGATTTTTAAATAATTGTGTTTATGTAAACTGAAATGTGTGAACTCAAACTATAGGGTGTTTAGAACATTGTTTTCAGCTTCTATGTTGTTTTCAGTAACCCTCAAAGGGATTCTGGGAGTTTTAGATCAGATAAGATGCCTGAGAGAGAAACAGTAACTGGTTCAAAGAGTCTTTTTTATACTTCACTAAATTATTAAGGTAAACAGACAGGTCTTTGCAGCCTTTATGTCTAATACATATAACATTTATGAGCCTTCTGGCATTATCCGCTATAGCTATCTTGCGTTAGCTGTTCTTTGTTTTCTTACTTCGTACAGACTTTTACTTAACATGTAGTCTAAGAGATGGCAGATACGTCAAGGACAGAGTGCCAATTTTTATATATTGCGGGGCCCTCGCAAACACACACACACACACACACACACACACTATATGGGGACATTTAGAGCATTCACTTTACCTTGAATCCATGTTTTTGGACTGTGGGAGGTAACTGGAGAACCCGGAGGAAACCCACGCGGACACGGGGAAAACCTGGAAACTCTACTAAGCCACCCTCCCCATTTCATTTTTTTGTGCAAACCAACCTTAAATATTCTATAGTTAGGTTTTAATGTAATAAACCCATAAGTGGATAAGTAAAGATTATATGTGTATTTTATGTTCATTCATTGGATTACACGTTTTATATGGTCTGCTCTGTTTCTGGCAAATGGTCACATAAGTTATGCTCAGCAGTTGGATTTATTTTGCTGTCTTTTATTATGAGTGAACCAAGCTTATAAATGTACACCGAGACCGAAACCGAGCACAGAAAACGAGATTGCTCTGGCAAGTAAAGTGTATCACAACCGACTGTTTACAAGTTGTGATTGATCGCAGACATAAGAATTGATTAAACAATAAAGTGTCAGTTTGCACATCGAACACTCACGCTCTGGTTTCAGCTACTTGATTTCTCCTGAAAATTCCCTCATGTATTTGTCCAACATCACGTCTTGGACCTGACTGAATGATTATTGTGTGTCATAAATGACTTATTCTGCAGGTTCAAATTAACCTGACTTGGAGTTAATCATTGTTTCTCTGTAAGACTGTTTATTTTCAAGCATTATTCTAGATTTGAATAATTTTTTGTTAAATTCTTTTGGTATTTTTATTAATACACCCTCTTACTCTGTTTTTATAAATTAACCAGATTGATTGTATTTGCAGTAAATTCATTTTTGTTTTAGGTTAAAGTACTTTTTTGACATAGGTACACAAACCTAAAGTAATAAAAATAATCAGAGTAATAACAACAGTAACTATAATACCCTGCCTGGCCTTAAAATAAAAGGTCACACACTAATTATTTTAACCACTTTTAACTTCGATTACAGCATACATTCACTGTGGCATCGTTTCCACAAGCTTCTGCAATGTTACAACATTTATTTCTGTCTGGGGTTGCATACTTTTCTCCTAATATATTGTATTGATGATGGTTTGGTTTGGACCACTGCACAAAATCTTCTCCAGCACATCTCAAAGATACTCAATAGGGTCCAGATCTGGATTTAGTATTTGGACAATCTTTCACAATTTAAGTCAGACGTATCCTGGTATTATCATTTTGGAATATGGCTATTCCATCAGGGGGGAAAAATCCATTGATGGAATAACCTGATGATCTCATTCTTTGGGAATATAGTGTTGTATATAGAACCCAGACCTGAGGAACCGTAGCAACCCCAGATCATGGTTAAATTCAGGTGGTGGCTTTTTTTTGGCCACGCAGTGTAATATCTAATATGTATGCTTTAATATTATATCATAATAAAATAAATAACATTAGTTATGGGTAGGGTAAATAGCATTAAAATGTGTGGAATATTGTACATGGCTTGTTATGTTTTCTTACTTAATGCTAAATACACAGTATGAGAAACAGTAACTGTGTGTGTATATAAGGGATGTTTTACTAAGAATGTTGCTTTCATGTAAAGCGTCTGATATCACCATGCTTGTGCTTTGTTGCAGATCGGGCCGGCAGCATCAGCACCCTGGACTCACTTGACTTTACACGTTACTCAGACGACGGGAACAGGGAGACAGATGAACGAGTAGCAGGTAAGCACTGAGAGAGGAAGGAACAATAGGGCAAAATGTTCTGATTTCAGACATGAGGTGCGAAGTACCTTGTGTTTTGAACCTTATTTTAATCTTATCCCTCCTGTACTGAAACATTCATTGATCAGTGTGTGTAGTTTAATATTTGATAATAGAGTTCCAGTTGCTCCCAGTTCATACCCTTTTAACGTTCTGAATGTCCCTGAGTGAAACATCAAAATTAGTGCCGGTTATAAAACTTAATGGCCTTTTGGGTAGCATGAGTGATCCAGTCACAGAGAGAGCGACCCACAATATTACAGTCTCTACATGACGCTCAGTTGAACTGAATAATGATGAGGCCATCAGCCGTGTGCTTCACTGAACACATTCATCACAGGCATTCTAAATGAACCCATTCTTTAAATATAATGAGAAGGAGATATGAAGGAAGAAGCCAGAAATCACAATGGAAGCTGGATTCTGATGACCGGGATTACTATAATTATATATTTTTTAATCAGAGGTCTTATTACTGATTAATCTGCTGATGCAGAAATATAATCATTCATTCGTCTTTGCTTGTCCTTTCCACTCGTGTGTGTGTGTGTGTGTGTGTGTGTGTGTGTGTGTGTGTGTGTGTGTGTGCTGTGTGCAGGTTTTGTATTCTCAAATAGAAGTGCTAGTTATTACTTGTTGAGAGTAAGAAGGTATCATTTAAAATGGTTAAGAAAGCCTATAGCATGTATTTTGTACTAAAGAAATAAGATACGGGAGGGCATACATTAATGTAAATAAATCACTGGTAAGAGATTATTAGGCACAGCGCATAGCATGCTCATCAGGAAATGTCTCACTGTTTATATTAAATGTATGCTATGTTTTTCTGTTGTTTTAATACTTTTACATATAAATAAATTAGGACTGATCTTAAGCCCATGTTTTCAGTGATAAAGTGATTTATTTTACCTGCTGTGCTTACACACAGAGGAATTGGTCCTCCACATTTAGCCCATACATGCAGTGAAACACAGACATATAAAAACACTGATGAAGTAAGCGCACGTGCCCTGAGTGGTGGGCAGCCTTGTATATGGCACCCGAGGGCAATTAGGGTTAGGTTGGCCTTGCCTAAGGGTATTCAGCCTTTTTAACCACAATCCTTCTATTGCTTTGCATCAAAATATAATAAAATACTGCATATAATATATATATGCAAAAATATGCATAAAATAATACTAAAATACTTTGTGAAGGGGTGGTATATACATTTGTATGTATTGTGACATACTATGAACATTCACCTTTAATTATTACAGTGAAGAAGCACATTCCAGTAACATTCCAGTGCCTTTTTTCCCCTGATCACTAAAACATAGGACAGTTTCCTTGCATACTGTCTATAGTATTATGTTTAAAACATGCAATTGTTACAGAAGGTCAAATAGATATGAAGAAATCTATTAATATAAAATCGATTGTAAGTCACTTTACAAATCACCATGTTTATTCAGTTTCAGAATCAAAACCACTTTTGGCAAATGTAATCATACAGTCATTGACATACATGTCAATGTATGAGCCACTGTAAAATAAAGACAGTGTTCAACACAGTACAACAATTATACTGACAGGAAAGTGCGTTAACTTAATACATCAAGATAAATCTCACTTGTCACTGTTGCGTGCCTCATTTAGTATCTTGACTTCTCACTTTTGACTTCTCAGCATTCCTGGATCTCTTTTTTAGCGTTGGCAGCTCTCTATAACAGAATGCTTGACTTCTCTGTCGTGCTTTTCCTGCACTCTTAATGAAACAGCTCAAGCTCAACACAGAGACTTTAGAATTAGGCTAGAACTTGTTTAACTGTCCTGGTTATTGTAAGGATCCTCTAGTGATCAGCTGTTAAAATACATTGCCCACAATTTAGTTTAGTATTTCTTATTGTTCTATATTCTTCATGTAAGTTTATGTAAATTATATAAATATACTTTTTTTTACTACTTTATTACAACAAGTACAATAGGATTGGCTAAAAATTAACTTTTATGTTGCTAGTACCTGGTGCTGAATGTTAGTTTAGTGAGATTCACATGGTAATCAACATCCAGCAGAATAAACATGTTTAGAATTTAATATATAATAAAGATATTAAAGGCTACTCATTATTATGAGTGAAAAGTGTGAAACCATATAATTTAGACTGAACAATAATATATTTAGGGAGCGGCACGGTGGCTTAGTGGTTAGCACGTTCGCCTCTCAGCGCTAGGGATTCCCGGTTCGAATCCCCATCTGGGTGGAGTTTCCATGTTCTCCCCGTGTCCGCGTGGGTTTCCTCCGGGTTCTCCGGTTTCCTCCCACAGTCCAAAAAACATGGATCAAGTTAATTGAGTTCTCTAGATTGCCCCATATAGAGTGTGTTTGAGTGTGTGAGTGCGTACCCAGCGATGGATTGGCGCCCTGTCCTGGGTCTATCTGCCCAGCGCCCGAGACGTTCTCCCCTGGATGGGCATGGGGAACCCCACCGCGACCCTAATAGAGGATAAAGCGGGAGATAATGAATGAATGAATGAATAATATATTTAATGATGCTACAAACTTCTTTTGGTTTAATGCGTGTTCTTCCACAGTGAGTCACTGCTGCACAAAGAAGATAATCTGTTTTTATTTAGGGTTTCTTTTTTATTATTATTTAGTCATGATTATGAATTTTATTTTTACTGTGGTGGGTTATTAAAAGTTTCTTCTGACACTTTTGGGTTTTGTTGATTCAACTGCTGGAATTTTTAAATGCCTACTGTTTGATAAATATTTCTAATTTGCTGCGTAATTTTTTTATTTTTTTTTGCTTCGAAAACCGATATTCGGCCAAATGTTTTATTTTGTTCATATTTGGTTTTGCCCAAAAATCTTCATTGTTGAGCATCAGTAATTAAAGGGGGTAGTTCATGTATACTGTTTTAAGTACAGTATATTTTTGACAGGTTTTAACATTCTGTTCTATGGTCAGACTCGTATTGGTCAATAAATACTGACTCACATATGATGTTTTAATTTATTTGATAACTCAGGTCTCAATGCAGGTTAAAACAGATCTACAACAAACGCACCACACCCGTACAGTCACCTGCTACTGGAAACTCCTCAAAATATTTATCAGAACTTTCTGTGTGTTGTAGCATTATGAGTGCAATGAGGTTAGGGCTCAAGCATGGTGTTAGTAAATTTTGCAGATGGCTTTAAATTCTTGGTGGACCAGTTTGGAATAGGTGTTGAACTAAAGCAATGCAAAGTATTTGCATTTTTTAATCATTGCTTAAGTGCAAAATCTGGTTAAATGTATTTACCTAAATTCATAGCACCCAAGCAATTTATACATTGATGCATCTTAAAGATGTTTAGGGATTGTGGCAGTTGTCTTTGTGTACATTTAATACATTATTTCAAAGTGTGTACAAACCTATTGGTGCATTGATGATCTGTATTCGGTAAGTACTGAGCTTATGGAACCTTGCAGCAGAGAAAGCCTCCATTGGCTGATGATTATTTCCAAATCTGATAAAGCCCTGGCTGTCTGACCTGGGGTTTTCTGGCTTTCTGATGAGTCCCAACACCAGTTTTACCACCTTTCTGTGCTGAATCATCCAGACTAGCATCCCACTTCTTTTGTTTGTTTTTGAGTTTTGTCATTTGTTACATTTGTGTCCTGTGCCCTCTTGATCTGCAAACCTAAATTCTTGGTTTTAAATCGAATTTAAATAGCTGTGATTGTTAAAGGGCCCTGCCCACGACAGCTTCTCTTTACAAAGATCAGTTAAGTGCTACACCCATTCTAGCCTTTAATCTAGACTTCGAGTATGCTCTGCAGATCTCCAGTGCGCAGGCATGCAAAGTGTCTTTTTCTGTTCATGCTTCTGTTTGCAGTGTCTTTTTGAGAAGATTGCTGCAGATTTCAGCGTTCTCCTCTCTGTCATTTTTAATGATCCTATCTAATAATAGAAAACAAAAAACCTTGAGAGTCCATTAGCAGTCATTCAAATCATTCAGCTATGTTGTAGGAGACTGGGACAAAAATCTCAGGCAAATGTGGTTTAGTGTACAACTGAACAGAATGTTGATGGTTAAAATGGTTGAAACCTCAGCATTAAAAAACAATTACTGCAGAGGTTTTTTGGAAGACTAATTTTCAGTTGCTCACGTATTACATCACTTTTGTATGTGGCGCTGGATGAGGGCTTATTTGGATGAGAGCTATATTTGGAAATTCAATTCAGTTTTAATGATGAGTGTGAACGCACTGAATGATTTTAAATTTTGATTCAAAATACTTATAAAATGGTTAAAAAATGTAAATACAAAGTAGAATTCTCATTAGAAAACATGTTATATTTCTAAATATCTAAAACCATAGCTTATGATATAGATATTGTAAAATAAGATAAGTCTGTTTTAGATAAACCTGTTATTATTAATTGCAAATCTTTTGTAGATTGTAGCTGTAAAAACTTTTTTCCACAAAGTTGGGAGTTTCAGGCATTTAGGCATTAAACCAAATTGCCAAATGGTCAGGATTGAAAATGCTACGATTTGATTCAACTTGTGTTGTTCTCTCACTTGTTAAGCTGCTTGTCTTTTGCAAAATGACTAAATATATGTAAATGTAAATTTGAATAGCACATTTCCTATAAATAGGAAATTTGCTTCACTGAAAACTTTTAAAAGCATCCAACCCAAGATAAATGTTATAATTTACTTATTAAATAGTTAGGTTCTTATATGAAAGCACACCAAAAAAAAATTTGCAAATGTCAAGGTTTGTAAAGTTGTAGCCAGAATCTGAACTTAAAGCTTTGTTAAGATTTTGGCCTGAATTTAAAAATGCCTAAACTTTGGGATTTTAAAGCCAAGTTTGCATTTAAAAAAAACAAAACTGTTGTTGTGACGTACACTTTAAATTGAAACACTGTTAGAACAGTGCATTTACATTTTTTTGCTGTTAAATCCTGGGTCAGACAGCAGGTCCCCAAATCAGAGGTCAGAACACAACACAAGTGACACTGAACCAGCAATCTCTGCTGCATGCGTTACGTAGATCCATAGTGTGCATGGCTCTGTTTTAGTTTTTCTTACCAATCTTGTTTTCTTTTTCTTTCCTCATCTTTGTTTTTTCTTTTTCATGTTCATTCTGTGTTCTGTTGGTCGTGCCCCTCTCTTGGTTGGATGCCCTGTTTGCGTGTGTGTGCCTGTTCAATCACCCTCCCCTTCGGTCCAGTTCTGGAGTTTGAACTACGGAAAGCCAAGGAGACCATTCAGGCACTGCGCAACAACCTCACACAGGCTGCAGGTGGCGTACTTTACAGCTTCTCACACCTGCTCATTGCTGCTCTGCAGGAGCTCCACTTGCTCCTCAGAAAGCCTGCTTATTTTCCTGAGTCGGCATTCACACTCTTTCTCTTTCTTTCACTCATAGAGTGTGAGATTCCTTCCCAAGAGCGCAAAAACTACAAATCCAGTCCTGAAATTCAGGTCAGCATCTCTTTTTGCAAAGTGGACAAGATGAAGTTTGATTGATTTATTGATGGTTTTAAATTAAAACTTTTCTGGTACTGATGTGCAACCCTGATTCCTTCTTTGATTTTCTCCAGGAGCCTATCCGTCCTCTCGAAAAACGGGCCTTGAATTTTTTAGTAAACGAGTATTTATTAAAAAATGAGTATAAGCTGTCGTCCATCACGTTCTCAGATGAAAATGATGATCAGGTAATTTTTCATGTTTACATCTTGCATATCTATTTGCATTATAGAAGTGTTCCAGTAATGTGTAACGTCTGTACGTCAGACTTGCAGTCATTGTCTTTGTATCATGTAGGATTTCGAGTTATGGGATGATGTAGGACTGAACATCCCTAAACCGCCAGATCTGCTACAGCTCTACAGAAACTGTGGCAGCAGCAATCATTCTTTAAGGGAAACTGTAGATGTATCTGTAGGTGTGGACCCTAGTGACATTCCGGTGAACTACATTGCCCAGGAGCCTTTGCAGAATCCTGAAACCATCCAGGTATTTGTGTGTGTGTGTGTGTGCGTGTTGTTTGTTACTACAGGCTGATCCAACTTTGATGTAATGTCCTTAAAACAAGTCAAAATGAGGCTCGGTATTGTGTGTGCCTGTGTGACCTCCCTACAATGCCTGGACATGCTCCTGATAAGGTGGCGGATGGTCTCCTGAGGGATCTCCTAAATCTCCATCTTGGCCTATTGTTTAAACATTACAAATATATACTGACATGGAAAGTCTTTCTTCTTTTAGCAAAAGGAGCTCGTGCAGGAGCTGGAGTACCAGATCAGCCTGCTGAACAGTGAGAAGCAGAGTTTGGCTGAACAAATGAAGAAATTACAGAGGTAAGGATCACAATAGTTCATTCATTCATTCATTATCTCCCGCTTTCTCCTCTATTAGGGTCGCGGTGGGGTTCCCCATGCCCATCCAGGGGAGAACATCTCGGGCGCTGGGCAGATACACCCAGGACAGGGCGCCAATCCATCGCTGGGCACACTCACTCACACAGACACACTCTATATGGGGCAATTTTTGAGAATTCAACTGACTTGATCCATGTTTTTGGACTGTGGGAGGAAACCGGAGAACCCGGAGGAAACCCACGCAGACACGGGGAGAACATGGAAACTCCACCCAGATGGGGATTCGAACCGGGAATCCCTAGTGCTGAGAGGCGAACGTGCTAACCACTAAACCACCGTGCCGCCGATCACAATAGTCATTAGTCAAAAATTTAATTAATCAAATCGGTTGGTCATTAGTCTTAATTCCTTTATTGGTGTTCTCTGTGTATTTAGTTAAACACATTTTAGAATCATCTGCCTGAAGGCCAGCCCTATCATTTTTGCAGCCATTTAACATAAAATAAGTGTCAATCAAACTGTTGCTTCAGCCATATTTCTTGAGTTGACGACACCGAAGCCCTCTAGCAGTCGTACGTTACATCATCGATACGTCGGAGTGCAGCTGTGCTGGTTAGATTTTAAGAATGAAGTAACATGATGTACATCTATGTCCATTTTTAATGTAGCACAGAACCACCAAATCTTTTCTCCTGATAAGCAATAAATATCTCACATAATGAATTTTTCAGTGAAATTCAGGATCTACAGAAGAACGTCTCAGCCTCTCCTGAGTCCACGGTCGATTGCGAGAGAGATCTGGTTGATAATGGACAGTACCTAGATATAAGAGGTGTCACGGAGGCTGTTGTTAATGTGGATCTTAACTCAAACGTGAACACTACAACTAACACCAGCATCAGCACCAACACCACTAGTACCACAGCTGCTGAGAATTTTTCCCCTTCAACCCAGAGCCACAAGTTCAGAAGCTCTGCCCAGCACAAAAGAGGCCCAGTGCAGTTCGACCAGCCCAACAGGTACAGTGTCTTACTTACATGAAAGTTTATTTCTAAATGCAAAATCTTTCATTTAAACACATTTTTATTATTTTTTTTTTACCTAAGTTAGGTTGTTCAGTGAAAACCATTTTAGTTTTTCTAATAACAACTGATGGGCAATACAATACTCTCAGTGGGTCACATTAGTCACACTGGTCACAGCTGTTTGACATCCTTCATATTTGTTCTGGCTTGAGCTCTCATTTCAAAAGCAAAATTTTGTCTGTGAATTTTGCTGCTGAATCAAGGAAATTGTAGGAATTGCTTTAAAATAAATGCAACAAAAACAATAAAATAATAATAATAAATACAGTGGAATCAGAGTCAAAAATTGTACGTAAACACCACTAGGTGTCAGCATTGCATTGTGTGTCAGGAAAAATGATTAGAATTGGAACCAAACGGAAAAGACTTTAGGAACTGTAATGTGAACAGACAAACTGATGTGTTTGGCTCTCTGTCATCACCCCTTTGCATCAACATGAGCTTGCATAGCTGCCTAAAATTACATACTTAATAACCTGAACACCTTTCCATGTGCATGTTATCAGCAGTTTGGTGGCAGGCAAAAAACACACAGACAGTGTGACCAGTAGACGCAAAGCCTGAAGTTGCCATCTCCTTCATAAATTGTGTCTTTGTTTGTTTTATGCAGAAAGTTATCGTCGACCTTCCACCAAGCACTTTTGTCCTTTTGCCGAATGTCTGCTGACAGTAGGCTTGGCTCGGAGGTAAGTACACTCAAATTACACACACTCATTCGCACTTTTACTTGAACCTGCACATGCAGCATGTTTTCTTACATAAAAAAATACAAAAAAAATCACCCAGCACCCAGTTTTGTTGGGTCATACAGTCATACCAGATACATGCTGCACATGTTTATTCAAAATCCTGTTTTGCTGCATATAATTTAGGATTATCAGTAAGTTCCTTTTGCTGTCTATTGAGAATGTGTGTGTATTGTCTGAGTTTCATGGTTTTTCATAAAGGTTTTTAATAGGTAGGTCACCAAGTCTTTCCTTAATCATAGTTTAACAGATAAAATACCTTTTTTAATGGGGCAATTAGTATATAATGTAGGAGAAAACCCACTCAGACACAGGGAGGACTTGCAGGCTGCACTCAAAAATAGAACCTCTGTTGACCCCAGCCAGGAATCAAACCCGGAAGTTTCTTGCTGTGGGTCCGCTATACCACTGTGCTACCTATTGAGAACATCTCTAATATCACATATCAATATCTTTTGCTTAATTGTTAAATGGGGGTGTGGTTGGGGGGGCCCTTGAGCATCCGGGCAGCATCATCAGCGTAGGACAGCCGTGTACAGATTGTGTAGTTATCAGGTGTCCATATTTAACCATCGGAAAACTATACAAGTCCATTGAAAGCATCTTGCAGGACTGCCAGTCCAATAGAAATCCAGTTTCCATCCAGTAATTGTCGTCGCCTCAGTGCATCGGCAGAACCACGGACGAAGAGCTGACGACACCTCAATCAAATTCCCAAACCTTTAATGAGAATTTGATTCAGATAATGAATTTTTGTGCTGCTCCACCAGGTTTCGCGTATTGCTGACAGCGAGGAGAGCGTGATGCTGATGCTGGGCCGCTGCCTACCTCACATCGTCCCCAATGTCCTGCTGGCCAAGCGTGAGGTAACATCCATGTCTCCCTCCTCGCAAACCAGCACTGCACTGCTGTTGATTTGCTCTTTTCTGTTTGAATTCAGACTATTATTTTGTTTTCTTTACTTTGTGTCATAACTTATTCCCTTTCCTTTACTTCAGAGTTTCTTTTTTTTCACATTCACTCATTTATTCTCTCGCTTTGCTGCATGCTTCTCTCTGCGCTGTTAGAGAATGGTTGTGCATCTGTGTCAGGTGAGTGGAATGTCTGCACGCTGTAATGGCAATTCTTACTTTGTGTGTGTGTATGTGTTCGTGTGCATGAGGGTGTGAGACTACTAACCATTCAGCTCTTCTTTAGTTCAACTGTCTAATTAAAGTACATGTTTTTATTGATGTGATTGAATGGGTAATGGAGGATGTCAGATAGTTCATAGTCTTTCCCTTTTTATCTGTTCATGCTGAAAAAAATGGGAACATTGGGAATGGGAATATATATATATATATATATATATATATATATATATATATATATATATATATATATATATATATATATATATATATATAAAAATGATTTAAAAAAAAACTTGTTTTATAATCATTAATTTGTTCATTAATCTACATTTAGTCATTTTAGCAGCTCTTGCAGATTTAGCAATCTGTTGCCAAGCAACACATAAACATAAACACCTTCCTGAGGTAACACAATTGTTATTTTGATATTATATGAAATCCTTTTGGGGGAATTTAGCATTTCTAATACTTTTTTGCAAACCTTTATAGATTTTAGAATTCTATTTAGAAGGACATCAATCTTAACTATTTACCATCTATTTAACCCAAGTACCTTCTCTCCACATATCTATTGAAAGCTTTAGGTCTACAATAGATATACAGTAGAGTTCTTTATTTGTGGACTGTGGACATGCATTGACCTAGGAAGTTAAACCTCTCCGTAAATCTGTGGTTGTTCTACTTTTTCTGTCATACCTCACTTTAAATTACACATTTATTACTAAAAGCACTGAAAGACACAAGTTCGCCAAATTTCATTTCGCTAAACTAACTTCAAGATCGTAAACATTGATCTCTACTTTTTTTTACAAAAACTTCTGTTGTGCAAATATGAAAATCAACTTCCGTCAACTTCATCAACTCCATCAAACCATCCATTTTTATATTTTCTAAATAATCATTGCCAAGCAACACATGAACATAAACACCTTCCTGATGCAACGCACCTGTTATTTTGAACGATTAAATCCTTTTGGGGAAATTTATCATGTCTAATTCTTGTCCTAGTCGGTTTTCTGAGATGAGGGAGAGCCCTGATTGGAAACCACACAGACACAGGGAGAACATTCAATTTTAAAATAAAGCTTAGAGCTGAGTGGCGACAGTGTTTCCTGCTGTGCCAAAACGCTATACATTGCATACTGAGATAGATAAGCATTGCTCAAGTAATTAATAGGTTTTAGGAGTTATTAGTGCTTCCAAAGCATCGGCAAAATGACCTCATAATGTAATGTAATGTCTAATAATTCTTAGTTACATTTGTAATCTGTCTTGTATTTAATGCAGCGGGTAACGCCAGTTCTGCACAGCTTTCGTCTATTTTTAAATCTTATTTAGAACCCCTGTATAAAGAAGTATAATATAAATCTACCATAAATTTTAACACTGCTGTTTTGTGACTATTGTTACATTTGAACAAAAATAATAATCTAAATAATGATTACAAATGAATATTTACTAATTAAATAACCATTTAGTTATATTTTAGACTTAATTATGTTTTTATTGTTTTTATACCACCAACAGTTTGTCTGTCAGCAGCCCATATTAGTGTCAGTCTTTCACTCATCACTTATTCCTTCCTTTCACTTGTCGGGTAGAAGTCTTTGAAAGAACTCCAACCAAAGTGTATATATGTTTACACACGTGAAAGCATGCGCCCAGCCATACATGCGTCTGTCACACCAGGGGGTATGTGACATGCCCCACTAGGTCTCTGCTTTGCATAGTGAACTTCTTCTTAATTAGGCTGGTGACGGTTGAACATGGAGCAAGTCATTTTCTCATGCCTGCCAAACTTTGGTGGACTTTGAGCCTTTTCTGTTAAACCTAACTGTCCAACCCGCCTTTCTGATATTCAGTTCCAGCGCTTAACTGCTTCAATTCTGACTAAACACACATTCGCATTGTGACACACCCTTAGGGTCTGAGATATGGAACCTGGGGCAGAACAATAGTCTATTTATTTCTTGTCGCACACCTGCCTGTTAGTAGCGTTGCGGGCTTTGCTGTTATGCCGTGCCCGTTCTCAAAGATAACACTTGGCAGGTGTTCACAAAATTTCATTTATGTTACCGATTAACATGTGCGATAGGGTTCTGATCTCCATCTTTCAAAGTTTATTAGCTGAAGTTTTAAGGATGTTTTTGGTGTAAATAGACGAGTTGTTGGTCTCATTTTCAACTTGAAGCCAGTCAGGGCATGTGCAATGTCAAAAAAAACAGGAGGATTGCATAACGGAAATAATTACTGTATTATTATGCATGGCTGCGCTCGCAAAGTATGGCTGTGTAGTTTTCAAGAATAAAACGCTAAATGCTTGAAGAAAATGATATGCTGGCTGTTCCGATCCAGGTTTTTTTTGCCCCTGCTCCTGATGCCACAGTTGCACCATTTTGAGTCTTCACACCCTCATAATAATAATGTAGCAAGTACTTAAGCAATATCACACGAGGGGGTGTGTGGTTTTACAGAATATCCTCACAGCCGCAGTTCTGATGTAGTATGGTGCCAAAGATAATCAAAGCTGTGCTGATATTCTGTATAACAACCCAACCTGGAGTGTGAACAGTTCATCAAACGTTTTTATTTTTTATTTTTCAACACACAATAATGATCGTTGCTTGATTTTATAATTAGTTTGTTTACTTTTTTCATTATTTGATCTTCATCAACACAATTGGTCCAGGATGGGGTCTAAACTGTTGCCAAGCAACACATAAACATAAACACCTTCCTGATGTAATGCACTTGTTATTTTGAACGATGAAATCCTTTTGGGGGAATTTAGTATGTCTGATTCTTCTACTAGTATGTTTTCCGTGATATGGGAGAACCCCGAACGGAAACCACACAGACACAGGGAGAACATGCAATTTCCAGTTGGAGCTAAGAGCTGAGTGGCGAAACATCAAATGTTGCATACTGAGATAGATAAGCATTGCTGAAGTAATTAATAGGTTTTAGGAGTTATTAGTGCTTCTAAAGCGTCAGCAAAATGACCTCATAATGTAATGTAATGGGTTAGGGTTAGTTACAATAACCATACCAGTTAGTTTATAAAAATAAAAAATAATCTGCAGAAAATCAGCAAAATTAACTAATCTTAAGAGCACATCAACATAACCATGACAACATAATAAGAAAAATACTTATTATGCTGGGAAACAGAACTTTGTGGTGTAACTCACGGAACAAAAATTAAGCCACACGTAATGTACATTGTCTTTTTTTTTGTGCTTACAGGAAAAATTTAGTTTTCTTTTAAATAAATATACACAGATTTTTACTTTGATTTTCACAAAATAATTTAATATTTTATGTTATAATGTTTTGTTTTAATATATAGCTTAAGCCCTGCATTGTCAAAATTGTATCTTGTGTTTACATTAAGTAAATAATTAACATGATAGACATTGGAAATTTTTTGGTAAAGTTAGTCATTGCTTAATAATCATAATAATCGCATAATCAAGATTATTTCTTAGACAATAATCATATCGTCAAAATCTATAATTGTCTCATCCCTAGTGATGAATGTTACATCCATTTAAGTGTCTAAATCTTGCAAGATGCTAACATTTATGTACAGAATTTCAGCAGCTGGCCCAGCGGCAACTGCTGCTGAGCGTGAGGGAGTGCGCATTCTTCCACATGCGCAACTTTATAACTTGGTTCCAAGTTGTTCAATGTGAAGATGTTAGCAGTGGAGAATAGGATTGAGAAATCTTTGCTGGCACAGATTAAGGAAATGAACAAGAAGCCTAAATAATCAGGCCAGGCGTCAATCTGCCCTGAGTCTCACCACAGATTTGTTAAACTCATCTGTTTTCATGTCTGTGTTTGCAGTGTTTACTTACAGTCCCATTGTAAAGGTGTGGCCCGATTGAGTCACACATCATTTGAGGGATCAATGCAGGTTAAAAACACAGTTCTTTTGTGCAGGATTTTGCAATATCAAGCCCAAAAGAATACAAATTTATCATAATTTGCCAAATTTCAGCTTGAACATTAATAATTAAAAAGCGTATGCATGTTGACAGAGTAAACCGCTAAATTAAATTGTTGAGGATAAAACATTCTTTTATGCAAAATGCCTTTCCGTTTTTTTTTTTTTTTTTCTTTCTTTTTTTTTATTATAATATGAAATAATTGGACTTGGACCGGTTATTAAGTCCCACCCTCCTCAAAAAAAAAAATTTTCTAAAATGCATTAAAACAATAATCTAATATTTTGTATTTTCTCTTCAGCCTTTTTCAACTGGCATACAAAGAAAAGACTGATCACTGACCAGCTTCTGCATTTTATAAATTTCAACTAAATTAATATGTGATTGTTTATTGTAGGAGCTCATTCCTCTCATCCTGTGCACGGCCTGCTTGCATCCTGAGCCTAAAGAGAGAGATCAGCTGCTGCACATCCTCTTTAACCTCATCAAAAGACCTGACGACGAGCAGAGGTGAGGTTCTTTGACCTGTATAATATATTATACTGTGTATGTGTATATATTTTTTTATATATATATTTTTTTTATTTCAACATTATAGAACATTCATATTTTAACATATACTAACATTCACAACATTATCTTAATCTTTAAGTTGCAATCAGGAGAGAGATGAAACTTTAGTTCATCTCATCTCATATCTTCTGCTTAATCCACTACCAGGGACTAGGGTCGTGGGTGTTCCCAATCACGTTTTGGGCGCTGGGCAGATACACCCAGGACAGTGTGTCAATCCATCGCTGGGCACACACTCACGTAAACAGACATACACTTTATAGGGGCAGTTTAAATTTTGTTTAGAGCAGCCAATTCACCTTGAACCTTATTTTGCACTGTTGGAGGAAACCAGAGACTCCAAAGATAACCCAACTGGACACAGGGAGAACATGGAAACTTCACCCATTGCCCATATGGCCACCATGCCACCTAAAACAATAGTTATGAAGATAATTCTATGTACCATATATCTTCGTGAATGAAAGATGAGTAATTACTTCTCCTTCTATTAGCCACTCATTCTTCCTCTAGCTACAGCTCTTACTCATAAAACCCAGTTTTTAGGATGTTAATTTCTAGACTGCAATAGATCTTATCATAAAAATCATGTAAGTACACATAATACAGGATGACATCATGGCTGCTATTAAATACCTTTCATTTTAGTGGTGTTGCCTGCTTAACATCTAACACTTAATCATTGTTTCTCTCCTTCCTTCAGACAAATGATTCTTATGGGCTGTGTGGCTTTTGCTCGCCACGTGGGTCCATCACGGGTGGAGGTGGAACTCTTACCGCAGTGCTGGGAACAGGTCTGCACTTTCAGCCCCACATGACACTAAAGCCACACTCACACATATTCAAATATACGCTGCAGTCCATAAGTCAGACAGTTGGCTCTGTGATGCAGCATATTACATTTCATATAAAACAAAGAAACAATGAGCTAGTACTGCCTATCTGCTCTAATTTAAAAATACAAGTTTGATTTTTGCAATTAACTTAGTTGGGGTTAGAGGTAACTAAAGTAACACTGTATGCATATGTCATCACTTATGCATACAGTGTATTCATATGTATCTACTTACTTTTACTGTCTGGTTAAAAACAAAGGGACACGCTGGCTTTGATTATGTTGCCCATTTACAGTGGGTTTTTTCGAGGACCTCATACAAATTTTACATTTATTTCACTTCAGAAAGACCAGTTGAAACCCTATGTGAAATCTTCACTAGCCTATCACCATGACTTAGAAAACATTGGAAATCTGTGGTTTTAGCCATTTTTAGATACTTGTAGAAGCACTCTAAGGAAAAAAATCTCTGATCCTCAGTAAAATTACAGAGAAAAGTCATTGTTTCAACAAGTTTTATCAATTAGAAATGGGTAAAATGGTCAGAATTGTTGACCTGATATGACTTTTTTTCTTTATTCAGTATGAATAGTTCTTACAATACATTTAAAATCATAGTTTGGAGCATGAAGATTTCTCATAAATGAAAAAAATAAATTGTGAAAAATACCAAACAGTGGATGATTTTAAAAATATGATGTAAAGCATTTAAAGCAACATAAAAATCCATTTTAATTGGAAAAGGAAGTGTAAACAGTAAAAATACTGCACTTATGTAAAAGACTATATAAGTGTAAAGTGTATGATCAATAAATATTTTAAATATTAAATATTTAAATAATCATAAAAAAAAAAAATTGTTAATATTTTCATTCTGCAGTGGTATTTCCCGTTATTCACATGTGAATTAAAATGTATTTTGACAGTAAATCCTTATTTATCAGTTTGAATCAGCAATCAACCAACATTCTAGTATTTATTTGCTGTACTTCCTAAATAATCAGCCCATTTGAATGAACCCTTTAGAAACCATATCCATTTAAAAACATTCCAGTTCATCAGCTAGTCAAATATCTGCTGCTGGAAATCTCTCCAACTCTAAATATTTGTTGAAATCCCGAATGCTTGATTTGTTTGAGTAACAAGTACATATTTACCATAAATTAACCCAGAGCCGTCTTTCGATTTATGGTACCTTTATACATATCTGCTGCCTCTTGTGTAACCACACCATAACCTGTTTGTGTAGAAAACAAATCCTTGTCGTTATGGTACCGCCAAAAATACGAAGCATACCTCACAAGTTGTGTTTAAACCAAAATTTGATTCCTGTGCAAAAACATGATGCATGAAAAATAAGGGAGCACATTGACACACACACACACACACACACACACACACACACACACACACACACACACTCTCTCTCTCTCTCTCATAGTGTAGTCTTATTATCCATTGTGTCATCAAAGCCTCAAGTAACCAAACTAACGCCCTCATCTGACTTTGTTTGTAGTCACAATTGGCCTTGAAGTTGGAGTTAATTGCAAGTATTCACCTGTTTATGTTAGTGACACCACAAAAGCAAAAGAAAACAGTAATTTTTAGGCCTGCTGCTGGCTTTCGCAATGAAAGGATTCATGTTTTATAAAGCAAAGTGAGGAAGAGGCCAGTAAACACAGCGGGGAAAAGCAATTTTGTGGTCAGGCCATGGACCTACTTTATCATGTTGTGTCTTCATAATCTCACTGAGTTGTGTCTGTGTGTTTTTGTGTTTAGATAAACCACAAGTACCCAGAGAGGAGGCTTCTGGTGGCCGAGTCTTGCGGAGCTTTGGCTCCTTACCTGCCTGTAAGACTTATTTATATTACTGTGAATCTCATCACACATTGCACCTCTGACTGAACTAAAAGATAGCCCTATCTAACCACCCCCAAAAAACTGTTCACAGGTAACAGTCATACAAACTGACTTTTTTAATTAAAAAAAAGCATTAATACATTGAATAATTATGTAGGACTGTTCTCTTAATCAGTCACAAGGGGCATCTGGAGGAAATCTGGTGCTCATTTGTAATAAAGCAAAGAAAACATACCTAACAATCATATATGCACCTAGGGGGATTTTGGTACCTTCAGTTTACCCTCTAGCATGTTTATGAACAGAGGGGTTTGAAAACTAACACAGACATGGGGAGAAAATGCAAACTCTACACATAAAACGTTCCTTTCTGCCTCGGAATTGAACCTATGATGTTTGTGCTGTAAGGCGAATGTACCAATCACTGATTTATGTATTTCTAATAGGAGAAAACTGCTGTCCAGATCTTAAACTAATGTTTATTTCCATGTTCTTCGTTCTAAAATGTGGTTCTGCTTCTTTCTGATTTTGAGAGTTGAAGTGTTGAAGGTCATGTTTAGAGTTTAGTTTTTTTTTTTTTTTTTGGGTTCACTTTCATTTGTGTGAAGGTTTAGCTGCAGTTGGATGAGAGTGAAGGCTTTTTGGAAAGGGATAGGAGCTCCTGAGCCTCAGATCTGTGGTCAGTTTAAAAACAAATCACCTCAAGGAAATTCTTTCGCAGACTGTAGAAGAAAAATAAACATGAAGGTGGTTTCTCTAGTGATCCAGATTAGAATTAGTATGTTTATCTAAAGTAAAGAAATGACCTTTTTCCCTCTGCGTTCTGTTGTACCTAGTGACCTTTAATATCTATACTTAAAGTTTAAGTATAAAATTATACATTCAACGTCCAGCAGTTGGCCCTGTTTTGGCTGTGAATGGTACCACAGTGTCATGTTACTAAGACGGGGTATAGAAGCATGCAGTTTGATTGTATGACTTCATTTAGTTGCATAGAGTTAAGACAAAGTGGCAGATTTCACAACTGTGACATTCCTCGATTTTTTCCTTTAGTCACATTTTAATTAAGTGTTTGTGTGTGTGTGTGTGTGTGTGTGTGTGTGTATGTGTAGAAGGAGATCCGGAGCTCTCTGGTTCTGTCCATGCTACAGCAGATGTTGACGGAGGACAAGGCTGACATGGTACGAGAGGCTGTGGTTAAGAGTCTGGGAATCATTATGGGCTACATCGACGACCCAGACAAATACACCCTGGTGGGTTTGTGTTTGTACTTGTATGTAGATTCTACTCTCGTGTACATTAAAGAATTTTGTTTTTGTTATTGAATACATTCCAGAGCATGAACCCACATTGTAGTTAATCATATATTCTTAACTTTTTATTCAAAAGTTAAAAAAATGTAAAAAGTTTAAAAAAAAAATCTTGTACTTTAGCGTTCTTTCATCCCAGCATTCAAATCTTTAAGCCACCGTGCCACTCTATGCAAACTTTGTCTTTGTTAAAAGATTTTACAGATTAACTTCTGTATTAATTGGCATATTTTTGTATGCATCTGTTGGTATTGTCAATGTTCTGTGAGTAGTTTCTGATGTGTGTGCGTGTGTGTGTGTGTGTGTTGGAATGGATGGTATAAAGGGTTTTGAGTTGATGCTGCTGTCTCTGAGTGATCTGTCAGAGAGAGTGATCTGTGCCACACATCAGGTTTTTATTCCTGCCTTCGCTGCATGGAGTACAGAGCTCGGGAACTTGCAGTCAAAGCTTATCCCTTCTTTGCTAAGCCGCATCGAGAATCTTCTTCAGGTTTGCACATGTCTTTGATCTCATGTTTACTGGAAGAAGGTGGACCAGGCGGTGATCTTTATGTCTGATGTTTTATTGCAGCAGGCGGAACACAGTTTGGATGAGCATAAGCTGTACATGTACCTCTCAGCCCTGCAGTCACTGATTCCGCCTCTGTATGCCGTGGTGTTGCAGAACGCACCCTTCACCAGCCGAGCCACGATGCACAATGACATCACTCCTATAGAGGGTGAGAGGCACCCACACTCACGTATGCACACGCTCCATGTTTGCTTTTCTGGTTGCGGCACTCTGTCAAACTACCCTGTCATTTAGGTGTTGAGGTTACGATGAAACATTTTATTGGCTATTGTGGGGCCTTACAGAAAGTGTGTTTGTGTGTGTGTGTGTGTGTGTGTGTGTGTGTGTGTGCATGATACAGTGACCCGGTTCCCTCGCCCAGCATCCCCTCTGCAGGACGTGTCGTGCATTATAGGCAGCAGGGAGCAGCTGGCCTCGCTGCTGCAGCTGTATGAGCATCAGCTTCAACATGAGGGTACCACAGGGTGGGAGAGCCTGCTCTGGGTGGTCAACCAGCTGTGAGTCAGCCGACACACATTCACACAGTCATACACAACTGGTCCAAACCAGAGTGGGTTTAATTATTACGTAATCAAGTTATGTCACATTTGGAAATAATAAAGATTATTTGCTTTATAAATGGTTTAAATGAATAGAGTGACAAATAGGTTCGTACAGTTAGTTATTTATTATGTATTTTTAAGATTAATTCATATTGTGGTTCTGAAATCCATTACTATTTAAAAAAAAAAGTTTTCTCTGATTTGAATCGCACATGTATATGAGTAATATTTGGTATATTATCAATAGGAAATCCTTGAGATGTGACAGGTTTGACAAAAAGCTTAGAACAATGTACTAGTTGTATTAAGATACAGAAACCTGACATTAAAGACATAAAATATTTATTTTTATATAGTTTTATCTGTTTTTACATCATGATTTGTTATTATTATTATTATTATTATTATTATTATTATTATTATTATTAATATATAATAATAATAATAATAATAATAATAATAATAATATATTTTACAGCTTTTTCTGTCTCTCGCTCTCTCTGTCTCTCTCTTTCTCTCTCTCTCTCTCTCAGACTCTGTTTCTCAATGTCTCTCACTCTCTCTGTCTGTCTCTTGCTCTCTCTCTCTCTTTCTCTCTTTCTCACACACACACACACACACACACACAGTGCAGTGTGTCTGTATCTCTGTGGTTTTAAACTTGTGTGGTCCAGATATTTATTGTATGACTTTCATTTACTTCTTTCGCAGTCTCCCTCAACTGATTGAAATAGTTGGTCGCATTAATGTGGCCTCCACTACCTGTGTGCATGAATTCTCCAGATTCTTCTGGCGGCTCTGCAGGACCTTTGGGAAAACTTTCACGAACACCAAGGTGGGTTCAGGTCAGATGGGATCAACCTATATTTAGTGCCTGGGGTGATTTATATTCCGGTTTTTCATGTGGTGCTGCACAACTGATGTCTCTGTCCTCTGCCTCTAAAGGTGAAGCCTCAGTTCCAAGAAATCCTGCGGTTATCTGAGGAGAACGTGGGTAAGCAAAGTTCACTTTACCAAGAATAACAGCCTTTCTGTCACTGAGGGAAAGAACGCAGAAGCGCTGCTGTGTCTGTGTTTTATATTTGTATTTCTTGTCTTGCTACGTTTTATTGTGAGTGAGTTTTTTTTTTTTTTTTAAACTTGTGGTTAAGGACCTTCCAAATGGCTTCACATTGCCTCTCCTCATTTCATGAGTGAACACGATCTTCTGCTAAAGGCAGTTAATTTACTTTTTAATAATACATGTGAAACAATGGAATACATGGAACACACGGAACATACTGTTCTGATAATTACTTTGAGGGTTCATCTAGAGGATTTTAAATTATTTCTAGATCAGTGGTTTACAACTGGCTTCGCCTCAGGAGCCACATTTGCACTTTATCATTAAGTTTCAACCCAGAAGGATTTAACTTTGCAAGCCTTATCATTTAGTCCCACCCTTTATGCAGTTTTCATGTTTAACCCTTTCATATTCATTTACATAAGAAACAGTACTATAATCCTTTCTCTAAACCAATTAAGACATAACTGTCTTGATGATGGCATGGCATTACCAGATTTTTAAATTGGCGACCAAAGAGTCGCCAATTTACCTTGAATCCACGTTTTTGGACTGTGGGAGAAAACCGGAGAACCTGGAGGAAACCCACGCAGACATGGGTAGAACATGGAAACTCCACCCAGATTGGGAATCGAACCTGGATCCCCAGCGCTGAGAGGCAGACGTGCTAACCACTAAGCCACCATGCCGCCCAATACATTAAAACAAAAATTATTTATATTAAAATTAATATAATATAATTATAATTACCCCCAAGATTAATAAAGTATTCTGCTTCGGATATTTCCTTAGTGTTTAAATTCAGATTTTAAAAAATCTTAATTATACAAAACTTTATCTTTTCATGATTTATCAGTCATTACCGATGTTCCTGTTAAATTAAATAAGAAATACTCAAATTTAACTATTTGGTATTTATTGGTACAACATAAGATTTTTTTATCAATACTTACAGATGCCACAGCTGGAAATGGCATTCTGACCAAAGCAACAGTGCCTATATATGCAACAGGGGTCCTTACATGCTATAACCAGGTAAAGAACTTTGTATTATATTATATTTTACATTACTGCAGACAACAATGAGGTTGACCTCAAGCCTTTGGACACTATTATATAACATTGCAGCTTTTACATCTGAGCCACAGATCATGTTTTATTAAAATTTAAACTTGTACAGAAACACAGGCTGTGGGTACAGTATTGTGGGTTTCTTTTATGTTTTTATTTTTGTATGCAAACACAATAGGAAACATATCTGTGGAAAATCTTTCTCTTTTAAGTCATGACATTTTTAGAGATTTAAAGAGTGTGACCATTTTTTTGTCTGTATAGACTGCAACCTCACTTTATTATTTTCTACAGGAGGAAGATCGAAAGCTATTGGTGGGCTTTTTGGAGGATGTTATGACCACTCTGTCACTTTCTTATGCTCCCCTTGACAGTCTGAAGGCTTCATTTGTGGAGCTTGGGTAAGCGTTTTCCCAAAACCTGAAGCAATACATCAAACTAGTCACACACATAATGTTCAGTCATGTATGCAGTAGTTTTTGGGTTTTTTTTTTTTTTTTATAAGGTTCTGGGAATTTCTTAATTCTTCATTTTAATTTGGTTGCTGCTAATATTTTAAGTACTTATTATCCATGATATACATTTTAATACAGTGCAACTATTACAACCATAGCAGAAGTAAATAATAATGTAAACGAAAAAGAAAAATCTAAATGATGTAAAAAAAAAAAATCAAATTTTGATTTTAAATCAAAATTTTAATCTAAATCAAGTGTTATTAAAGTTGTAATAAAAAAAAGAAATGACTTCTTTATGTTCAGGGCAAACCCAGCTTACCATGAGCTGTTGTTGACTGTGCTGTGGTATGGTGTGGTCCACACTTCTGCACTGGTGCGCTGTACCTCTGCGCGCATGTTCGAGGTCAGTCCGCCACAGGCAGTGCATGCTCATATGACTTATTGTTACAACTTGATGATCTGTTTTAATTCCTGTTTTAATTAAATTGGTACATTTTTAATGATATATTTACTGTCAGATTAAATTATAAGTGATTATCATGCCTTCCTAATCCCTATCTAGCATCCCCTCCTGCATTATGCACTTTGTGCTCTTCATCCAATGTCTAGCAATGTGCCAAGTCGCTGTTTGTAAATTAACGCATCCATCTTTGCACTGCTGCATGCTTGCCATTGTCATGTTAGCTGAAAATGTGAACGTTTCATCCGTTTCATCCATTCAAAGATGTATAAAAAGTTAACAGATGAGGAGAGTCAGACAGAATCCCTCCTCAATGTCTGTAATGTAGTGCCACCAGCTAAGTCTCTTTGATTTAATTCTTTTGCTTACCATTAGTCTGTGGCCAGCCCTTTGATGTACTTCTGTAGTCATGCATTGTTGTGTTGTGTGTGTCAGCGCTCTGGTTATTTTGTTATTGTTCTTTTTTTTTTTTTTTTTTTTTTTTTCTTTCTGTCTTTTTCCTCTCTCTTTCACTCTCATTCTCTCTCTCTCTCTTTCCCATGACTCTCTGCTCGCTCCTTCCATGCATCCTGTGTGACATCACCCCTGATCTGACCAATCAGCTGTTGGTGAAGGGGGTGAATGAAACCCTTGTAGCTCAGAGAGTTGTTCCAGCACTTATCACTCTCTCCAGTGACCCTGAAATGTAAGTGTTGCCTCCGTCGCCCACACAACTCCCTCAGCCTCGGTTTTGCCCGGGAAGCCCACAGTCAGAACTATTCTGGTTATTCCTTTTTCTTCATTATTTATAATTCATTATTTTTACTAATATGTCTGACTTAGTCACTAAATTCAGGTTTCGTGGTAGCAACCTGTTTATTTTACAAATTTTTGTCATTTTTTGCAGTTGTTTTTTTACAAATCTGTTTTTAAATTGGAGACTTTTTGAACACTGACAGTTACTTTTTTGCACGGGTTTTATATTTAAACTCAAAAATGTTATTTTTTTTTATTATATGTAATTTATTTTATTTTGGGGAACATGGCATGGCACTAATGTATCATCTATTCTTTCAACAACAATACAATAAGTGTTGTGTAACTGGGTAGTTCCAAAAAAATGTGCTGTAGTTTAAAAAAGCTGGTTTGGCTTAATCTTGCTGAAATGAGCAAGACCTTACACCCAGGTCAGGGCGCCAATATGTTGATGGACACACACTCACTTGCTCACACATAAACACACATTATTTAGGGGCAATTTTCTGAGCAGCAATATTAAACCCACAGGGAGAACATGAAAACTGCATCCAGATTGGGATTCAAACCTGGATCCCCAGCACTGATGGTGAATGTGCTAATCAATCCAACTAAATCATCCCATTTAATTATTCATCTATTAACAGTTCAAATCCAATACACATTAGCTATCATTTTGTATAATCAGTCATAATTTTCCATCAGTACATGTGCACTACCATTAATCATAATAATTAATCAGTAATCAAAGAATTATAATGACCCATTGTCAACCACTCAGTATTCTGTTTCTACAGTTATCTTTTACCGTTAATATCATTCGTCAGTTATCTCTCATACATCATCTATCAACATTACACATGATTAACTGTCTCATTCATCACAATTATCTTCACACCTTTTCCATTTGTAATATTTTTATGATCCCTATTTCATTTATTAAGCATGTTTATCAACCATCAGTAATCATCACCTTAATTATGTTCAATTAATCATCATGATCTTATCATTTATCATTTATGTCATCACTTTCAGTAGGTAAAACAATTATTTATAATTAATAGCAATACTATTTTTGATATATGCATAAATTATGTACAATAACTGATCCAAAAAAAGACTTTAGCATTTACCAACATGCGAAGATTTAACCCCTACGATGAATCTGTAAAGTAGTGTGTTATATTTATTTGATTATTTATGAATTTAAGGCTTTATAAACCTTTCCCGCACTCTTATAAACACTTCATATTTTCTTAAACACTTTCTACTGTTTTTAAAAATAACTGCGATACAAAGCCTCAATAAGTGAACAATGCTATATTGAGGGGCGACTGTACTTATCTTTTATAGTTACTTTGAGTAATATTTTGTTTTCAGCCCTGCGGCTGAGGCTCCGTTTCTTCAAAATGATGTAAAAGTACAAAAAAGTGCTGCTTTCAGTAAAGGTTTTTCATAAAAAAAAAAATCAAGAAATTATGTGAAATTGTTGATTTTAGGGTTTTGGGGCTTTCCTGAAAAACCCGGGCCTGAAGGAACATGGCTAGTTGTTTGAATGTGACATGTGCAATGTACTAACATCCTCCACCTGCTCACTCATCTCTGTGTATCACCGGCTTAAAGCAGCTGCATGCTCTGCACAACCATTCGTCTGTTTGTCTGCTAACTCGGCATGGTTTTGTTTAGCTGAGCTCGGGCAGCAACCCCATAGTCCCCTACCCCACATCCAGTTTTTTCTCTTATCTTTTAGTCCTGCCCCACTTAGTCCTGGGCTGTGCGTGCGTGCGTGTTTGACACCCACATCTCTCTTTTGCATCTGATCGGTTTGCAGCTGATACTTCGAGGCATGAACGAAGCCTTAATTGACAAGCGGGTAGCGCCGGCCCTTATAACCTTGTGCAGTGGTCCTGAATTGTGAGTGAAAGCCGTGAGCCATCGTAACTCTAATAACCTCTCTCATTTTAATATCTTTATTTTCTTTCCTTTGTTTAGAGTTTTTGGTTTGGATGGCGGGAGGGAGGGTGTTACCTCATTATGGATTCCATAATGCCATTGGCATGGATCTCTTACATATACCATTCTTGCTTACTACATTTTTCATTCATCTGTTTAGTTGTGTTTGATGGAGATGTGATGATTTGCTATTTCAGAGCGTCTGCTGATTATGATTTTTGTTTGCAGCTCTGTGAGGATATCCACCATTCCTGCATTTGGAACCATTATGGAGACTGTAACACAAAGAGAGGTATAACACTGCAGGCCAATGTCTATTCCGGTCCTTGTGTAAAGATTAGAACAGTTCTGCATAAATGACATGTTTTCATTAATAAGATGAAAAGAGAATATCATAAGCTCATATAAGTGTAAGGTTAAATATCCAAATTATTTGACCATATAAAAGATCTAAAAGAAATATCGTATATAAAAGAAAATGTGTACAATTTTATGTTTTAATTGCAATGTTGCTGTTGTTCATATTGCAAGTGCTTCTGTGTATCACAGTTGTTGGAAAGAGTGAAAATGCAACTGGCTTCGTTTCTTGAAGACCCGCTGTACCAGGACCAGCATTCCTTACATATAGAGATCATTAAGACCTTCGGGAGGGTAGGACCCAATGCAGAACCCAGATTCCGAGATGAGTGTAAGCTTAAATGCTTTTTCATTTTAACACAGTTGACTAGTAATGGACATTACTTTAAAATGTCTTTCTGTGCATGTCCTCTGTGTGTCCATAGTTGTTCTTCCTCATTTGCACAAGCTGGCCATGAGTAACAACATGCAGGCGGTAGAGAACAAGCGCATGGACATTGCAGGGCAGCTGTTTGAGGCCTACAGTGCTCTTTCCTGCTGCTGTATCCTTGGTATACTGTCTGTCAAACATATGCACTTTATAGACAAAAGTATTAGGACAGTGACACATTACTACATCTACAAGCATATTACATATTTTATAACATCTAATTTTATCTCTGTCATTACTTTGCAACAATAACAGCTTCCACTTTTCATGGAGGATGTTCTATAAGATTTTTATGTATTTTCATTGGGATTTATTAGGAGGGGCATTTGTGAGGCCTGACTCTGATGCTGAGTGAGAGGGCCAGATTTAAAATATCCATTCCAAATAATACGGTTGGGGTTGAGGTTAAGGCTTTATGTGGGCCAAACATACATGGGCCTTCACCAAGCTGTTCCCAGTCAGATGCCATAAAATGTGGCATAGTGGTTACTTGTCTTAGCATTTTGCACCTTCACCTCTCAGTGCTGGGTTTTCGGTTCAAATCCTGATCTAGGTGGTGTTTCCATGTTCTCCCCGTAGCCACGTGGGTTTTCTCTGGGTTCTCCAGTTTCCTCCCACAGTTCAAAAACTTGGAAGATGGATGCTTTAAATTGCCTCTACTTAAATTGCCTCCATGTACTGTGTGTGTGTGTGTGTGTGTGTGTTTCTGTCTATGAGCAAGTGAGAAGTGGCACTGTCCTGGGTATATCTGCCCAATCCACCCCCATCCCCACACTTGTATCGAACTAAGTGGAACACAATAAATGAATGGATGGATGAATGGAACCACTGGAAACTGGAATCTTTATTGTGTGTCTGTGTGTATATGTGAGCGTGTGCCCAATGATAGATTGGTGCCCTGTCCTTGGTGTATCTGGGTTTTATCCCTGTTTGGAATAGGAAACCACCACCACCCCCTCCCCCCGATTAAGCAGAAGATGGATGGAACCACTAATAACTGGAATCTGGAGTGGACCAGTGTCTACTGTTTAGCTTGAATTTCTTTTAGATAATCTTAGACAAATCCATGCTGTGGCAATTTGTGAAACTTTCACCACATTCCAACTTGCAGTAGGGTTTAATTTTCTCTTTCTTTTTCTCTTTGCCTTTGATTTAAGCTCCATTGATCTATTTAAAATAGACTGGAGACTTCGTGGCTGATGCACCATCTCTTGCTGTCTGTCTCTTCTTCTCCCCCTTTTTAACTCCTATTTCTCTTCTGAGCACCGCTTCATTTTGAAAATGTTTACGTGTCCTGCTGGCTGGGTTAGAAAGAAAATAAACCTCAGCCATTTCTGGAGGCTAAATTGCAGGGTGGATGGCGAAACGCTTCTCTGCCTGCTCTCTGATGTTGCGGTGGGCAGCGAGAGCCCGAGGATCAGCCCACTGCTCTTGTTTCCCAGCACACTCTGTGTGGGAGGTTTTTTTTCCCTTTCTGTGTTTTCTTCTTCTCTTCTTCTTTTTTGTAATTCATTAAATTTCCTTTTGTTGATTTTTCCTTTTATTATTGCAAATCGATATCTTCCAAGCTGATTGAATTCCAGTCACACTGTTCTAAATCGGTTCTATATTTATTTGTAGTGCTCTGCTTTTTCAGTTTGACTGCTTTGTCTGATCAGGGTGGGTAGATGGAACAGTCTGCAGGTTCTGCATTGTGGTGGCACAGTGGTGGACCCTCCACACTGTTTTATGAGTTCCTGCTTTGCTACAGACAAAAGCAGCATTCCCTCATAAAGACCACATTGACTTTTAACCTATTTTGGTTTACTTGTATAATATTGCAACAATAAATAACTAAAGGCAGTTATCCCAAAAATGATTGTGATTGCAAACAGGTCATATATAAATGTGAGTTGTCGGGGGAGCTTAAAAGTGAAGTGAAGGGGCAATTTAAAAAGGGACAATTTAGAGAAGCCAAGATAAATTTAAAATGTAAAATAATTTACTCTCATAGAGTGTGTGTCTGTGTGAGTGAGTGTTGATTGGTGCCCTGTCCTAGATGCCCAGCTCCCAAAATGTGTTCCCCTGGATGGGCATGGGGAACCCCCACCACTACCACCAGCAGCAGCAGCATCACCACCTGCGGTCCTAGTCCCTGGCATAGGATTAAATGGAAGATAATGAAATGAGATTAGCTGCAGCAGCAAATACAAAATTTTAGATATTTATCTGTGAAAAAGTGCCAAACTTTTCAACATTGCTTCTGTTGTGAGGTTGTACTGGTCACGCTCAGTAAATGTGTTACATTTTGTCGTAAAATAGTATTTTTGTTCCAGACTTATTCGATTGTTGACAGAAAATGAATTACATGTAATTAGAGGATAGGTGTCCAAACTAGCGTATGACTTATGGTTTTATTTTGTCTTTTTAAGTTTCAAGTTTACTAGTTTCCCATGGCCTTTCTAGTTTCCCATGAGAGAACATTAAATTAACTGAGTTGTTGATTCCCTTTTTCGGGCCTATAGAGAAAAACATGAATAAATATTGTATACAGAGTCACTTCCAATTATTGTTCTAATCATATGTCTGCGAATAAGCCATTAATGAAATTATGTGTCCTGTAAATCTGTAAATCTTGCAGTCTTGCCTTAACTGTCATGTCTCAGTTATTTCTGAAGAGATCATGGTAAATCATTTTCTTCCTGGCCTGAGGTGCTTGAGAACAGACATGGAGCAACTTTCCCCAGAACATGAGGTAGGGAACAGATCCTTCATACCATAATTGCATGCTTTTACACACACACACACACACACACACACATATATATATATATATATATATATATATATATATATATATATATATATATATATATATATATATATATATATATACATATATATATATAGAGAGAGAGTGTGTGTGTTTGTTTGTATACACACACACACACACACGGTTTACCCTCTTGCTTTAATTTACAATGCATATTGTATATTGAGTGGGTGACTTGACTTATCTGAATATTAGTTTAAAAACTAATACCTACAACAAAAAACATTTTTTTGAGATAAAGATAAATAAAACATATTGGGTCTTTTTTTTCTCTGCTGGGAAATCCTTCACATCTGATTACTTGTCATGTGACTTCTCACACTTGAAATAGTCCCAAGTCTGTAGAATTTCCGGTCTTTACAGCCAGTTTTTAATCCCATACTGCCAGTTTTTCACTCTCTTTTTAATTTGTCTACTAATGACCATCTGATGTACCACTAACACCCTGGTCACATGGCATCTGAGTTCCCAGCAATGCTCTAATTTTACTCTTCCATTCTCCTCTCGTCTCTCCACTAGGTTATTCTCAGCTCCATGATTAAGGAGTGTGAGCTGAAGGTGGAAAACCGGGCTATGGGAGAGGCACAAGGGTAAGAGCTCACTGTCCAAAAGTGTGTGTATGTGTGTGTGTCACACAGTACATAATATTTTAATGTTCCAACTTTATTCCTTCTATTCCAAGCCAGTTGAAATAGAAACTGTCATCGACCGCAGTTTAATATTCAATGGAATCAGATATAATTAAAAGCTCTGCACGAGACACTACAAATAAGGCACAATTTATTGTTTTCGGTAAACCCAAGCTTCTGGAGGCCAACACTTGTTTGACTCAGTGGCTCCTTTGGCGCAAAGGGTCTCTCGCATTTCCAATCAGAAGCGAAAGCCTTTGGCACTGGCATATGTCATTATGGTAAAGCAACTACATCCAACTCTGTTCATGTTCAAGCCACGGGCTTCAGACTGCAGTTTCATGTTGCACTTTCAATGAACCATTAATTTCCTGCATGTGTGATTTTTATCAGTATGTATAAACTAAATACTGTTCACTTATTGCTGAATTCAAATTTATATGTAGAAACAGTAGTTGACATTTGTACACTTTAAAAGCAATTGTTGAGTAAAAACTTGGGTTACAGTTACAGTTATTATGTAGAGTCAGATTCCTAATCATCTCATCTCATTATTTTTCACTTAATCCACTACCAGGAATGGAATGGGGTTCCCCATGCTCATACACCCAGGACATGATGCCAATCTAACACCTTGCACACACAATTTAGAGCAGCCAATTCATCTTGAATCCATGTGTTTGGACTGTGGGACGTAACTGGACAACCTGGGGAACCTGAACAAAACCCACATTAAATGAAACACATTTGGTCATTTAGACATGTATTCATGCTAACCAATATGCCACCATGCCATCAGATTTAGAATTGATCATATGTAATTTCATACAAATGTATCTGGATTCAATTAGGATTAAATAGCTTGCTTTAAATTGCCCCTATATGTTGTGTGTTTAGGTTTGAGTGAGTGCCCAGCGATTGGCACACTCTCCTGGGTGTATCTGCCCGGCGCCCAAAACATTATCCGCTTGATGGGGAAACCCTGCGACCCTAGTAGAGTATTAAGTGGAAGATAATGAATGAATGGAATTTAGCATAAAATCAACAGAAAGATTTAGATAAGACCAAATGTATTATTAAGAATAAAAGTATTTAACAAGTCTCAAAGTGAGAGGGTATGAATGAAGCTTCAGATCTGTATTTCCACTAAGTGCCTTAGGAAACATGTTAAAATACATGGATACAAGAAGCAGGAGTATTGACATGACGTGTTGTTACTGCCAAGATACTTTACCTGAGGCAGAATTGGATCTTATAGCAGGACCCTATTCCAAACTTTACAGACTTGTGCAGTCCATCGAACCAGATTCACTACTCTTAGGTGTAAGATTAGTTGAGTGGACCACAAAAACATTATGAGAACTGTTTTTAACCCACTTTTCCCAAGGCTGACAGTAATTATGGTGCTGACTCCATATTATATATCAGTCACTCACTTAGATTTAATGTGGTTACCATTTGTTGCAGGTTTTGCTCCCTATTATCAAATAAAAAAGGTATTTGGTTTTCGCATGGCTGCAAATCCAGCAAAAAAGAGTTCCCAGAGGCAGAAACCCGAATATATTCTGCATCAGCAATTTTATTTGAACATATATTTAAACTCTGGTTAAACATTAAACACTATGGGCAGCCTGTCACTTCATATGTGTATTAACATGGCTGATGGTTTGCCCACATTCTTATTTTTTTTTCTCAAGGTCCATGTCCATTGCAGCCAGTCTGGTGGGTGAAGACGCCAAGACCAAGTTCCTCAGCAAGATGGGTCAGCTGACAACATCAGGTGCCATGCTGGCTAACGTTTTCCAGAGAAAGAAGTAAAGCGGATGCTGCTGCTAGGAAAGTTTCCTGCAAGTCTGTGCTGTCTGAGATTTCCTACTTGAAGTCGGATCACCTGCCTTCATTTCATCATTCGTCCTTGTTTTAAATTTTTTTTGTGACTGGCTTTTTATGTCGTAAATTATGTCTTAAATTCTGACCTCCAAAGAAAACTTGCACTGTTTTATTTCAGTCGTCTTTATATCACTACATTTTCTTTTGTTCGAGTTTTTCTTTTCGTGACCTTCGATGATCAGAATCTTCCGTAAAACTATTCCATGTCTTGCCCTCTTCATGTGTTGCAGTGTCTCTGGAAGGTTTTCTAAAAGTGTGTAACGCTCTCTTTTTTCGATATGCACAAAGCGTAAATAACTGTACAATACAATACGAAAGAGCGACCTGTCTTCTGTATATTGGAAATTGGTGTCATAATAAATGAAGTGAATTCTTGTGTAATTATTCAGGCCTGTGCTGCTGTTTTTCTCGGCTGCTGAGACGTCCGAGTAACTCTTTGCCTCCGGGTGTCATTTACGTGAGCAGGTGTGACGGCAATTACAAATGAACAGTAAATCCCCTGCTTACCTCCCACCTGTTTTGGACACACAGAAAAATTTACTTGGAGAGAAGGTGCAAAGTTCACTGTCTAATATCCGTCTGCACTCTTCATGTAAACATTCCTTTGTACGCAAGTCAGCTCACATAATGTGCCCTTCTTAAGAACAGAATTTGCATATTGTAGTTAATCGTTAACATTTATACTTGATTAAAAGCTCCATGTACTGTATTTATTTCTCCTCACCCATGCATGAGAAAATATTTGCATAAAATCAAACTTAATGTTATTAAGAGTACAGCCAGTCTTGTAAATACCGTTTCCAGAAATTTTGAAGCATTTTATAAAAAATGCAATAAAACCAATATCTAAAATTCAGTAATTTAATTTTAAAAATGGGTTTAATGAGTTGAATTAATTTAAAAGACCCTCTCCATGGGTTTTCTCTGGGTTCCCCAGACTTCCTCCCACAGTCCACAAACATGGATTCAAGGTAACTTTAATATCTAAATTTCCCCTTTATATGTGTTTGAGTGAGTGTGTGCCCGGAAATTGAATGGCGCCCTGTCCTGGGTGTATCTGCCCAATGCCTGAAAAGGTTTTTAAGAATTTAAGTATACTTGTTGCAGTTTTGCTGATGGGATATTTTTTTGTCTGCTTTATACAGGAGCTGCCTAACAGTCTGTGGTCACTGTTGTCTGAGTCTTCTCTTAATGAGACACCATACAATTTCATCAGGAGACAGACCTGCACTGCAGGCAGGCCAGAAATGCACAAACAATCTATGCTTACAAAGCCACACTGTTGTAACTTGTGTAGAAAAAGGACTGGCATTGTCCTGCTAAAATATGTCTCGACAAAATACCAGTTTAACCTGAATCAATAAATCAATGTACCTTCGTAAATGTGCAGATCATCGTTTTAGTGAACGCTTTTGTATCCTCATGCTATTTTAATTGATAACATTCTGAACAGTTTAAATATAAATACTTTGCATCTTCTATACAATGCAAGTTGAAACATGGACTTTGGGTCAAACTTACTTTTTTTTTTATTCTGTGCATAATACAGATTTAGGTTGCTGATAGTGTCTGATTGAACTGTGATGAACTGTGTTAACAGTTTTTTTGTACTTGCATGCTTATTTCACCATATTTATCATAGTACTAGGACAGGTTCTCAAACAGTTCCATCTGAGGGCTTAATGGTCCCACACATTCAGCAAAGGAAACTTACATTTTTTGTTGGCTTTTTAAAAATAAAAAAAATTAGTGTGCAGTCAGGAATTCCTAAACTTGGTTATATTTTATTTTTAACAAACTTAAATTGTTCACAAAAAATTTAATTATCAAGTAAATGCATTAATTATTTTATTTTTGTAGCATTTTGAGAATTTTTTATTTAATTGTGTGTGTAGGTAAATCAGACTCTCCATCTAAACCTGATCAACTGAAACTACTGAAGTCTTTTATTGATTATGTAGCTGCTCAGCTTTATATTAATCAGGTTAAACAACACATTTTCTTAGTAGCAGTTTGTGAAAGTAATCAGTTTTATGGAGATCAGTTTTAAAAATATACTACACAACACATGTTGCTTAGTTTAACAGATTAAAATATAATGATCAAAGCTACTTTATGTTTAACCTGGAATCACAGACTCTTTTATTTGAGGCTGTTTTCTTTACTTGAAGTAGTAAGTGTGCAAAATTTAAGTAGGGACATCTTAGTCATTGATGTGAGTCACAAGTCAGAAACATTTCCAAAAGCAACCAGGAATGAGAGGGAAGGAGATGTGGCCCAAACCACTGGAACATTAAGCACTCACTGTGTTTTTATTTCTTTTTGCATGTTTGCCGACTCTATAATAAGATATTAAACAGGATTGCTTTATGTCCTTACCAGCAGGTGTCTTAGATGTTGACAGCAGATCATACTGACCAGAGAGCAGGCCTGAGCTGGGTGTTTTCTTTTAAAACAAGGAGCAGGTGGGTGCGAACTTGATTTAGTCATGAAAAAGTTGTAATTTATTATGTCATGTCGGTCTAAAGATATTTATCATGTCATTCTGGTCTTCAGTGATGCAAAGCAAACTGTCGTTCTAAATCTTCATTAGTGACGAGACACAACAAATGAGTAAAATGTTACAGCAAAATGATGTAATAATATATTTGGGTAGAAATTTAGCTTGGAAGCTTTAACGTCTAGGAACTTCACAACACGAACCATGAAATGTTTAGTCTAATATCATTCTGATCTTTATTAATCTGGTTAGAGTAGCGATAAAATTTAAAAATATCCCTTAATTTGATGTTTGGGTGGCATTGTGGCACAGTGTTGGCATAGTCACCTCTCCACGTTGGGGATTCAGGTTTGTATCCCAATCTGGGTGGAGTTACCATGTTCTTCGCATGTCCTCGTGGGTTTCCCGTGGGTTTCCTTCCACAGACCAAAAACATGGGTTCAAGGTAATTTGAATGGCATAAATTGCCTCATATTGTGTGCTTGTGTGTGTGTCTGTGTGAGTGAGTGTGCCAAGCAATAGATTGGTGCCCTGTCCTGCGTGTATCTGCCCGGCGCCCAAAACATTCTCCCCTGGATGGGCATGGGGAACATAACCCCCCCCCGACCCTAGAAGAAAAATAATGCAGAAAATAATGAATGCAGAAAATAATGAATGAATTAGATTTTTCTGAAAACATTGTAGGCGGCACGGTGGCTTAGTGGTTAGCACGTTCGCCTCTCAGCGCTAGGGATTCCCGGTTCGAATCCCCATCTGGGTGGAGTTTCCATGTTCTCCCCGTGTCTGCGTGGGTTTCCTCCGGGTTCTCCGGTTTCCTCCCACAGTCCAAAAACATGGATCAAGTCAATTGAATTCTCAAAATTGCCCCATATAGAGTGTGTCTGTGTGAGTGAGTGTGTGCCCAGCGATGGATTGGCGCCCTGTCCTGGGTCTATCTGCCCAGCGCCCGAGACGTTCTCCCCTGGATGGGCATGGGGAACCCCACCGCGACCCTAATAGAGGATAAAGCGGGAGATAATGAATGAATGAATGAAAACATTGTACTTCATGACCACTTAGTTTCCTTCTTGAATATATCGGTTGGACTTAATTTAGTCACTACAACATATTGATAAATTGATAAAACTTCAGTGTTGGATCTAGTCTGGACTATTCCTGTCTTTATTGACCTGAAGGGCACAGTATGGTTTACCTGTAATTCATATACACTATGCCCAGTTATTTGCATTTATACACTCCTGGTTGAAATGTACTAACAATCCACTATGAAAATTGTGCGGCTACATCAGCATTAGTTAAAGACACTTCCCTGGAATACCAACATTGAGGTTTCGGATGAAAAAAATCTCCTGAAACCTGAACTGGACAATCCAGTTCGATTTGTCTAAAAACACAACTCTGCATCAAAAGGTGTTTTGGGGAACAAAATAACTCCAGTCCCACATGAACAGCCTGAGAACCTGAGACAGATTTGCATAAAAAGTTGCACAACACTCCTCAGGATAAAGAGCACCACAGGGAACAGAAGCCAAGACTCCTAGCCCCTCAGTGACAGTTATTCAAATCAGGCTCTAATAGTTCACATGAACCTACGTGTGTGTGTGTGTGTGTGTGTGTGTGTGTGTGTGTGTGTGTGTGTGTGTGTGTGTGTGTGTGTGTGTGTGTGCAAGCGCATGCACGTGTGCGTGTGTGTAAAACTTTGCTCAGGGCAGGAGAAGCAAAGCATGGTTCGTGAACCGTAAGGCCTCTATTCTGAGACAGGTGCAAGGCAAAGGCAGGTGACGGGTTTATAAGATAAGGGTCTTATCTCTGGCATCTGCTATTTATGTGGCTTCATGTTATATGGTTGAAAACACCCCCCTTCCAAGCTGGAATAAAGTGTTGTTTCAACATTCAAGCTTGTTCTGCTTAAATAAGCTTATCTTAATTGTCTTTAATAGACATGACTGTAGTAACTTGTGGTTGATAGAGTGAAAGTTTTAACCTTACAACTCTGCTGCAAACAAAGAGACGGGGATTAATCAGTTTCAAAAATGTGGGTAATTAATAACCACAATAAACTTAAATTGCTAGGTATAGTTAATCCATGGATCTGAAGTTAGCATATAATTTTGTGATCTTGTAAAAACAATGGAGGAATTTTTTATGTATATTTTGTTTCATTTTACATTTATTTGTCACATATGCTAAAAATGATGTACATAATTTACCCAACAAATATTTATTATTATGATTATTTGAAGTTGGTTTGCAGTTGATGTTCACCGCATTTAGCGTTTTGTTAATAGCATAGTAATTCCTCCATACTTTAAGTGTGAAAGCATTTTTATTGTACTCAACTTTGTGCACAAGAGCACAAAGTTGCAATAGATCATAACATTTCAACGGTTTTACTAAATTTAAATGATGTATTTATCTAAAATATATTTAAATGTTGAATAACTCAGTTTATCTCATTAACTTCCGCTAAATCCTATCGGGACTGTTTAGGGGGTTTCCCATGCCCATCCAGGGGAGATTGTTTCTGGTGCTGGGCAGATACACCCAGATCAAGGCGCCAATACATCGCTGGGTATACACTCACTCACTCACTCACTCACACACATGCACACACACATATACTATATGAGGGCAATTTAGAGCAGCTATTTACCTTGAATCCATGTTTTTCGACTGTGGGAGGAAACTATAGAACCCGGAGGAAACCCACTCAAGCAAAAATTTTAAAGAAGTTAAAAACTAATATTACATTTAGCAGACACTTTTATCCAAAGCGACTTACAAGGTGAGCACAGGGTTAATCACAACATCCCTGAAGCAATGAGGGTTAAGGACTTTGCTCAAGGAGCCACATTGGTAACTTCAGTGGACCTGAGATTTGAACCCCCAACATCAGATTGATAGCCCAACGCCCTAACCACTACCGTGCCCCGTTATGGTAGCACCGTTGCCTTAAAGAAAGAAGCTCATGGGATTGAATCCATTCTCTTTTTTGTGTGTAGTTTGCAAATTCTTCCTGTTTTTACAAACATTTCCTTTGGGAGTCCTGGACAAGGAAACATGAAAATTCCCCCCAGGTCAGGATTCTAACCTGCATCGCCAGACAAATGTGCTAACCACTACACCATTTAAATGTCAACATAAAACTGTCTCTGTAATATTTTTAAGTGTAATTGTGGCATATTTTATTCCACTGTCAGTAGGAGATTGATAAGATTAGCCACAAGTGTTTTTTTACTTTATAATCAACCTCATTTTAATATATTATTGTGTTTCGGACTTGGATGAAGCTGGATGAAGCCCCAATTCTTCAAAGTAGTAGCTCTAGAGAGAAAGTGGGAGGATATATATTTGCATTTCCCCAGTAACACATTTTACATTCTGTTCCTCCCATATGCCTCTAGAACCCCACCCATTTCTAGTCTACTCCTCGCTCCAGTGTGTGTAGTTATTGCTGTTAGAAAAGCTGGGTGAATCAGTAGTCTGTCTGTGACAGCTCTATGGTGGATGTGACTGCAGAAGGAGGCGGTCATGCAGTAAAGCTGCTCTAGACGCACACTCTGGATAAGACTGTAAAACAGCTTCCTTTACATCTTTTCACACTTTGTTTGGTTCTACTTCATACCCAGAAATCATGCGAGCGCATTTTTCTACGGGCTGGATATTTCAAGGCTGGATTGCATGCATGGTAGCTGCCTTCTTCATCCAGGTAATTTCTCTACTGTGTCTGGGAATCATGACAAAAAGCAAAAAAGAAAAAGTTTATTTGACATTAATAGGCTGTTTGAGGTAAAACTGGCTTTCATTTGTAAATGACGATTTAAAGGAAAAGTACCATTTGAATGATGCTCTTTAACTTGAATTCTATTCTCATACTGTTTTTACTGTAAACAGTGGGGATTGCTTTACCTCCAGATTCCTCCCCACAACCCCAAACCAAATCCAGGCATCATCAGTTTCTCGTTTTCTGTTTGCTCTGACTTCTTGAACTTGAAACCAATCCTAAATAACAGGGTCCTCTTTGTCTGACTGCAGTTAGACTATTTAAAACGAAGAGGAACTTCTCACATGGAAATTACTTCTGCTGGCATTAAATACCATATGTGCTTTGTCTTTGTGGGTAGTTGTGGGTGTTAAACCTGGCATGGGCTTTTTGATAGTTCCATGTGCAGTGTTTTCCTGACAGAATGGCTGGAAACGTTCCTTGTTTGTTCTTTTTAAACAATCAAAGCACTTCAGGAGAGCCAGCAACCAACTTCCAAACCCCAATAGTTCTGAGTAGAGTGGAGTAGTAATTTTCTTTGCCACATAAAAGCTATGGAGGGATGTTTTGAGATTTTTTTCATTCTGTTTCCCAAACTAGTGTATACATTATTTAACAATAAATGTGAATGTGATAAGGTGTAACCCTACCAGAGACAAAGTCACTTGTGTTATTTTTTATAGTTTTTCAGTATCTTCATTCATACTTGTGAGTTGTATTTGTGAGTGTCATTTATGTTTTACAGTTACATTTTTTAACAGAAATTAACATACAGAAGTGCATAGCTTACATACGAAAAATATTTGTTTAATGCTTTTCACAGATAGCCAATAGTCTATCATCTGAATCCAAGCCAATTTTTTTTTTAGATCTTCTTTCTTCGACATAAATTACACACTATTACCTTACCATGAGATGCTGCATCATGTGTAAGAACACTGCTTCAAGTTCCAATTCACCAGTAAATATGATGAACAGGCTACTTTTTGAGCTACTGTAGTGTGTACAGCCTAAAAACATGTGGTGGTTCATTCACTTACTCATTCAAGTCATTTATCCTAATATGGGTCATGGCGGGTGCTGGAATTTTTCAAAGATCAAAAGGTGTAGTCATCATTTCATCATAGGGTAGTCAAACACATACATACATTCATAAATCAAGGAAATTTAGTATATTAAATTAACTTCACTTGACAATTGACTTGACATGTCTTTTGACTGTGGCAGGAAACTTTACTCCTTGGAGGGAGCTTTTTGCAGTTATAGGGAAAATGTGCAACCTTCTTACAGAATGGGCCGTGGCGCAGGTCTTGGAATTAAATAGTTTTCTGCTGTTATTTGACAACTCTGTGTAGCTTCAATAAAACTGAACACTGAGGTGTAAGCAACTTACCACAACTTGACCTCCCAAAAATTGCAGAAAAGTTATATTGGCTTGTAAGAATTCCTGATGTTTTGGGGGTGGAATAATATGTGATGAGCTAATGTTTACTTTAGGGTCTTTAGGGTATATTCTCACAATGCATCTACTATTTTTGGGATAAATTCCAGACCCTGCGCAGGCCTTAATGAGATCAAACAGCTGTTAGGAATGAATCAATGAAATGTTGACTCAAAATGCTACAAAAATGTTGAGTTCAGACAAATAACAGAGATCCACAAATTCCATAATGACTGCAAGCCTGAGATCTGATGTCACACAGCACATAAAGTGATGAAGTGATCTATTTTGCCTACTGTACTTACACACAGAGAAATTTGTCCTCTACATTTAACCCATCCATGCACATAGACACACACTAAGTGAATTAAGCACACATGCCCGGAGCGGTGGGCAACCTGTGTATAGTGTCCGGGGAGCAACTGGGGTTAGGTGCCTTGCCCAAGGCCACTTCAGCCATATTACTTGGTGGCACTGGGAATCAATCTGGGGACCTTCAGGTCGCAAGGTTGGTTCCTTACCCACAAGCCCACAACTGCCTCAAATCAAACATATTCTGGTTTGATTAAATGTCATGTACACACCTTCTCATTTCTAATACTTCCTGTTAATACTTCAAATTGTTAAAACATTAAAATAATGTAAACTAGCCAAACCTTAAATTCTATCATACAACAAAAATGTCCACGTTACTTGTATTTGTCGTTATAAAAATCAAATACTTGTATTACAGGAAAGGGTTATGTAGTGAATTATTCATTCATTCATTTATTCATTATCTTCCGCTTTATCCTATATTAGGGTCGTGGTGGGGTTCCCCATGCCCATCCAGGGGAGAACGTCTCGGGCGCTGGGCAGATAAACCCAATCTATCGCTGGGCACACACTCAATCTCGGGCGCCAATCTATCTCTGGGCACACACTCACTCACACAAACACACTCTATAGGGGGCAATTTGGAGAACTCAATTGACTTGATCCATGTTTTTGGACTGTGGGAGTAAACCGGAGAACCTGGAGGAAATCCACGCGGACACGGGGAGAACATGGAAACTCCACCCAGATGGGGATTCAAACCGGGAATCCCTAGTGCTGAGAGGAGAACGTGCTAACCACTAAGCCACCGTGCTGCCCTATGTAGTGAATTAAAAAAAAATATATATTATTAGCTTCATACAAAACACTGCACATAATATACTACAAAATTATTCTAGAATTAAATGCATATATAAAAATATAGAATACAGAATAAAAAACACATTACTTGACTATACTCATTCTATGGTTCCTAATGCCACAGCCCCTGTTCTTTCAGGATTCAGTTTGTAAAGCTGCTTTGAGTATAGTAAACATCACATCTGGGAATAAACTATATATATATTCTGTTTAATGGTGACTCCAGTTTTCATAATCTGATATACTCTGCCCTCTGCTTTGCATAAGCCTGTATTTCTTATCCCAGCTCAACAGTTTTTACACTATTACACTATTAGTTGCTATTAGAATATTCTCACTATATCTCCATACCTAGTATGTGGTCTACTAAATGGGATCATTTATCCCATTTATGCTTTCATTCATTCGCTCCTGTAGGTTAAATACTTATTGCTTATGTCGTTCACCTGCCTTGAAGGGAATATCGTTTACAAGTGTTGCTTCACCAGCCAGCAAGTCTGAACTTGTGTTTGACAGACAGCAACTCCCCTAAACCATTCTGAGAAAGCCAAAATCCATCAGATTTTTCACACACACACACACACACACACACACACACACACACACACACACACACACACACACACACACACACACACACACACACACACACACACACACACACACACAGTATGGTTTTGTTTTAACTTGTCATGCTTTAATGCTGTGCTTTAACTCTAATTTTGAGCAACAACCCATGAGTTTATAAAGAGCATAGGATTAAGCAAGATAATCATTTCAACCAAAGCTGTGGTTTAATATTCAAATACAGAACATGTTACTGGAGATTGACATGACACGTGATGGAAAATATGGACACGATAAAGCAAGGAGTCTCCTGTCGTCAAACCATGCATTTTAATGATCATTCTCATTCTCAGCTTTTTTTAACTGTGGTTCTGGAGGGCGAAGTGCCACACGGCATACTGGGACATCAGCGTATGTCATGCGCATTTTGTAACATGCAATTATTCAGGGCGTCTCTAGCCATGTTCTTATATATTTAGTGGACAAAAATATGTCATGTCTCTGGTGTGTATCCTTTGGTTTGATGCTCAGGACCAGAAATGAGTTCTGGGCATTCCTTTGGGTTTCCTGTCCCTATTCTTACAATTCAATTTAGTCTGGACTCCGAAACCACAGAGACAGAACAGAAGAGATTTTCTAAGCATGCTGATACTAACATAACACAGTCAAGGCAGTGAAGCTTTTCTTGTTTTAAGGCCGCTCTAATTGCCTGCAACATCGGATGGAATTGTTTCAAATGGGTTTGGAGTGGATCAGTGGAATTTGAGCCTAACCCCTTAAATAATATTTTTCATATAAGGCATATCAGATGTTGGACAAGACAATCTCTTACAATACATGTTTCATTTCCTTTTAAAGATTTTCAGTATGGTTGAAGTCAGGGTGCAGACCACTGAGGTTCCAACATGACACGCAGTTCTAAGCATGCCTTTATACTTTTGACAAATTTTAAACCATAATACTTCTTTGAACTGTCCTTTAGTGTAACATTTTAATGCAATGGACTAGACCAATCCCTGAAAAAGGCTCCAAATATATTTGAATATATTTGTTCCTGCTTCACCAGGATGTTGTTCAGTGTTAATGTTAGGAATATTCTCTCTATCAAATAAGGAAATCTTATTATATGGTGCAGGATATATTTTTTTCTGATATTTGACTATTAAACCATGAGCTCACAAAGTCTTATCCACTGTGGAAATTCTGTTACTACAATTTTGTCACTACACTGTTTTACAACCTCAAAAGCAAAAAACAAACACATGATCATAGAAGGGAAACCAAATCGGGCAAAAAGTGAACTAACCTAGTGAGGGTTGCAAACAAGATAACAAACACAGTCTAATTAGGGGGTCATCAGCCAATTCCTAACAGTGCGTTTGTGTCTGTGTGAGTGAGTGTGTGCCCAGCGATGGATTGGCACCCTGTTCTGGGTGAATCTACCCAGTGCTCGAAAGGTTCTCGCCTTGATGGGCATGGGTATTTCTTTAACCTGAAATTAAATGTTTATGATTACTGTATAATCACATACATTTTAATGTAGCTACAAATTTAATTGAATATAGCACGCAATGCTAGGTCATGGGGTAAGCAGTGGCTTTCATTTTACTTTGGATTATTTCAACTGAGCAAGTCACAACTTGAACGCAGTGAAAGCCGTTATGTTACTGCTTATGTTTGAGGCCACATCTCCATCTTGACCCTATGGTCAGATTCTGGTGAGTTAAAGTGAGTATTATATACTGATTTTAACACACTGCAAAAAATGAAATCTTAACAAGTCAGAAAAAATTGGCAGATAATCTATCTTGATTCATGCATTCATGTTTTTTCTAGATTTCTGTTTATTTTTATTATTTTTGATATTTTTGATAGATTTTTTGCAGTGCAGTTATTGAGTCTTTAGAGACTTATAAACTTTATTTCTTATATGTACCAAATAAAAAATCTGTTGTGAGATTAAAAATCTTTTTAGAATACATATGATGTTTGTGCTAGCTGTGATTTAGAATACATATGATGTCTGTGCTTGTCAATGCAAATAATGAGTCAATGTTTCAGTACCTGGTTTCTTATTGTTCCTGTGAATAACATCACTTTATTTGCATCTCCATTCTTTACATTTCACACAAAATATGCATATTTTCAGTTTTAAATTGATCACAATTACTTTGTCCTTCTCAGTGGTTGCAACCGCAGGATTGTCATATAGCGTAAAAACCCTCAGAATCTCGCTACAGATCAGAACATTGACATTAAGTATGTTCATTAACAGTGTTGTACACCGCTCAAAGGGTTAAAGCACATTCAGTCCAATGGTCATGGAAATCAAAAGTACAACTTGTCTGATCAGCATACTGAATCTGTGAGGTTTAGATTATATTGTGTGCAGATGAGGGCAAATTTAGGAAATTTTGAATGCCAGGGACTGAAAGAGCAGAGACAGAATCATTGCCTATGATGTAAATTTTCAGGTTCAGGTGTTTGCTACTGCACATGTTCAATGCCACTGACCTGACTTGCTGTTATTCTAATATATTGTTCTTCAGTCAGATTGATAAGCACTTTAACACATGTTGGCTAAAGTGTGTATGATTCCACATTATGGGCTTTTATAGAAATTCAAATCTATGTTACGTTCCTGGTAACAGGGTAACCACAGTAAATTATAAGATATGTGTGTACTCAAACTGTTTATTTGGAATCACACAGCGATATCATTTTAATTTAGAATCCCATGTGAAATTTCTGATACATTCTGCTGATCTTGGCTTTTTTTTGCTAGTGTAATTTGAGGAACATCAAGATCTGCTATGATTTTACATTAAGGTTAAGGAGAAGATTTTATGCAGAATCAGCAGGGAAGTGGTTTGTATTTGTGTAAACCCTTGACCTTGTGGGAGTTTCATTTCGACTGTGAATGCTGGATATACAGTACAGTGGTGCTTGGCCTTTTGTAAACCCTTCAATATTAACTATACTTTTGAAAAAATATGGCCTAAAACAATTTGAAATCTAGTGCTCCTAAGTAAATTAGTATTAATAATTAATTAATTAATAGTATTAATATTATTAATATATTAATATTAATAAATACAAAGACATTTTAGACACTTTACAATTTGTAGAATATTTTGACATACAATTTTATCATGATTAGTCACCAAATTAATCACCACATTTTTCACAATTTTTTAACTACATATCAATAAAATTGAGCATAAAATATAAGATTTCAAACTAAATCCTTAATAAAATCCAGTTGTTTTAAAATCCTGGAGAGTATGATAGTTATGATGTCATTCACCTTTAGATATTGGAAAGCCTTTTTGTTTACTCATTAATCAATCTTGTGCTACTATTTTAAAACATTAATTCATTCATTTTCTTTCGCTTAATCCTTTACTAGGGTTGCCGCGGGGTGTTCTATGCCCATCCAGGGGAGAATATGTCTGCCACTGAGCAAATGCTCCCAGGACAGGGTGCCAATCTATCACTGGGACACACTCAATCACTCACACAGACACACAGACTATATTGGGGCAATTTCGAACAGTCAATTTACCTTGAAACCATGCTTTTGGACTGTGGGTGGAAACCGAAGAACCCGGAGGAAACCCACATGGGCACCGGGAGAACATGGAAAACCCAGAATGCGATTCGAACAAAGATGCTCAGTGCTTAGAGACGTCACATGCTAAGCACTAAGCCCCATTCAAACACACGTAGTATCTAAAATATTTCTAAAAATAAGCATATGGTAGAACTGTCATCCATCATTATGGGGTAATGGCAATAAGTTAGAGTTAAAAAAGTTGTGTCCCCAAATTATGTCCCCACCACTAACCTCCCATGTATCTTTCTGCTTGTTTTGCAGCAGACATATGCCAAACCAACTTGTGATGAAAATCATTACTGGGAAAACAACAAATGCTGCAAGAAATGTGAACCAGGTAATAAATTCAGCATCATTAGCAACTTTAGCTGGTACGCGTGTTTTGTCCATGAAACACTCTTAACATCTACAGAGCCTAAAAGTATAGACTGTCTTTTGATTTTTGAAGAGGAAGTGTTTGTGAAAGAGGAACACCCACGTTGCCCAAAGCCCTTCCCTTATTCGTCTCTGTGGAAAACCTCAGGGTTTATTCTCTGCTCTATAAAACAGTGTGGTGTCTCTAACCTGTTTAAGTTTTGTATAATGCATAAAGTATGTGACCAAGTCCACAACAACACAAAAGGCAGTTTTATTTTCATTTTAACGACACATGAGCATTTAAAACTAACAACAATCTTTTTGATGAATATAGGAAAGTATCTTTCTGCACGCTGTTCTGCGGACTCGGACACCAAGTGTCGACCATGTGGGAAGAATGAGTACCAGACTGAATATAACTTGGATGATAGGTGCATTGAACAGCCATTCTGTGATGAGGGTCAGTCATTTCTCAGATCAAACGTTTTTCTCACAAATTGTTGATATTAACAGTATTTTCACACATCCACAGGAACATTTATAATGATTATTAAAAAGTATTTTACTTTTCTTATAATATCATAATTTATTTATGTTGATTGTAATTATTTTTGACAGAAACATTAAAGTTTCAAAAGATGTAAAAGCCAGAGACATGTTCAATTTAAACATATACAACAAATATACTAACAAAGTGTATTAAAGTTTTAAATGTGGTTATTGCTGTAACATAGCATTGACATCTTAGTTTATTTGCAGTAAAATGTATTTTAAAGAGTTTTTTTTATTTCTACATGTACAAGTATGCAAAGTTTAATGATCTGTAAAGTGAAACCACTAAAAAAATTCTAGTTTTCAAAAGTCAGTGTCCTACTTATGATATTAATAATGGTTTATTGATTTTCTACAATGAATTCTACAATGAAATCATTTATATTTCCCATTTGGTGCAGCTTTGGAAACAAAATGAACTCAACTTAAATAATAAAGCACTTTAAAAACAACAAAGGCTGTGACAAAGTACTTATCAAGATGAATACAATAAATACTAAATGTATGAATTTCTTTTGTTTCCTGAAGGAAGGGGTTTTATTCGCTCTAGTCCCAGTAGCCCCACCAAACCTGAATCATGTCGCTGTAAAGACGGTTACCAGTGTTTGACCGGCTTTTGCGAGTTCTGCAGTAAAATCCCAGAATGCCCACCAGGCCAAGGACTTGCAGGCGGTAAGACATCATTAACTCCACTCCATTTCAGCCAAATCAAGATTACAAACGATTACACTGACATTCATCTGAATAAGTGTTATGATCGCTTTCATGAACTGTTGATTTTGGTAGGATCATCTTTCTGGTTACTAACAGACCAATATTACTGTATAAATATATCTGTGACTCAAAGACTGTGTGACCTCTTACTTGTGGTTTGTGGTTTGAGGAAAAAAATCTGTTTACTCTACTTGAAAAAAAATCAATGCTTTTAAGTCAGCATATTAGTAGTACATGTTATACATAATTGTTATGAATTATTAAGTATTTGACACATTTTCATTTACTATATTAAATAAGCATTCATAATTAAAGTGACATTTTGGATGGGTTTAACCTGAGATAATGAGATAATCCTGAAAAATGTGAAACACAGTGTACAACAATTTTCTTTAATTTGCCAAGAATTAAACCAAACATAGTGATATAGAATAAAAGCTTCATTGCATATTACAGTGCCTATATTTTATATTATCGAAGCCCATTCCTGCCACTAAGAGGAAAAAAGGCAAACATATCAGAATTCTGAATTACTAAGTCAAAATTAAAAATTGGCTCCATACTTTGTTTATAATATTTTAATATATATATTTAACATTTTTCCTTGTATAATCTTTATTTATTTATTTATTTTTTGCTATTTAAACAACATAGATGGCACGGTGGCATAATGGTTAGCACGTTCGCCTCTCAGCGCTAGGGATTCCCGGTTCGAATCCTCATCTGGGTGGAGTTTCCATGTTCTCCCCGTGTCCGCGTGGGTTTCCTCCGGGTTCTCCGGTTTCCTCCCACAGTCCAAAAACATGGACCAAGTCGATTGAGTTCTCCAAATTGCCCCATATAGAGTGTGTCTGTGTGAGTGAGTGTGTGCCCAGCGATGGATTGGCGCCCTGTCCTGGGTGTATCTGCCCAGCGCCCGAAACGTTCTCCCTTGGATGGGCATGGGGAACCCCACCGCGACCCTAATAGAGGATAAAGCGGGAGATAATGAATGAATGAATGAATAAACAACAAAAAACACACTTAAGCAATAAAAATGTGAATTAGTTTTGCTTATGTATGTATTTGAATGCCGTATTTATTTACATATTTAAAGCTATTTTAAGTTCTATTTAACTTCATCATTAATGTTGAATTAATGTTTTATTAGTGAGTCAAAATATCCCATTTTGAGAATAAAAATTGTTTTCACCAGGTGCACATACTTAAAGAATGTGATATAAACCCATATAAATAAGCATTTTTTTTAAACCCAAATTATTCTGATGATAATGAATTAGTTATGTTAGGTTTCATTCAAACTTTAAATGTTATTAAATATCCCTGTTATTAGACTTATTTAGGTGAGTTTCTAGTAAAAAGTTGCTCATCTAAGTCAAAGTTCTGTTTTAGAACATGACATATTTATATACTATACCTCAAACCCATCTTTGGAATGAAGTAAGATGGAGTTTGGTGAAGCAAGGTTTTTGCATTGAACACCAATGTCATTCCTCACTGATGCTCTTCTGGATTAAAATGCATATTTTAAAGAAGAGCTTATAAAAAACCTTAATATCTACAAAGTGAGTCTAATGTAAATCAGGACAACTAATGATGTGGGTAATGTATGTGTAATATGTTTTTGTCCCAAAACTTGTGTCCATGCTTTGTATGTTTAGACATTGTTTTTTATGCTTTGTATTAAAGAGCCTGGTTACCAGTCGTGTAAAGAGTGCAGTGAAGGATTTTTCTCTGATTCACATTCAGTGGAACCGTGCAAGATGTGGACTGAGTAAGTATAATGTGCCAGACGTGGATGTTTAAAAAGGTTTTTCAGGAATCACACCAAGACAAAACACATGCACATTGAGTTCATTTGTGCAGTTACATTGCTGATTCTCACTAGTGCTGTTTTTCTGGCCAGTTTCTCAGTAACTGGCGCTTTAAAACCCCCACAGTCTTACCACACTGTGGTATTATGACTAATTTCTCTTCCACTTCCCTTGGAAAGAGCTTATTTTCCTTAAACAGCCATATTTGTGGTAAGGATTCAGTATGATAAACAAAAAGGACTATAGTAAAGATCTACTTTTTTTCAGCTGCAAAGCTATTGGCAAGACTGAGGAAAAGCCAGGAAGCACCGAAGCGGATGTGGCGTGTGGACCACCATTTGGTATGCGATATACTGTACCTTACACTGTCTATGAACACACACATAAACAACCACACACACATATATTTATATATGATGTTCAACCATTTTTGTCATTTAGAACCTTCAACATCATGGGCTATGGTGGCGGTACCATGTGCCATAGTTGTCATATTTGCCATCATTCTTTCCTGTTACAAGGACAAGCTGAACATTCTCTCAGGTTGGTCTGATTTAGAAAATTACATTCAATATTGTTGATTTGTGGACCTTTTTTAAAGCTTTCTCTGATTTTTGTTTAACAGTCAATTTGCAAGCCTGTGTCCAGAACATTAAACGGACCAGAATTCAACAAGTGAGTATGCACTAAATCAGAAAAACTGGAAAAAGCTACCTTATATCTGGTTACCTGGACTGTTTTTAAGGCTATTTAAAACCTTTATGTCATTTAAAAGTATCATGAGAAGTATTATTGGTTGGTTGATGTTTCAGCATGCAAATAAATTTTAGATAATACTGTGGACCGAAAGCAATGTTCTTAAAATAATGGTCTGAATATGGAGGAAATCCAGTAATGTACACAGAGCCCAGACTTTAACCGCTTTGAATACATTTGGGATTAATTGGATTATTATTCTTTCTCAGTCAAGTCTTTTGTTTAATATTGGTGCTTTTGACAAAATGGTTTAAATTCCTATAAACACACCATTAAATCATACAGTAAGCCTTCCCAGAAAAGTGTCTCAGCCAAACTGCGAAAAGGGGGGCAAATTTATAATAATGGTTTTAGGATGGGATTACCAACAGGCTGATGTATGTGTGACTTTTAGGAATAATCCATATTGTCTAATATGCTGTTCTACTTGCCTAAGGAATTTTTTCAATAACCAGCTTGATAAACTACCCTTATTGCACTGGCTCTGTGTCCAGGGCCACATAAAGAATAATAAAAAAAAATTGCTGTGCAGTTTGTAGCATGTTATTGACCGATTGTCTAACAGGGTTACATTTTTCTACTCTTCTGCTGTTGTCCAGGAGACTCTGACATCACAGTGCAACAGCAATAGCCTACAGAGTCACGCACAAAATGAAATTAGGTCCAAGCTAATTCCCCACAATGACAATCATTCAGCATCCACTACCAAAACCGATTGCTACCAGTCAGAGGACAAGATGCAAAAAACAGATGAGGAAACATGCTCCTCTGAGATGGTCTACAGGCCATCAGGCAGCTCCAGTGAGGGGTCTGAGGGTCCAGATTCCTCCCCCATCTGCAGATGTTTGTCCAAGGAGCCAATGGAGGTAGGCGAAAATGAAGACTGCAGCGAGCTGGTGGCTACTGGTCTGGCTGCCTGCTGTTCCTGCTCTCAGGCAGAAAATCTGGAGAATCATAACGAGGCCAAAGTGAGCCAGGATATCTCTGTGAGCCTGAACGAGCCTCCCTCGTGTGGGAACTTATGCACTGAAGGTTTAACACCAAACTTGCAGGGCTCGCAGGAGCTCTATCTGGATTATAGCAGCGACGGTAGCAAGGAGGACATGCCAGAGATCAGGAATTTACACAGTGATTCCAGCACATATGAGAGAAATGAGCCGTGTTGCTGCAGTATCGAATCCACGGCCATACCATTATCACTAGTAACAACGAACAACAGAGGTCTGTCAATGATCACCAACAATGATAACAACCTATCTGAACCTGAGACAGCTTTGGAGATCCAAAACCAGAACTCAGAGGCTGCAGTCACCTGTGGTAGGTCTGTTTATTCAACCTTAAATAAGTTCTGTGTTGTTTCTAATGTATCTGAGGTATTATGAGACCAACGTAAACACACCTTCAATCCAAAAATGTCATTAATTTAAGAATCTAAGCACAGAATTAGAACAAGATGTGAATATTGACTCAAATGGTTTCCATTGAGTTTATTCTCAGGGTTTTTATTCCTTTGCAGATGGGCTGATAGTGAACACTCATTTCCCATAAATGTTTAAGTGAAGCTAATGCAAACAACATGCATTACTGTAAATTCATCAGGATTACTCAGCCTCAGCTTTTCCAACAGCTCTCATTCATATCGCTATCTATAAATGAACTTAAACGTGCTTTATTAAGAAACACTGGCACGCCATTTAATGGAGTTCCAGTAAACAGAACTGCTAAAAACAAGCTATGCCAGAGTGGACAGTGTCTGGCACATGATAAATCATGGTTTAATGAGTAAAAGATGTGTGAAACATGATTCATTTCCAGTCTGCCTTAATACCCTGTGCTGGGTGGATGTACAGGAAAATAATCTGCCTTATTTAGGGAACTACTCAAGTATATGTAGACGGAAGGAAACTGTTCCTTTTTTTTTTTTTTAAATCGGAAGAACCATAAATAACTTTTTTATTACTTAGTCAGTGCTGAGTGTGCATTTTCTTACCCAAATTGAATTAATTCTGTGGTTATATTTATGTTTTCTCTGTTTTACTGATTTTACTTGTTCTTGGTTCCGTTAATGTAACATTATGTAAATTGGGGATTAAATGGGAGAATATGCAAAGTATGTCATCCACCCATTCCAGCCTGGCATGTGTAATCTTCTGTCTCCAGGAAAGGAACTGCAGTTTTTAACCTGAGAGTGTGGGTCTAGTTTCCATTAACCCATGCTGCGGGTCAGCACTCACATATCAACCACTACAATTTAATGAACATCAAAAACAGAAGAGCAGCGTTATTGCAAGTCACAAGCTAAAAGCAGACTTAGTCTTACAATATATATAAAAAAAAAAGTTTTAATTTTTGTAATATTTTCTTAATTACATGTTTAATTATATTATTGATACAAGATGTCCAGGTTCAAATCCCAATCTGCGTGGAGTTTTTATGTTTTCCCTTTGTCCGTGTAGGTTTCCTCCAGGTTTTCAGGTTTCCTCCCACAGTACAAAAACATGCATTCAAGGCGAATTGGCTGTTGCCCCTAACTAAATTGCCCCTATATAATGTGTGTCTGTGCGTGAGAGTGTATACCAAAAGTTGTTGCCCCCCCTGCCCCCCCCCACGCGACCCTAGTAGAGATTTAAGTGGCAGATAATTTGAGATGAGATATTTTAATGAGGTAATTTAGCAGACACTTTCATCCAAAACTATTTTTTAATCCAAAGCAATTTTAAAGCAAGATGCTATATCAGTCACAACTGACTTTAAATAGTTTAATATAAATAGCTGCATGCAAATTACCAATACATAATGTTAAATGTTTCAAGTAAATTTAAATAGAATCAGAAATATTCAAATATTTATCCTTTATTTACATTAAAATTATAATATATGTTTTAGGATATATGGAAAGATGCTAATTAAAGCATTGCATTCCTGCTGTTTATTTGCATTTGATATTTTGATATGTTCTTAATGATTTGCTTGTGGTTTGCAGCTCAGGTGGCAGGAAACAAAAACAACACATTTATCTCCACCGGCCAGGTGATGAACTTTACGGGTGATGTCATCATGGTGTACGTCAGTCAGACATCTTTGGGGAGCAGTGGAGGGGAGGAAGAGCCGTATGTCAGTCCAGTTCAAGAGGAATCTGCCGAATGTGGACTTGAGAACATGGCCAAACATGCAGTAGGGCATGGGAGACAACTACCGGTACAAGAAATGATGAACCAGCTCAATCAACTTAATATTTCAGTCTGACGTGGATCTTAAGCCACATTATTTTTAATTATAATTTTTTTTTTATCAATTATTGATAGTTTTTTTTGTTTCTTAGCACCTCCCTGTTGAAAAATGTCAGAGATTAACAGTAATTGATTGCTGGTCTAAGGTAGTCGGTAGCTGCTGGTTAATGTTGGTGATGCTGCACATACATATTACAATAATGTATGTGTCCCTTATTAACTCTCAACAACAAAGTTCTAGCATTGGATGCTATTGCATTCAAAGATACATTTCAATACTTTCATCTTATTGTGAATATTTGGGGAAACCCCATTGGTATGATGTCACTAAAGGTTTAAATAGTTTGTTGCGGCGAAACCTCAATGGTCTGCACCATTTGTTGTCAGTTGTGACTCAAACTTATGATGGTTACTGGTTTCTGCTGCTGTTGTAACCCTAGAAAGCACAAAAAATGGTGGATTCATTTTGGCAAAAAAAAAATTATAAAAAAAAAAAAAAAACATAAACATGTTCGAAGGGCAAAGAAAAAGTTATGCACAAAATTCCTTTTGGCATTGCTGTAATTATATCATTCCTATAGAATATTTTTTATATAAATGCATTTGTTACAGCATTTTAGCTGTGTTTATCCAGATTTTTACTCTTTAATTTAATCCGACCAGTAAATCAACACCCCCTATCTTAGACCAACAACCAACAGCGATATTTCTTTCACCAGGGACAGTGTTGTTTTATAAAAAATGCTGTGCATTTGTGTAAAGAAATATTTTTTTTATTGTCCTGTATTGTAATCAGCATCTAAAATGCTATAAACATACAGCGGTAGGATGATTTATGATTGTTTTTCTATTGACCAGGACTGTCGAATTTTTTTGTCAAGCCAGACAGAGAGACAAAATTTTTGCTTATCAGTTTTTGGTCATGCTGGACAAGCAGCTACCAGGAATAAAGGCATTCTATTTGTCTCCTATGTTACTTCTTTACAAGCTAATGCACAACATCTCACTGAGAGATTGCTATATGGACTATTATAATAATCTCGAGAAGAAGCTCAAAGAAAAGCAATGCGGGTTTGGCTATTTGACACAGTGCTTATAATGTAAATACTCATTTTCTCATCAGGGAATTTTGTGACTTTTTTAAAAAAGTATTTAGAGATGGTTAAAAGGTTGTTTGTGTTTGTTTGTTTTTAAGGTGGCATTTTAGCCACTGACCCGACCCTTTAATTATAACTGTACTATATATACAGTCTTAAAGTTTGGGCACCCTTCAACAAGTTTGACATTGTTTAAAATGAAATGACTTAAACATCTTAATTCATCATTTACCAAGAAACAAAATTAATATACTAGATTTCCCCCTAAAATAAAAAAAAAAAGTTTAGTGTTTATTTAGAGCTGTTCTAAAAATCTTTACTAGAAAATCAAATTAAAATGTAAGTCATTTAACTTGGGGTGCTCAAACTATATATATATATATATATATATATATATATATATATATATATATATATATATATATATATATATATATATATATATATATTACTTTCCACTTAATTAGGTACTTATTGTAGATGAACTCATTGTTTCTACAATTATTAACCATTTTGTCAGTTCCAGCATAACTGCACTTGTACAATTACATTTTGTCTGTTCATGTTTTTCTGCATACTTTGTTAGTTCCTATTGACTCTGTTTTTTTGTTGATGAAAACTAGCAAAACATGTATAGAAGCAGATGGACTATGGCCTATAATTATGTTTACAACTAACAAAGTGCATGTACATGCGAAGTGGAACTGCTAAACCTAATAAAGTGTGTGTGTGTGTGTGTGTGTATATATATATATATATATATATATATATATATATATATATATATATATATATATATATATATATTTACACACAGTGTGTTGGAACCGTCTATGACATTACAGAAAATAAAGATTTTAAAAAAATGCCAGTCTTCTTTTAAAGGTAAACTTTATAGTGTCAGCAATGCTTCTTAATGGTGTAGTGACATTAATGTTCTTTGCAGAACAAGAAACAAGCCTGTAATAGAGCAGAATTAACAATAGGTCTTGTACCGCCTATGTTCTACAATTGATGATCAAAGCAACCACTGATTGACTGTAGGCTAAGAAAATGCTAAAATTAATGTTGAATACATTACACACTGATAGGTCCCAGTATTACACACATTTAAAGTATCAAAATAAATGGTAAAGATGCTTAAAAATGTCGGTTAAGCATGTAAAAACACATGTAAAAGTAACATGAGCATTTGTTTCTGACATGAATATATTTTCTCACTAATAGTACAGTAAATCACTGCACACTAGTTGCAAGAGTAAGTCTTAAAATTATTACACTTTTCTTGCCAAATGGTCTGTACACCTCAGATATCTTGTGCTCATTAATGATGAAGGGCTCATTGATGCCCATTTTAAAACTTCACTCAAATTTTCAATTATAATTGTGGAAACCCAACTTTGTATATACATTTCTACTCTTTCATTGTTGGCAATGTGTTTATCAGTAAAACTTTTATTTGTTTTAAATTTAAATTTACCATGGTAATTCTGCCTTGACTTAACTGATCATAGTGCTTATCTTATCTGGCTTGTTTAGATGTTTTGTCACACACTCTCTGGGTTTTGACAGCAGGTCACATATAAAGTTTTGGGTAAAGTTATACAGATTCATGTGGGTCATTCTTAGGTTTCTAGTGCACTATTTGTTCAAAAATATGTTTTTATTGGGTAATTGTATTAATGCAGATTATGGCTACCACTTTACCACTTTATAATTATTTGATTTGGTAAACTGTATGTGTATCCACATTTTTAAAGAGATGCCAAAGGTATTAATTTAAAAATTGAATTGCTTCACTTTCTAAATTTCACATCTGTGGATTATATAAAGAGAAAATGAACAATGATGCACCAACCAATACTCAATTATATACCTTAAAAGATTTGTGAAGCAGCTCCAAAAGTGATCATACTGTAAATAGGGTCAGTGATTGTACTTTTTCCACATGCTCTCCATGTCCAAACGCATTAATGTCAGATCAAGTGTCAGGGAGAAATCCCAGATTTGAACACACAGGTGCCACTGTTGCTTGGTTGGAAACTACCGAATTTTTTAAAAGGAGCCTTAAAAGTAAGTTTTCACACAAAACATTGTTTCTCAGAAGTATGTGGGCACCTTTAAATGTGTAAGTAGAAATTTCAGAAAAGGGTTAATGCCAAAGCATTCAAAAGTGCTCTAAATGGCCCCTATATAGTGTGTGAGTGTGTGTGTGTACCTGGATGGGCATGGGAACCCCCACATCACGACCCTGGGATAGGAATAAGATGAAGCTGAAGATAATGAGGTGTATGGATTTTTTGTTGTTCACAAAAAGCAGACACATTTATTGACAGCTGATTAACAACTCTAACTGTAAATACACAAATAAGTGCACAATGTTGCACTATATTGTTCTTGTACTACAATACACACTGCAGCTTTTGTTTAAAGTTTGCATACTATATATTAAGTTATATGTACCTGTGTATTTGTACTAGAGAGATACCATCAACCAGAACCCAAATTCCTTCTGTGTGTAATATACTTGGCCAAATAATTTTTATTTAAGAGTTTTGATGTTCAGAAGTTTCACAATGCACCTAAAATTTAATAAACAAAACTACCAAAACACTTGAGAATTCCACTAGAAACACCCATACATAATGGAAATGAATCAGTTGGTCCACCAAACCCACAATTCCCAAGTTTTTTTCAGTGTGTCGGATGGAATATGTCTTTAGTTTAGTTGAAAGGGAATTTGTATGGTCTGGCTCACAGCTGGCATTTTAAAGCACTTCCCAGAAGTGTTTAGAAGGGTTTGAGTTTGGGGCTCAGTGCAGAGTTTACTGACACCAATTTTATTAAACCATGTCATTGTGGACACTATTTTGTGCATGGGGCACCTACCCCGAAATGTTGCCATTACATTGGAAGGTTTCCCTGAAATATTTAATAAGAATTACACGATACACTTGATACACTTGCTGGATTTGAATGGCCTAATTAAAATAAATGATTAAATATTACCAGATCTCACTTTTGATATTTGGTAAAAAGCTGCAAAGGGGTGTCTCTTAACTTAGAAGCTGTGCTTAGAGAACATGGTAGCTCAATCCTTAGGGTGTTGGGCTCTCAAACTGAAGGGTGGGGGTTCAAATCCCAGGTCCACTGAAGTTATCAATGTGGGTCCTTGAGCAAGGACCTTAACCCTCATTGTTCCATGGATGTTGTGATTAACCCTGTGGTCGCTTTGGATAAGTGTCTGCTAAATGATCAAATGTAAATGTCTATAAGGCAAAGAGGAGAAAAGTAGAGTGGGCCATCTAGTGGCTACTACTGTGATAGCACTATGTCTGTTTATTATAGGCAAAATAGTTCATTCATTCATTCATTCATTCATTATCTCCCGCTTTATCCTCTATTAGGGTCGCGGTGGGGTTCCCCATGCCCATCCAGGGGAGAACGTCTCGGGCGCTGGGCAGATAGACCCAGGATGGGGAGCCAATATATCGCTGGGTACACACTCACACACACTCTATATGGGGCAATTTAGAGAACTCAATTAACTTGATCCATGTTTTTGGACTGTGGGAGGAAACCGGAGAACCCGGAGGAAACCCACGCGGACACGGGGAGAACATGGAAACTCCACCCAGATGGGGATTTGAACCGGGAATCCCTAGCGCTGAGAGGAGAACGTGCTAACCACTAAGCCACCGTGCCGCCCGGCAAAATAGTTATGTACATTTAATATTAAGATTCTGACTCAGAATAAAGATAAAAAGTCTGAATTCTGAGATAAAAAGTCAGAATTCTGAGATATTTTTGCCTTTTCTTCTTCTTCTTAATGGCAGAAATGGTTCTCTGCCATGCTGTTCTTATTTGCCAGTAGAGCTGTGCGGATCGATACAAATATCGATAATATCGATACCAACGCTGGTATTGGTATTGAACAATACTTGCGTAAAAAGATCGATACTCAAGACAGCGGCCACGTGGGCTCAGCCTGACCCGCCCAAGTCGACACGTCACAGTACGGAGAGAGAGACTCTGCGTGGGAGATAAAAAAAAAGATGTCTGAAAGAAAGAGAAGCGCTGTTTGTCTGTATTTTACAGCCGAAAATGCGACATCGGCAACCTGTTCAGTTTGCAGAAAGTCTATTAGGTTCACAGGAAACACAACAAACGTATTTAAGCTCATTAAAAACCACACACAAAATTATATTTGAAAAAAAGAAACAAAGAAAGAAAAAACTGTCTAGGGAGGGGAGCATTTTTACTTTATTGTCGTTGTGTATTGTCGTTTCTTACTTAAAAAATATATATTTTCCTCACGTTAAAGCAAACTTTGTTTTATTACTGTTCCATTGTTTCTAAACAAAGATGTTGATTGGGATACATTATTTTGTTGTCACCTACAATGTTTGGCGAAATTCTATACTAGGTCTTTTGGATAAATGAAGCTTAAATATTAAAAAGTATTGGTATCGGTATCGAATATCGCGATATTGGCCCTGTATTTACTTGGTATCGGATCGATACCAAAATTCTTGGTATCGCACAGCTCTATTTGCCAGCCAATAGCGCTGAGGAAAGACCAGGCTAGCTTGTACGCATGCGCCTTGTCTGTGCTACGTCAGCCTTCGGACCGTCTTCAGTGATCTACGTGGCTTTAGTTCTTCTGCGTTGCGGCTCGAGCCTCGTCTTCTTCTCTCAAACTCCAGCAGCTCAGGTACATTAAACCTTTTATTTTGCTCTATACGTTTTAAACTTAATGTATAATGTTTACTTAATAAAGCAATGCAGTTTCATTCCAGTGTACGTCACCTGAGAAGCAGAACTGTTAGCGTTAGCGTTGGCTCTTAGCACCACAGTTACAATCTTCATTTTTACTTTAAACAACGCTGACATTTTTATCATACGTTAAATTTTATATACGAATTTGAGTATATGTGTGGTGGCAGTTAGTTCATGATTATTGTTTATAGTAGGCCTAAAAGGTTTTGTGTGTGTGTGTGTGTGTGTGTGTGTGTGTGTGTGTGTATATATATATATATATATATATATATATATATATATATATATATATATATATATATTTTTAGTACTCTTTTTATGAACAAAACTGAACAACAAACGTTCTTCATTCTTGAGTCTTATATGATGGTATTCACGGTGCATCAGTGTTCTAAAAGTTGTTTTTTATATTTACGTCATAACTAATTAAAACGATACTGGGCTGGGGCTGGTCTGTTTTAAATAAAGTGAAACAAAAGTGATAATATTTGTTTGTTCTAATTTTCATGGTATTACTTGATATGGTTTATATGATGTGCAGCACCGTGGCTTAGTGGTTTAGCATGTTCTCCTCTCAGCCCTAGGGATTCCCGGTTCGATTCCCCATCTGGGTGGAGTTTCCATGTTCTCCCCGTGTCCGCGTGGGTTTCATCCGGGTTCTCCGCTTTCCTCCCACAGTCCAAAAACATGGATCAAGTCAATTGAGTTCTCGAAATTGCCCCATACAGAGTGTGTATGTGTCTGTGTGAGTGAAAGTGAGTTTGTCGATAGATTGGCGCCCTGTCCTGGGTGTATCTGCCCAGCGCCCGAAATGTTCTCGCCTGGATGGGAATGGGGAACCCTCCTTGTGACCCTAATATAGGATAAAGCGGAAGATAATGGATGGATGGATGATCTGTGGCATGGGATTTGTACCATTTCTCTAAAGCATCTTTTCTCTTTAGCTCACCATGGATCAGGTAATGCAGTTTGTGGAGCCAGGCCGACAGTTTGTAAAGGACTCCATCAGACTTGTCAAGAGATGCACAAAACCAGACAGAAAGGGTCAGTATTAATGCAGCAGCACTTTAGAGGTTGTATGCTGCCACTCTGGCATTTTAAGCACTGTTACTCACACTATATAGACTATATAGTACGCTGATACATCATACACGGAGATTTTAAAACATCCTATTACAAGTTGCTTACTTATTTGCTAATATAACAGCTTTCATTATTCCTTTATGGTTCTGCAGTGTGTCTGAGAATCTTTATACATATTGCTGCATGGTTTCCTGAACAGTTTTGGAATGTACAGTTTTCCAAAATGCATAGATGGGTGCTTAATTTTTATACACCTATAACAATATGAGGCCAAATTTAATAGTGTAATGAAAACAAATCTAAATAGTAAGCAGCTGAGGTCTTAATGAAATCATCTAGTGTGTAATTTTTTCAAATGCATCTGAACAAACATAAAATGTCATCAGAACAAAATATTAGAACACTCCATCAATGCAAACAACTTCTGTATCTTTACTTTGAAGCACTTAGGATCAACCTTGTGTTTAATATTCATGCTTTAATTTCCATACAATTTAATATAAATGTATTTTAAGTCTGAAGCATTAACAATACATAACAGGCTCTGTCTGTTTATCCTGTAAAAAGATTTAATCTATTTCAAATAATAAGATTAAAGTGAGGATTTCTGTCATACTTGCAGATTTACAAAAATCCCATGTGCTATGGAAACTGAAACTCTAAGCTTGTTTGAACACCAGTGTTCAACATCTTAAATTCCCAATTCCTTTCTTAATTTTAATGCTCTGTTACATCAAGGACGCTACTTTTGAAAAGAACTAATCCTAGGTTTAACGTCAGGTTTAAAGCAACACCGAACAGATTGAAAACTACTTTTTTTTAATCCTTTTTTAAAAATGTGGTTGTTTTATGCGAACAGAGTTCCAGAAAATCGCTATGGCAACAGCAATCGGATTTGCCATTATGGGATTCATCGGCTTTTTCGTCAAACTGATTCACATCCCCATCAACAACATAATTGTGTAAGTGATAAATATACAACAAACAAAATATGATTCTGTTAAAACATTCGATTTATTATGCTTTCCAACATAAGAGTAAAATATAACTGTATCTCTATGGATGCAATAAGATTTATTGTAAAACTATTCTTTTTATTTTGTTAGTTTTTGGGAGGAGTTAGATTTTGGACTTCATATAAAGACATACAATTGTCATAAGGCAGAAAGCATTCTATAGAAATGAGTGAGTGACTGATGGACCAGTCACTGATCTCCATCCTGATGAGTTGAATAATCGGTTTCAAAAAAGGCAGATTTAAATAAATATGAAAACATTATAAAGTCAGCTTTAAAGATGGTTATGGTATGTTAAAGAAAACATTTTTATGCATAAATGTTATTAACCTAGATTAATTAACTTCTGTTGAAAATGTTGAATTATTAGTCAGTCGGTCAGGTGTCTTCACTGTGGCCTATTGACCACAGCTGATTCTGGAGTCATGTGTATCATGGAACCGACACTGCACTTTGACTAAATATCAGAAAATAGTTAGGCTGTATTGATCTATATGTATAATGATGCTATAGGAATCTTGTCTCATACTTTTATCTAACTAATCCACTTTCACCTGAATGGCCACAGACTCACATCATAAAGCTTCAAAAAGACTTAGAAATAAAAGGATTAATAGAGCTTTGTTAGGTTTTTTTCCCTGACGTGACTCCATACTGTTGACTATGCAGTGTATTATTTTATTTAGTTGAGTCCTCAGTGTCACTGCTAAATGTGCTTATGCTTCTCTCTTTCAGTGGTGGATAAATCCTGTGTACTTGGACATCTAAAACATAAAACAGTGTTGGATGCTCGTTTGGGACTGAAGCTGTACATTCATTCTTCATTTTTCTTTTCCCTTTGTATATTTTTTTGGCTGTGTTAATAAAACCAGAACAAAGAAAGTTGTTCTTTAATAATTGGTAAATGTTTTTCGTAAGGCACCCTTTTCACGTCCTGCTATCCTTCTATTTATTCTGGTTTAATCTCCATAGTCCAGACGAGAGCTCTGTCTGTGCTGATGATCACAGGTTTTCTTTCCTCATTAGCACCGTGCTCCTCATATTTATTCGATGTGCTGATGAGATGTCCAAACTCCAGTACCTGCTTATCTGGGTTTGAAGGTTGACACAAAACATACAGGAAATTAATTTGAGTCTTGATTTCAGTAATTTATTCCAGATTAACTGTTAAATATTAATTATTCTAGGTCATCTTAAAGCTTTACTCTAAGTTTAAACATCTGCAATATCAGGTCGCGATCTATTTTCTTCCATAATGAGCGCCCTGTCCTGGGTGTATCTGCCCAGTGCCTGAAATGTTCTCCCCTGGCATGGGGAACCCCAGAAAACCCACAACCCCCCACCTGGGACCCTAGTATAGGATTGAGTAGAAGGTAATGAATGAATGTCAGGGGAACAGGATCGAAAGAGGACAAGAAAATATGCTAATATCTCACAGTCAATGAGAGATGTAGCATCACTGCAGGAGAAGACACGTAATTGGTCAGTTCCCGGATGTTAGCTGACATCTGTTATGCAAGTTGTACATCTTTCTTGCATGTCTTGCACTAGCACATTTGTCTGCATGTCTGTCTGCTTTTGTACATGTCTTGTCTGCCAACCAATTCTCGCTTCAGTATCTGTCCGGATTGATTTGTTACCTTTTATCCTGTCGCCTTTCTGTATAAATCTATTATTCTTTTCTGTCGGTCTCTTTTCTTGTCTATTAGATTGGTGCACCTGTCCATTTCTCACTTTATCTTTCTATCTGTGTCAAGCAGACTGCATAAGTCTGCATCTGTATGTCTATCTGTAGCCATCACTATCCATCCGCCTCTGTCTAGCTGCCTTTTAGTCAGAATGTCTGTGTCTTTGCCCATCTGTCAATTATTCGTCTGTCTCTGTCTATATCTCTTTGTCCATCTCTTTGTCTAACTATGCATGTGGATTGTATCAATTTCTGATCAACATGCATGGAAGTGAGTGAACGCTTGCCTCATCGATAGCGACAAACATGCTGTAATTATGTTTGCTGCTTCACAACAGCTCGATCAAGTGTGAAATATTTACCAAACGTGACTTGCGACGCTGCACTGGGAAATCAACACAGCTGAATTAAACCTGTTCTTGAGGTGGGGATTCCGATGCACGCTTGCTGGCTGAAGTGGCTCAGGACAGTGGCTTTGGATAAAGATCAAACTTAAAGTTGCATTTTTTCAGTTCTACACTAAGAACGCGAACTGTACACATCGGATCATCACTGAAACTGAAGCTACAGTTTAATATTAAATCATCCAGTCAGACACGAAACAGATCTATTCTATTGACCTTCATGCTGGGAGTCGATAAAAACCCACACGCTTTGAATTAGCTTTAAAGATGATTCTCTGTATAATCTGGATATCGACTGTGTGTCTGCGAGTGCTTTGTGTTCGATTAACTGTTCTGCAGTTTTACAACTTTGGCAGCGTGTTGCTTAGCTGGAGACAATGCTGCTGTCTGAGTGTGCCGGGATGGGAGCAGTGATTGAGCCTCGGGTAATCTGAAAGCATTTGTAGGGATCTCATCAGGAACAAAACTTTCAAATGACGATGTCGCTCCCTCACAGCTTGTTCCACATCGTAAAAGACTGAGTGCGAGTGAAAAGTGAGATCTGATAAGCATTGAACAAGTTTTCTTAAAAAACAAGGAAACTTTTTGCAGACGGGATGCAGGTTTCAGGAGACACAATACAACAAAGAAATAAATATACTGTGAGGGCAAATCTGCGACCGAGCAGTGATTTGTGAATGAAAGGCATAGCTAGGGAAGCAGCCGAAGTGCTGGATCTCACCTGTGGCTTGTCTGTGTGTTCAGAGTAATTTAGCAACATGGGAAAGAAAAAGTCCCAGCTGCAGGAGGGAAAAAGTGCTGTAAGTCCATGAGTCTGTGGTTCGATGAGTCCTAAGTCAGGTCTTGATGATTCAGGTCTGACAAATCCTGTCTCCTGCTCGTGTTGTGCAGCAAAGCCGGAAATAATTTGGATGTCAACATGCCTGCTGATGTCCTCCCCAGGCCGCATAAGTGCGTTTTATAGTGGGGACACACAGCTAACAAACACAGGCTCGAGTAAGCGGCCGTGCAGACGGTCAGGCCGAGAGAGCTGCCGCATCTGTGCATGTCCCAGTGGGTCCTTTCATTAGAGGTGGTTCAATGAAGACAGTGGGTGCAATTGGAAAAGAACACAAAAGGTGGCTATACTCTGGAGAGCTTAGGACTCTAGCCACTAAACCATGTGCACAGAGTCAAGAAGTATCAAGAAGATCCACCTCCGCTACCCATCGATCTCTAGAATCAGAATACTTTATTAATCCCAAGGGCAAAATTAGGTTCAGGAGAAAATGCAACAGTTATTACCCTTTCCATTTTTTAAGTGGTGCATTAGAAGTCAACATGTTGGTTCTGAATGCTGCCACACAGTCAACCGTCCCCAAATGAACCATGTTCCCAATCTGTTCCCAATACCAATGTGCAGCGGTAAGTGCCAAGGGTACACGCCAGACTTGATGGGATATGTGTTTCATTGTGATTCTGGCATGCACTGCTATACACTTATCATCAAACACAATGAGGGTAAATTAAATAAGAGGTATTAATGCTCACCTCCCTCATCCAAACATTTACTGGTGGGGGGGAGGGGTCAGTTCACCGTGGGCTTTGTTAAAATTGGCACGCTAAGTGAGAGTACTAGTGTCAAAAGGAGCTGGGACGCACCGGTTGCGGCATGCATGGCCCTGTGATCAGCTAGCTGGCATCGAGTCCAGTGTGGAGACATTTGGAGACACGAAGCTGCCAGCCACTAGTGACTTCCCAGGGGGATTCTAGATCCTCAGCTGAACATTGTAAAGGTGTTCTGTGGTGAGGATGTGTCCGCTCGGGCCATGACTGAACATGACAGCGGGCAGACGATGCAGCATAGTGTTTTCTTTTCTGTGCAGCATTGCGACACGGTACGGTTGACCAGACACGGCCTATTTTTAATTTGCCACTGGTTTCCTGTGTGTGCACGTGTTTATGTGTGTTGTGTGGTCGACAGTGCCCTTGGCTGCGATCTCTTTCTATTGGACCGGTACCTTCTTACTGAAATTACCCCATTACAAAGCGCTTCATGGTTTGAAGTCTGCTGTGTCACACCAGCGCACCCACAAACACATCATCACCACATCAATGTCACTGCAGGGTCAAGAACCATTCACCACTCCCATCATGGCTGCCCTGTGGGGGCCCTGATCACTAAAGAACAGAGTGAAGGGGGCTAGAAACAGATGGATTATAGTCTGGTACTGTAGAACAACACAACAAACAGACGAGTGTCCAAAACAGGTGTATTTGATAAAATGACCAATATATTCTTATCCATGTCGTAATTTATATATATTTATTCTGTAGCTTAGTCAAAAACCAGCTTTAACCCCCAGAAACTCATGGCCGAACCCTAAAAGCAGAGAATACAGGCAGCCATAAACAGAATTCCAGAGTGTGCTTGAGTCCTGCTGGGTAAGCAATAGGGAGGAAGAGACATTCATCAACTTTCCCCTAAACCACAACCCTCACAACGCCGTGAGTCTTTCATTCAGGCTGTATTTAATACTGCGTTGCTCTTCTTTCCCAGCCGGGGGCAGACTGAGATCAATATATCAGCCTCAGAAAGTTCCGCAGCAAAACAAGCAGGAAAAAAAGGCTGGTGTGAGAGAAATTGCTAGAAGGTGAAAGCAGAAGACTTACGGCTCCACACTGACAGCAAGCCAAAAGCATCAATCTGCACATCCTGTATCACAATCGCGGTTGAAACTGAACCCAAGTGCAGGCTGAACTGAAACAAAGCCACTCATGCAGAACTGTTTTGCCCAGGGGCGCGTGAGCCCTACATTTATCACCTCACGTACATTACACATGTCACTCTCTTCATCTCTGTGAGTGAAGAACAGAGAAAGAGTTTTTTTCCCTTTGTTTTAAGTTAATATACTTACCAAACATGCATTACATGAAAAAGTAAAAAAAAAATCAATAACAAAATGATAGTAAGTCAACAAGTAATATTTATTTTTGTTTATTTAGGAGTTGATATCTGGACAGCGTTGAAGTATTTCCTGACAGGAAGATTTGCAGGGTTTATTAATGAATTTAGTTTATTAATGAACTTATTATGCATTACAAATACCAAATGCAAGGTAGCAAGGTATAGGGGCATGGTAGCTCAGTGGTTAGGATGTTGAGTCATCAATCTGAAGGTTGGGGGTTCAAATCCCAGGTCCACTGAAGTTACCAATGTGGGTCCTTGAGCAAGACCCTGTGGTCACTTTGGATAAAAGCATCTGCTAAATGATCAAATGTAATGGAAAGTTTTGGCAAGGAATTGTTTTTTACAATAACCTTAAAATATGCATACTTTCACAGGTTCCAGTTTTTCAGTTTGGTTTACCATATACATTCACTCTGTAGTTCAACAAACAATAACGTTCTATTAATATTATTCTGCATTTTGCATATACTAAAAAGAGCAATATGTTACTACAACCGTCACTGTTATTGGAGTTGGGGGGCTTCACAGACTTTTGGGTGGGAGATTTGACTTTAGGGGTAGAACCTGTTAACATTTCGAAATAGTATCACATTATTAACTATTAACATATCGGAATCCTTCACTGAAAAAAAAAAATGAACAAGTCAGAAAATCTTAAAAAAGTGTAATAAATCTTTTTGACTTTATATAGATTTCTAAGTCAGATACATATATCACAGAAACCTTTTATTTTAAGTAATGTTAACTAGATAAATTTACTGACACTATTGGCAGATCATTTTACTTGATTTTTGTTAACATTTGCCATTTTTTTGCAGTGTTGTTTGAGGAACATTGATTTTTTAAAACCAAACCTCTGTTATGTTACATTTCTAAAAATAGTTATACTTTGTCAATGTTGACTCTTTCATGGCTTTGTACTTTGATTTATTTATACAGAAGTTTCTTGTAATACATCTGCTACCAGCTTTTTGGATTCTCTAAAAGCATATGATTTGTATTCCACTAGCGGACAGCATACATTTTTATTTACTTATAAGATTAATATGTATAATTTTATCAGTCTTATGGCATTTTAGTGGACATTGACCTAATACAGAAACCAGTTTAATGATTTGAACCATAAGTTTTACGTTGGTTTAAATGTTACTGTAGTGTGATTTTGATACCGGTAGCTTACTCTGTTGATTTTGAGAAAGTACTTAAGGTTGCTAACTGTGCCAAATAATACATAAAAAATATGTACTCTATTGGGTAACTTTTCCCAAAGTTATAATATTTTGAACACAACAATTCACTTGTACATTAGATCTTTAAATTGCCAAGAAACAATCAAACCTATTATTTAAGGGGAGTGGAAAATGTTTGTCATGTGAATCCTCGGTCTTGGATCTCATTTTGTATCTATTACATTCACATTTGGTGATTTAACAGATGAATCGATGCTTTATCCAAAGCAAATTACAAATTACACCAAACTTGATGGTTGGGGTCAAAACACAGGGTTTGGCCACAGCATCACTTGAGCAATGAGGGTTAAGGGTCTTGCTCAAGGACCCACTTCAGTGGACCTGGCATTTGAACCCCCAACCTTCTGATTAACAGTCCAACACCAGAACCATTGAGCTACCACACACTATGTATCACACTATATCTAGTGCACTATGGAAAAGCACTCACTGAAGCATATTCTAATTAATTTGCTGAATAATGACAGATTTGTTCATTGAGAGGTCATCAATTATCTAATATGAGGTGTGAAATACCAGTTGAGAAAAGCATATTGTAGTAGTTAAACAACCGTTTTCAACTGATGCAATGCCAGAAGATGAAATCTGACCTTCGACATTGCTCTGCTCTGCTCTTGTAGTAATAGTAAAAAGGATAGTTAAACACACCGAGGTGTGGATTATGGTGCTTTAAATGGCAAAATTCCACTGCCTCAGATCCAAGCAATATGTAAGGAATATCACAAATCTTTAGTCTTCAGTATACTGAAACTAAAAAGTGGTGCCTGGAGCCCAGCTTGCATTTGCTTGACATTGCGTGAAAATGGCCCATTAAAAGGCCAGCAGACCTGTGAGGATATCAAAGCTTCCTCATGAAAGCACCTGTATCGTTTGCTCGAGATTACATTTACATTCTGCAGATGCTTTTATCAGAAGCGACTTACAAGGGAGCCGATGTGATGTTTGGGGTCAGAGTACATGATGCACCCTCATGAGTGTGTAAGGGCCCACACTGGTAATCTATGGAAAATTATTCTGTTCATGGCAAGCCATCAAGAGGTGGTGAGTTGCAAGAATGCAATTGTGATACATGTACAGACTAGAAAACCAACTACCAACTAGAAAAGTGGATAAAGAACTAAATGTTAGTTTTTTGAAAAAGTGGTTTAAATTATGTTAAGAATTATACATGTGGGTGGTACAGTGACTTAGTGGTTAACATGTTCATCTCTCAGCATTTGGGATCCAGGATCGATTTCTGATCTGGGTGGAGTTTTTTCCATGTTCTCACTGAGGGCAGATGGGTTTCATCCAGGTTATCCAGTTTCCTCCCACCATCCAAAAACATGGATTCAATGTAAATTAAATGCTTTACATAAATTGCCTCATGTGTGTGTGTAAGTGAGGGTGTCCAGCGATAGATTGGTGCCCAGTCCTGGGTGCATCTGCCCAGCACCCGAAACGTTCTCCCCGGATGGGCATGCGGGAAACCTCCCGTCACCCTAGTAGCAGAGGCCTATGAGATAAAATGAGAATTATATGTTTATACTTATATTATGTAGTGAAACAGTGGTTAGTGCTTCTGCTTTACAGAGAGCTCCACCAGTGTTCGATTTCCCAATAAGGTCCAACAAGATCCATTGTGTAGACTTTGTATGTTCTCGCCTGTGTAGTTTTCCTCCAAGTCTCCTTTTATTTCAGAAAACATGCTTATCTATGACTGAATGGGCCCCATGTGTGAATGTGTTTGTCTTGAAATGGGGTAGTGATTTGATTACATTTACATTACATCCCTTTGGCTGCAATCCCCTGCTAACCTAATCAGGATAAAAGTAAAGGACTTAATTGTTTATTGCTCCTTATGCAAATCCTAAACCTTCCTAGACTTATGTTTTATGGCCACACAGACACAATGTAGATCCAAATTTACAGCATGTTTAGACATATTAAAGAATTACAAACTAAAGTTCACATACTGAAAGAAACCACAAGACTTTGTGTAATTGGAGTGAGAGAAAACTGAAGGATCCAGGGAGCATTCACACATACTCAAGGAGCATGCACAGGACTCATCATGGACCATAAGCAGAAACCGAATCCTACTGGGGATGCTGGACTTGACTTCTGTGGTGACAACACCACCACCAAGTGTTTTCCAGCTGATGTCACATTAGGGCCAATTAGTGTGTTGCTGAATTTACAAGGTAATCAAACGATTAAGTAATAGTCTATTTAATCATTAATTAAAACAAAAAGCTTGTCTTTCATGTAAAAACATTCACTTTGCTTATATGTATAGAATTTGCAGGTTGGTAAACATCACGTTTTAGTATCGTATTTTTGTTGATATGTGTATAAAAAAAAACCATCAGTGCTTTATCGGGATGAAGCCGTGTTAGTAAGAGTGTGATAATATTCAGGAATATCACTTGGGTGATTTCTGCATTTGATCTCATGGATGGGGTTAGAGGAAAAGCTGATGCACTGTTCCATATGAATGAGTCTGAATCGTCTCAGCGAGGGATCAGAGAGAGAAACCCAGACACAAACCTTCCTGCTGAGCAAATGAAGTTGTGCTGAAAAGGTTGCATCACGGCTAATATGTGGGAGGCTGCAGAACAGCCTGAGCTCTCCGCACTCGAAATAAGTTATTACCACCCCAGTCGTCGGGTGACTTTCACCAAAATGCAGACAGGAAGCAAAAGGACAAAATGGATACATGACAAATCCTTTTTGATTGGTACAAAATGAAACTACCAGAGGTAATATAATATATTTAGGTTTTGTCCTTGAAATGCCTCAAATGTAACCATTAGACTCAGCTGTTAACACACCAGTCGGGGATATAATAATCAAATGTAGCTGAAGGTTGCAAGGATACATTCCTTGAAGGGCTGCACTATTTTTTGTTTCCTTAAAGGTGTTTATATTAAATATATGCTGCTATTAAAGCATAAAGTTTGTGCACACCCCTCCTTATTTGTGACCTGTAATTTTACTAATTTAGTGGTTAGAACGTTCTCCTTACAGCACTGAGGATTCAGGTTGGAATTCCTGGGTGGATTTTCCATGTTCCATGTCCACGTGGGTTTCCTCCAAGTTCAAGTTCAAGTTATTTATTTATATAGCGCTTTTTACAACACAAAGCAGCTTTACAGAATGAAAAGTCTTTAAACCCCCAAAGAGCAAGCCGAAGCAACAGTGGCAAGAAAAAATTCCCTTTTATGTTGTTATTCAAGGAAGAAACCTTGGGAGGACCAAGACTCAGTGGGGTTCTTCGGTTTCCTCCCACAGTCCAAAAACATAGGCTTAAGGTATAGAGTGTGTTTGTGTGTGTGTCTGTGTGAGTGAGTGTGCCAAGCAATAGATTTGTACACTGTTCTGGGTGTGTATGCCCAGCACCCAAAACAGTCATCCCAGGATGGGTACTGGGAACTTCCTTGCAGCCCTAGTAGAGGATTAAGAGGAAGATAATTTTGGACACGCGAGTGCTTCCAGCTTTCCCGTGCTTGCTTTTTTTCTGCTCTGTGTATAAAGTTTTGGAGATGGAAGTCCAGTAAGCAGCAGGAAGTCCATTTGTACAAAATGTTTTCAAAATTTCCAGATACACAGAATTATTATGTGGATGTGAAAATCATACTAATGAAAAACAAAATCATAATAATGCTCATGATTCTGAAATGTATGAAATGTATGAAGAATGAATGCATCATGTTCTCACATGTATAAAGGTGTTACTATAAAATATGGTCCTCTGTATATTCTTTCAAACCTCTGATTTATTTATATTCTGTAAATCAAGATGCAAACTAAAAAGATAACCAATAAAAAATAAAACAACATGGAATATCTCACAGTAAACGCCGTCTGAATAAATGATTCACTCGAAATCTTTAATTCCATCTAAAGTTTCTAGTTGAATTCTTCCAAGTTCCTCTGAGAGCTGAGATTGGCTTTTCTGAACGGTTTCATCTGATGGCCCCCTGACAACCCGGTGGCCTTGATGTTCCACAGTATCTCACAGGAATAAAACAGCAATGGGCCATAAAGGCGCTCCATTCTGGTTTCTATTACTGGGAGGCACAAGTGCTAAATCTCTGGAGGCCATGGAGAATGTCTATTAAATGATGCCTTAATGAATCATCCACGACCTCTTCATGGCCTTACCATCAGTGCCATCTCTCACACAATCAGCCTCTCGGCAGATACACCATTTCGACCTGTTAATCACTAATAAGTGTTCTTTTATGACAGAAAACGACCTGCACAGCTTAAGTGTTCTTATTGTATTGCTGAGCGGACGACTGCACTGTAGACTCGCTTTATTCTAAATGTGACTCGGATTGTAATGCGTTCTGTCAGTGACATGGTCTCAGCCTGGTGTCAGCTACAGACCCTTTTCATGGCTTAAAGTGATGAAACAAAGTGAAAAGAATGTATTTCCTTTGAACAATAATTTATGTAATTTAGCCTTTAGTTTAGGACATTGTAGTATAATGCTTTTTAAGTTACTCAGATTAAGTTACTCACTTTGGGAACAATAGCCTGTAGATTTCTTGGAATTTCACTGCTGTGATGAAGATTGTAGCTATTTGGTGTTTTTTGTATTATTACCGAACACTTTTCTAGGAACATCTAAAAATTATGCTTCGTCATGTAATTACCCGATAAGCACTTAGTTTGACTTCATAAAAGTTTTGCTTCATAAAAGAAAGCAGCTGGGAAAAGATTTGGAGACAAAAAAACATGATCCATGTTTTTTTGCCAGACTGTATGACTTGTTTGATACACTGGAATAGTGAGAATCAGAACACTTTTTTTTTCCATTTCTAAAAATGCTTTGTTGATGGAAAGGTTTAATGGTGACTGAAAAAGTCTACAGTGAGTTGGGTGATCAACAGTATAATAATAGAATAATTTTTTAGTTTTAACACATAATAATACACAGGAAACTGAGACAAATCTGGGAATGTGAATGAGTTACAAACGGCAAGCATTCATTAATTATGTTCTACTTAATTTTGTATTAGGGTTGGTTCCCCATGCCCATCCAGAGGGGAAGTCTCAGGGGGCTGAGTAGATACACCCAGGACAGGGCGCCAAACCATCGCTGGACACACACTCTCTCACACAGACGTCCACAGACGCCTATACTACGGACTACGATTGTGGATGGTTCCCCTTGCCCATCCAGGGGAGAACATTTCAGGGGGCTGGGCAGATACACCCATGACAGCGTGCCAATTGAGAGCATCCAATTCACCTTAGATCCATGTTTTCAAACTGTGGGAGGAAACCAGAGAACCTGGAAAAAACTTACAAGGAAACGGGGAGAACATGGAAACTCCACCCAGATTTGGGATTCAAATCTGGACCTTTGCACTGAGAGGCTAATCACTACACCACCGTGCCGCCCGAGTTACGAACTTGATTCTGATTAATTTTATTCATTTAAAATGAGTTATGTCCTGCACATATTTAACCTGCTGTGCTTTAAACATTAAATACTAAATCACTATCCTCAATAAATTTGTTTAATTTGTGTGTTAAAATTGGCTGCCTTTATTAAATTTTAGGCCTTGTGTGAAATTCTAAGATTTTAAGTTTCAATATAAAATATTTAATCGATGTCCTTTGCCAGCTGCTAAAAATTCTGACCCCCAAGGAAGATAAGATGGTTAAAAAAGCTAAGGGTTGAAAGCTTTGCTCAAAAGGCCAAATAGCTGCACTGTGGTAGTGCTGGGACTCAACCTTTAGTCAATAGTCCACTACCTTTCCTCATGAGTCACCCCTGCCACTAGACTGCCTTTGAGATGAAAAACATTTTAGCATTGTGTATGATTTATGTGTGGTACCCAGCACTCACTCAGGTTCCATTTGAGCCCTTTGGTGGTGGTAATACAGGGGCCGCCTACAGGGATCAGACCGCACCAATCACCTTCCAAGCCTGTGTTCACACAAAGCTCGTATGTCCTGCCCTGAGAAAATAAATAAATAAATAAATAAAATCAACCCACACATCAAACATTGGACTTATCTGTCCATATAAACATGTGGACATAAACATGTCCATATATATTCGGCACAGTTTAACCGATTTTTCCGCTTGGATACAAAAGCCTTATCATCATGGTCAGTTGAATAAGAATATCAGAACTCAATTGGACTTTTGCACAATTGCACAGAAATGACTGAACTAAACACACACACACACACACACACACACACACACACACACACACACACACACACACACACACATGTGCTACCTTGCACTGTTCCCTCACGGTACTTATTTTTTTATTGTCCTGTGTGCTTTAAATTGTCAATTGCATTTATCTTAAATTTATATTGCATATGCTGCACTAAAACTCCCTCACCACATCACTGGCACTGCAGAACTAAGAATAAACAAATAATACACCACCCAAATTCTGTGATGGTCATGACTAATAGAGAACAGGGAAGCAACAGGGGACTAACAAAAACAAAGAAAACAGATGGACTACAGTCTGTAATTGTAAAACAACAAAGTCCATCTATATGGTAAGTGGACAAAATAGACAATGAAGCCAGAAGGCAGTGTGTACAAACATGTACTGTACATACACAGCTATTAAGAGGAATGTTAATCATGGTTCATTAAACATGCAAAACTGTAAATTTGCTCACATTTTCTACTGAGGTTATAAGTATAAGTATAAGAAGTATAAGTGTTTCCTTTGCTTCCTTCACAGTTCAGCTATGTGTCAATTTTATTTATCAAAATAAGCTGAATAACGTGGGCATGCTTACAAAAAAGACTCTTTTAAGATTTTTTTAAAGATATCCTTAGGTCTTAATAATGAAGAGCCAATGCCACATTAATCCACCATTTTTATACCACAAGTACAAAGAAAGTGTCTCATCCTTGGAATTCACAAAGAAGAAACAGCGCTTTGAAGCCTTTTTGAGCAAAAGCTGAACAGCATAATGATAATACAAGAGGAAATGTAATGAAACATGATTTGAAATTCACAGACGTAGAAGATCAATGTACAAAAGTTACATTTGCCACCCCTCCCCATCCTATTAAATCATAATTCCACCACTACCATGGAATGGCTTCATTTTAGACACAAACTAATTATTTTATTTAGACAGGAGCATTTTAAATGTAGGATTTTCCTTTTAAGTATTTTTGTTTTTGAAAATGTCACTTTAAAGACAACTGGCTGGAACATTCAATGTTCAATTACTGAGTCACAATTATTATATTTAATTAAAATTAGTTTTTTTTTATTACATTTGCTTGATTGGGTGATGGACAATTGTGTTGTGTCGCAAATTAATCCATGATCATCTGACCCTTTTCTAATTTTGGTTATCAGTGATTTTCAAGGTACTAAAACATGACTTTGGAGTTCAAATTTAACTGTTTGAAGGTTAAATGAGATATGATTCCTTAACAAGTACGAGAAGCTCAAGGATTCAAGGACGGATTATTTGTCATTCACATCACATGCGGTACATGAGGTGGAATGAACTTGCACTTCAATTTTTAAAATGAAATATAGCAGCAAAAATACTATGTATATAAAAAAAAGTATGATGCAGAAAGGGTTACTACACCAGTTTGTTTAAAATGCTTTTACATTTGTTCACATCAAGTGTGTTTCATTCAACAAAACATTTTGTGTAAAAATGAATGCAGTACTCAAGGAGTTATTTTTCATGTAGATGCTTTTTTATAAATTCTTATTTTATTTATAGATGTCTCCATGTATTCGATGTATTAACATGAGATATGTGTTGATATGCTACACTATTTTAAGACCAGGTTACAAAAATACTATGTTTGAAAAACAACCACTAAAAAATGATTTATAAATATATATATATATATATATATATATATATATATATATATATATATATATATATTTGTGATTGCTGCTTTTACTGAAAGCTTTTTCTCCTGCGCAAAAAAAAGCTCATTAAAAAATGAACCAATTCCTGACAATCATGTAGACAATGCAATTGGAATGAATATTTGTTCTTCATATTAATCATCTTTTTCAGCAGAGTGGGAATTTTACAAACAGAAGAAGCCTTTGATATGTTTTTATTGCTCTAAATGAAAGTGTAATAATAACTTACTACCTTGTGAGAAGAGGTGAGGATGATCTGCCAAGATTGTTGGATGAAGTGCCGGTGCTCACAGATTTGATTTTTTGCAAGGTTTTTGAAAGTCAGTAGTGGAAGTGCAAATGTGAGTGTAAAGCTACAGTATATGAAGACCTGCTGAATACTTATGATGATCATAAAAAATATAGATATATTTTTGCAGTTTATGATTACCTCTCGGAGGAGACATGCCAAAGAGGAACCTTGGATGACGAGCACCTTGGTTTCTGTCAACTTCTGAGCATGAAAAAGAGTTTCCACCGTAGCCATGATCTGATCGAAGCGACCTGCTAAGCCGCCCAGGCATATGATGCAGTCCAGCTGTAACAAATTAACATATTAATGATCTGCTCAAAGTCAACAGCTACTTGTGTTCATGTATACAACATTTTTGGTAACACTTTCTATGAATCCTGTATTAATTATGCATTATTAGTGCATTTATAAACCTTTATAAAGTATTCATAACGCATTATAACATTTGTCATAAGCCTTTGTTAATGTACATACATGTTCATAATTATAACAAATTGACATAAGGCTTTATAACACAAAGTGACAATGCATTATAATATGAACTATTGAAACTTTTGATTCTTTGGAATTTAAGACATTCTTACTAAAAGTCTGTAAAGAGCATTTATACGTCATTATGTATGCAATCTTTTTTAAAGTCATGAGCACTTATAAAGTAATTTTCAGGAAAAGCATTTGTTAAACACAAGCGTTATACGGCTTTATGTTGTTGGTCTATATAATTAGTTGTTGAACAGTTAAAATATATAATTTATAATGCATAATGTCACTTTATATTATAAAGAAATGGCATGTTCTTATAACTATGCTTATGACAAGTATTATAAAGCATTATGAATTTTATGAAGCTTTATATAGGTGTTAATTATGCATTATTAATACTTGATTCAGGTAAAGTGTTACCACATTTTTTTATAATTTGAATGTCTTCGTGTCACATTAAATTAGTTTTTAAGCTAAATGTTAGAAGATAAATGAGACTTGAGACCATAGTTTAGAACTGCCTGCCCTCTGGTAACCTTTGTGGATGAAATTCTTTTGTGCTGTAGACACATAAAGCTCCTTCGGATTATTCACTGCATGTTTTGTGCCCGTGTCTGCTTTCGGTTGGCATAAAGCAAGGACAGAAAATTGCAGACGTAGCAAAAGTGCAGTGATTATTACACCCTACCTGTGTGACTGATGCTCTCGTGCCCATAAGCATCCTGACACAAAGCCTGTTTAAAATGTGTACTGCATCACAACTGCTTCCCCACAGCTACGTTTAAAGAGCCAGCTATTATAAGACTCTGACACATAAATTGTAGCCATTACAGTGCTGGGGTAATTACACTGACGTTTAGGGGAAATGACTCAGAGTCTGAAGAAGAATTTGTGATGTCAGCACTCTTTACAACTCCGTTTCCTATAGACTTTCTTGCACCCCCTGAATCTAGACATTTTAACTGTACGTCTCATAGCTGATATTTTCTTCTGAACTTATTCGAAAAATGTCTCAAAGGTGCTCAAAAGTTTATTGGAACACTTTTGTGCAAGTTAGCCTCACTTCACCTGCTTCAGTTTGGTCTCTAGTTTTGGCCACAGTCAGCATTTTAACCAGCTAATTAACTTACACGTAATCCTATACTAGGTTCGGTGGAGGGTTCCCCATGCCCTTGTATGAGAGAATGTTTTGGGCACTGGGCGGATACACCCAGGACAGAGTACTAATCTATCGCTGGGTACACACTTACTCACAAACTGGGGAGAACATGAAAACTCCACCCAGATCAGACTTCGAACTGGATTCCCAGCGCTGAGAGGCGAACGTGCTAACCACTGTCACCTAACTAAAGATAATAGTAACGCATCATCACACAGAAAAGTTTCTTTTTCTTTACAACCAATTTTAAGGCTGCAAATAAAAAAAATGTTGAGGAAAAACAACAAACTAAAAATGTACATTTTTACGGAGTGTCAACTAGAGACCTCAGAAATGAAACCTGAGAAATAAACAACAACAGTGTTGTATGTGTCCACAGTAAAAGTAAAGGTTAGTGGAAATATACACAAAAAAGTGTGTGTGTAAAGCTAAACACGAGGGAATCAGCAGAGTAAAAGTGATGGTCAGCAGAGTGACGTTTATCAGACAGACTGTCAAAGTCCAGACTCACACACGTGCGCACACACGCAAACACACACACAAACCCACACACACCCGGCTCAAGAGAGACGTAGAACATCACACACATCGACAGCTGGAGCAGGACATGAATTCACACTGATGCTAATCTGACAGCTCAAATACACAGAGGTACGATGAAGGCAGTGGTGCAAACACACCCTTTATCTCTCTATGGATGAAAAGGGTCTGAACCGCAGAGCAAACTTTCCCATGCAACTTTGCCTCAGCGTCCAAATCCCTCTGAATCCATTCATCTCAACGTTCCGGCTGTATTTCATGTTGCTCACTGATTGAGGAAGTTCTGCACGAGCTCCTTCAGCTGTCAGCTTTTAGATACCAGTTTAAGGCCATGTGAGATGTGACTGATGCACTAGTGATGCACATTTCAAATGATTTCCCCTAAATGATTCCCCATGGGTTTCAGTGACTATAACATGTAAAAGAACTTACAAGTTTTTGTAAGTAAACAGACCATTTACTGCAAAAACAATTTGAAGTGTTTTTTTTATTTATAAAAAAAGCGCTTTCTTGAACCCCTTTTTACATGTAATCATAGTTTACTTGTAATCCTTTTTTGAAAAAAATAACTATAATTAACTATCTGAAAATAATAATAGTAATAACAAAAACAAAGGAGAAATAACACACTTGTAGCTGCCAATCACTGGTGAGGTGGTAAAATATTTTTAGTTGCTTCTTGGTGGTTTTTAAATAGTATATAGGATCCTGAAGAGTAAGTATGTGAAATGTCATCGTAATTGAGACCATCCAAATGCAAAAACTGTACTTAAGCCCAAAATTTGGTACTAAATAAAAATATATATACGTGGTAAATGATGTATAAGCCTGTAAATGCTAATCACTGCATATCACTTAAACTTAATTCTAAACCAAGTTTCCTCCCCACATCTGGGACAGTAGTTAAAGTATAAATCATGCATCATGAATACATCTCTGTATTCCCCATGCTTATCTAGGGGAGAACATTTCAGTCACTGGGCGAAGCACCAATCCATTGCTGGGCGCAAACTCACTATATAGGGGCAATTTAGATTCAGGCAGTTTAGAGCAGCCAATTTACATTGAATCCATGTTTTTAGACTGTGGGAAGAAACTGAAGAACCTGGCAAAAATCTCTGCAGACACAGGGAGAACATGGAAACTTTACCCAGATCGAGATTCGAACCTGGATCTCCAGTGCTGATAGGCGAGCATGCTAACCACTAAACCACCTAACTAAATATAATAGCGATGTAGTTTGTAGTTTTATAATTTAGAATAGTTTCTTTCTTTTTTCTTTCCAACATTTTCATGGCTGCAATTCTTGAGTAGAATGTTTCTTACTGTACATCTTGGACAGTAGTTACAGTAGAAAACATGCATCTCTGTATTCAATCCTCTAACAAGATTTCGAAACAAGATGGCATGTGGAGAGATGCAGATGGAGAGCTCAGCTGGTTGAGAGGGAGTTGTACCTGTACTTGTTTTTTCTCAATTTCTTCCACCATCAGGGCCAGGCACTTGGTGAAGTCTGTCAGGTCCTGATCAGCTGTTTCAACCAGCCTGCAGCTCTGAAAAAAAGTGACAGAAAGTCTGTTGGATTTTCACTCTCACGATTTGTGAGTTTATAAAAACTATCTATGATGCACTAAAAAATCTATGATGCACTAAAGCATGAGCTATAAAAAGCCACAGCACATTCAATACTGAATGTTTCATTATTTTTTGAATAGTAAGCTATGTTTCACAAAAGACATTTCTGTATGTATTGTATTATAGTAAAAGGTCATATTTAAATGTATTTTACTTTTTTGTCTCACATGTTGGAGTTTATATGTAGAGTGAATATTATTTTATTATCTGGATCACTTAATACTATACTACAGTCACGTGACTGTATGCCCATTGGTTTCCTCCCACAGTCCAAAAACATGGATTCAAGGTACACTGAATGTTGGAAATTGCCCTATATAATGTGTGTGTGTCTGTGTGAGTGAGTGTGTTCCCAGCGATAGATTGGCACCCTGTCTTGGGTGTATCTGCCCAGCGCCCAAAAAGTTCTTCTTTGGATGGGCATGGGAACCCCCCCACGACCCTAGCAAAGGATTAAGAGGAGGATAATTAATAAATGAATGAAATTTACGGATTTAAGTAACTCACATGTTTGGTTTTAACTGATCTGCAACATACACAAATTATATGATGCAGCTCTGGTGGCCATTACATGTTAAATAGTTACGATGATCCAGTACAGGAAGTTTTGAAAACATCACAGAGCCGAAATAGTGGTTCACACAGTGAGATGTGTAAATGTAAATGTGCCTGTAGTTGCAGGAACTCTTCTAGGTGTCAGCAGGATGGAGGGGAACATTGCTTCTCCCCGCTCAGTGTTCTGCCTGAATAGCTACATCTCCACGCGCCGATTCAGGTGACTGCTCATTCACAGCAGGTATTACAAACCCCTGCATCTGAATGTCTGCTGAGGAGCGAATTTACATGCACACATGCGCTCCTCCTAAATCTCTTGGATTCTCACATTGCCTCAAGCCGTAAGCCACCGATACATGGCATTTTTTCAAATCTTGATGTTACATGAAAATGCCATAATGAAACAAAGATATGGTGTGGAAATTAATTATATGCAGTTCATGTTAGACAGCAAATTCTCTATATGATTATATGATAGTGTAGCTTTCTGTAATAAGGTAAAAACATTGAAATAAAAGCCCTTATTGCTGCAACACAAAAGGGTTCATCATTTCAGGGGAGGAGAGGAGCTATTCTCTTACCATTAATCACAGTGACACTAGCCAATTATGGGAAAATACAGCTTATGTATGTATTAATGGATGGGTACACTGGCCATAAAGTGTGTTATACCTCTCCTAGATATTATATGAGCAGCAGTACAAACAACTGCATTCAGTTGGCTTCATGTGTCTCAGTGGAATGAAGCAATGGATGTTGATTTTCCTGGTTGGTGCCTGTGGTGTTAAGTCACAGTTCAGGCAAGAAAGACATAGGATTTCTGTGCATATTTTTCAGGGTTCATCATGTCACACTGACAACAGAAAGATTTTCGTCTGATTACGAAAGTAACTTTGGTAATTTACAATATTAAAAATTATTGCTTTCTGTGATATTTTATTGGACAGATCCTTTTTAATATTATCATTTTATTACCTTGAAAGTTTTGGAGTTAGACACAATGGCTTGTTCAATTTCAATTCAAAGTGCTGCAATATACATTTATTCCCTCAACATTTACAACCTTAAAGGCAAAATATACCTTTTTAGAGTAGAAATCCTTGACCTCAGGTGTAATAGAATCGAAATCTCCACTTATGTAGTCAGGTAGAAACCTTCATGCATGAAAGAGAGACGAAATATGAGGTAAAAACAGAAGAGAAAATAGAGAGTCTGGACATTTATTGTTTTATCAAGGTATATCCAAGCAATAAATCCTGCAAAATGACACAAAAGTGTGTACACATCTTCTCTGACAGACAGATTTAATGCATACTGACTCTCTTCCCTGAAACCTTGGCAAAGCAAGCAAGCAGATTTGTTTTTGAATCTTGAAACATTATGATATATTATAAATCTTAAAAAACTAGATTGCTAAATGTACAGGGAGACTCAACCGCCATCTTTATCAGGACATCTGTTCTGATAGTTAAGCAATTAGTCTAAAAAGAACCTAAGCCCATTTAAAAACTTCAGGATGAAGTTGAACGGAGATTGTGAGTCAGGTTCTTATACCCATCATCACTGTCTGACCCCCATTTCAGAGAAGTCGCGGCTTTTATAGATGCAAAGGCATGAAGAACTTGGAATTGGATGTCATAAAGGCTCCACCTTCAAATAGGATTCCTCTTATGGTTTGTCATCATGCATTTTGCTTTGCACACAGGTAAGCCAGAAACCGACAAGGTAATTTTTTTTGCTTAAGCTACTCAACAGTCTGCACTCCCTCCACTTTATTTTCCACTTTATGGTGCACCATATGTTTTCAATAGGAGACAGATCTGCCCAGAAAGCCAGCACACTCTTTTATGATACCACACTTGTGTTACTCTAAAAAGAACATTGAATATATTTTTTTATTTTATTAAGTACTTTTTTAAAGACTACAATGGAATACATCCTCACAGACACACATACCCAGGGCAGGGCACTAATCTATTGCTGGGCACGCACTCACTCAGAGACACACACACTCAAACATGCTCTATATGGGGCAATTTGTAGCATTCAATTTACCTTGAATCCATGATTTGGACTGTGGGGAAAAAAAAAACAGAGGACCCATTAAAAATGCAGACATGGGGAGAGTCCAACAGACAAGCGACAAAATATGTGTAATGATAAAAAACAAGAAAAAATGTGTGAGGTCTGAATAGAGAAAATGTATTAAATGTTTTTGCATTAAACTTATTATTCAATTTATTCTTAGATTATATAAATATCATATTTAGATCCATATTTAAGATTCTTCTACAATGTTAAATCTTATAGGAGATGTGTGGCATTGGCATTTATTTATTAAGACTATAGACAAATACATCATTTAAAGGAAGTCATTAATTTGGAGGGGAACAAAAAAATGAATATCACCAGTAATCCAGTACATCCCAAATTTCCCACTAGATTCCTCACTGCCTCAGATTTAAAGTGATAAATTCAAAGCTTTACTGATGTGCGAGTGCATCAGTAAATTGATTCATCAGCTGATTCCCTGCTGGACAGGAAACCGTAAATAACCTTTAGCCAAGACAGGTCAGTGGGTACTTTGAAGTGGAGTTAAATGAGATCTTTCCTCCTGTGACATCTTACCTGCAAGCGCTTCTCTCTGTATTCAGTAATGAAGCTCCAATTGATGCCCCAGTGCCTTCCTCCCATTCAAATTAAACTGTCACTTAAGGTTAAAAGGAAAGCAATGGTAGGAACACCAGTAAACAAAATAATTTGGGTTGGTGCGGGCCAAATTACAATCGCAAAGTGGAGTCTTTTCAAAAAATCAGGACTGAAATAAGACTGAGGGCAGGAGACCGCTTGTCATGTCAGAGAGCAAATGTGTTCTGTTACAATACAAAGTAATAAGAACAGAGTCTGACCTCATCTGGTGTTTTGTTCTATTGCACTGTAGTCAGTGCAGGGTGCACTACTGAAGCTATGGAGCACATAACATAGCATGGCATTTTCAATTCATTCTTCAAATAAATATGTAAAAATGAGAGAGCCATGTTGTTACTGGGACACAAAATAATGAATCACCCAAACAAAGGAACAGTCTATACCAAACCTACAGGCATTTTTATGTAGTTTTATGTATATCGGAAAATTTGTATGCATTCCCTCAAATACACCTTTACACGGACAGGTGCTTATAATGGACAAGGAGCCCTTGCTCATAGAAAACATGAATCAATTTATTCCAACTATGTTCAGTGGGGTTAAAATGAGCACTCCACACAGACCACTGGACTTGTTCTACAACAAACTCTTTAAAACCTTGGATCTCGTTTTGTGTACAGAGACATAAAAGAAGCTTGTTCCCAAATGTCTAATAATGTCTTTATTTGCCAAGGCAATAACTCCTGCCTCTTCTGCGAAGAACAATTTAGTGACCTGTACTCTCTCTAGTTGGAATAACCACAATTCTGTTTAGGTCTGGTTAGGCTGCTACAGTACAAAGAAAGTAAAAAAGTCTGCCTGCCCGTCCGTCTGATTAGCAGAAAGCAGGGGAAGCTTGTCAGTTTAGGGCTTGTGATTGGTTGAAGATTGATGTGACTAACCTGAAAGGCTTTTCTCTTATCCAAATACAGTTTATCTCATTTCCATTTTGTAAATTAATCATGCCCCTTTAACTGGTTCGAGTATTTCTGATGAAATTAAGCATTGTATTAAAAAGTTTGTGATTTACTTATTGAAAGCTTATTGAATAATATTGTAAAATGCACCCGGAAAAAATTGTACTGCATAAAGTAACAGAATGTAATACTTTATCTTATACATGAAATAAATTTACCCTAAAGCAACAAATTCAGTATTATTTTGAATAGCACAGAGACACGAGGGAAAGTGAATAGAGTTATTACAACTCTGAGCTGGGAACAGCTGCTATAGAACTGTTACTTGATCCATGCATTATCTTTTGCAAGAAGACTGCCAAACGTTGACCTGCCACAAGGCTTATTGTCTAGAGCATGAACACACTGCTAATTACACCTGAGCAAAAGGCTCCATTTGTTAGAAAAATTATAAAACTGCAAAACCGGAAATGGTGGCTACATATTATATGACTTAAACTGTGAAGTGTCTTTAAAGAAAAGGCATTTAATACATATGGGTATGCCAGGACTTTAGTTACAAAGTCAGACTATCAGTCTTCATTCCAATGCTCTCTATATTGCTTTCAGGAGTGCTGTATCAATGGTGTCTGTGCAATCTGACCCCAGTCATTCAGTCTGGTTACCTGCAAGTTCCTTTGAATAAAAACATTTTCAAAATACTGTAATCAACACAGAAGAGCACTTTTCAAAAGTTTGTCACATAATTAATTCTAAGAAGAGATTCCTTTCCTGGATTTATTAACGCGGTCTTAAATCCCTCTTTGCTGTCATTGCATAAATCTTTGTGTTTGTTTGTGTGTGAGTGTGTGTGAGAAAGAGAGACAGAATAAATCCATTAATGAAAATGTCTTTGGCGAGCTTCTAGTGCTTCTAGGGGAGAATGTTTAAAGTGCTGGGCAGATACACCCAGAACAGGGTGCCAATCTATCACTGGGAACACTCACTCACACAGAACACACACACACACACACACATTACATATGGGGCAATTTAAATGGGGGCGATTTAAAGCATCCAATTCACCTTGAATCCATGATTTTGGATTGTGGCTGGAAACCAGAGAACCTGGAGGAAACCCACATGGACACAGGGAAAACATGGCAACTCCACCCAGATTATGATTGGAACCTGGATCTCCAGAGCTGAGTGTGCTAACCACTAAGCAATCATGCTGCCCACAATAAAAAATAATATTTTTAATTGATTTAGCTTCAAAAATGCTCTCTGGCTCCAGTTCACCATTTTAGGAAATGTTTCTGCTTTAATTACAATAAAGGCAAAAAAAGAATTTTTTGTGAAAACTTCAGACAGTTTTGCACAAAATCACCACAGCTTCTTCTAAACATCATACAAAAGGCTGTTGATGTGGGGCGTGTGAGAACATGCGAATGGCAAAGCAAACAATCAGCAAAAAACAGCAGCAAACGAGAGGCCTGATTTACAAGCGTGATTAGTCCCAAGCCACCTTTCAAAGAGGGGTTCGAACCTCCCTGATCTCAACCATCTATGATTACACTTTCTTCCCAAAAGCAATTTGGGGTGGGTAAAGGCCTTACTAAAAGAGCCACTTCTCAATTTCAATAGCTCCCTCCCCCCTCAAGATTTGTTTACCCTTCAGAATCGTTCAATCACAACAAAGCCACTTGCAGTCTGACGAGTTCCCCTTGACAGCGGTGACTGCACACATTAACTGTCAAGGAAAGAGATGGAGGCGCAGTTATGACGGCTCCCAGGAACGTCCACTGATTATAGAGGCATCAGAGGAGTGCAGCTCTGACAGGTACAAGTGATTTGATGGATGAATGGAGAGTGAACGCATGCATATATTCAGTAGCAAGATTTTCACTGGCTGCTTTGAGCTGTCTGCAGCTCTGTTGTTGCAAGAACAAAGAAAGTTAATGTGGTGAAAACACGGTTCTGAATGCAGCTAACCCACTGGATTACATTAAATGCTGTATCCCTTGTCTTTTATTACAAGAACACAGCTGCGTGGGATGATAATTCCAATCTATTGCATGTAGTACGAAATGGAGCTATTTGTCTCGCTAGCATAACACTGTCATGGTAATTCACGATCATCGGAGTTTGCCACGAGTCATTTGGTGCCTTACGCTCACTGCTCAAATCATTAATGACCCAGGTCCTGCTTATGCTAAATTGTCACATGACTGGTCCTTTAAATATAGGTTATATAGCCTTAACATAAATTTGTTTTTGGTATATTTGGAAGTTACCTACCTGGAATAACCTACAGGATTTTTTTTTTACATACATACACTCTATATGGGGCAATTAGGAGCATTCAATTTACCTTGAATCCATGTTTTTGAACTGTGGGAGGAAACCCACATGGACATGTGGAGAACATGGAAACTCTAGCCAGCTCAGAGAGGCGAACATGCTAACCACTGAGCCACCATACCGCCACTTATCTCTGTCTATTTAATGGACACGGTCCATTAAAATATGCTGCTTATCCAATAAACACCTGTTCTTAAAACACTTTATTTATCTAAAAACATAAACGATCTGCATTATTTTTACATAAAGGTTAATAGAAATGCAAAGATGCCTTTGCTCACCTTTCCTGCTGACCCTCTGTAAAATGGTAAAGATGGTTGGCCCCTCCATCAGCACATGCCCGGATCAGAGCTGTAATACACAAAATCAATACTGAACTCTGCATCCTTATGAACTGGTCACCTTACAAATCTATGTGTTCATTTAATTCACTCTACTGCTATTTGCAAATTTGCAACTGTTTTTATTTAACTAGCCATAATCACTGATCAACACACTGCATATGCCACATTACACATTTAATAAACATTACATACAAAATACACCCTAAGCTTAAATTAAAGGGTTACTAGTAATCTGAGTAGAAGTAATGTTTATTATTGCACAGGGGACTGAGAAAAACAATTTCAACCCTGAACATTTTGGAATTGTGAAAAAATGAATGGATTGGAAAGGCTAAACTGTTTATAAGTCATATTCAGTATCCACTTTTATTTTGATATGATTCATAGGCTAAGTGCATACCAGAGGATTACCCTAACACAGGAGGAATCCCATCATTGTAGTGATGCCAGAATGTCACGCTGCACTGCATTACAATCTATCTGCTGTTGTGTGTACATCTTTAAATACTTTTGTTTTCTTTTAAGATGACACCAACTCCTGATTCTCAATCCTGCCAGAATGTTAGAATGATGGACTTGAGGCACTTTCAGCTTCACCAAGGACTGAAGGGACTTTGATCACTGAACGCAATCAAACTAAACCTAATATAAACTGTTGTTGATCCAACAAGCCTTGTTCTGATGGACAGAAGCTTTGCCATCTGTTGGACTGATGACTCAGCAGTTTTGCCAGGATACTACTGTAAAGATTTTGATGATACACTGAGGATCAACTCTGAAAGTATTTTTCTTTTCACTGTTGCTTCAGTTTCACTGTTGCTTCAGTAAAGCTTTTATGAGACAATACACTGCTGTACAAAGTGCTATATAAATAATAAACATGAAAGCCCTCGGGAAAGCCAAGATTAGGGTTCTTCTTACCTTTATTGTTAATGTAACCTCTACCGGTAGTTTGGTTAAGAGATGGATTAAACATGAGGAATAATATTTTTTTGAAAATCGGTGGATGTTGAGCTTAGGTGAAAGAAAAGAGATTTCTTGTAAGGGATTTGCTCTCAAGACACTGCTGCAAACCTGAATTTTCAAACAGGATGCATAACTAAATACATTAGTGGTTTTAAAAGCAATGTTGTTTCCTTTGAAGTATTTCCCCTATTCTTCATCACAGGGATATTGGGAGTGAATGCTGAACCTATTCAATTCAAAGTGCACAGCACAAACAGACAGGCTTTTGGGAGACACGAGAAGTCATGATTTCTTCAGCACCAGTCGAATGGGTGTTTTATTTAAGGCTTTCATCAATGAATAGAAGCAAAATGACACAGGTGCTCAAAAAGCTTGACATCACACAAACAAAATCTTAGAGAGAGAAGATGGAAGGCTGATTAAAAAAAAAAAGCATAAAACTGTATTGCAATTTTGATATGCGTAGTTTTTTACTTCTTTACTTATTACTGTGAACAGTTTTTTTTTCCAGTAAAGTGGCCTGCAATAAAACACAAGAAATCAATGAAGCTTTCAGGAAACATTTGAATTTATTTCAAAAGCAGGATAAACAGAGTGCATGATTTGCTGAAGTTATAAAATGGGCTCATTTGAAGAAATACACATAAATGGCTCTACAGTATTTATTTATTTATTAAAAAAAAAGATGTTTGGTGGAAAAAAAAGATACGTATTGAGCATATAGCAATGCTAATGAACATTTTCTTATACAAATCTGTAAGCCAATTTGGGGGAGAGGGAGAGGAAGACCAGACTTTGGGTTAATTCTACTGCACTGATGAGGGGCACAAACTATGGTTAACCAAAACACAAATCCCTGAACCAATTTCGATTAGGATGGTCAAGTCCACTTTCAACACTTTGAATCAGACCATGTAATAGCACTCACAGGGAGAGGGGATTGAATGTGTTTCCTAATAGTTGGGGGCTGGTGAAAAGAGATAAAGTTTGCTTTTATTTTATTAACAGTTATTTATTATTAATAGTTCGGATAATTCCAAACTATCGGATAAAATGGATAGTTTCGGTCCATAAATCTGATTGGCTGAGCCATTTGTCCTGCCGCAATATAATTAACAATAATACACAATTCTGACTGCTTCAAATTCATATCGATGCATCATATACATTATTTCCCCAATGAGCACTAATTGTTTTGCAGCAATTTTTTTTTATGAAGGGTGTTCTGTAATTCTTAATATTAAGCAAAAATATTAAAAAGAAAAGTAAGTAAAAGTAAAAAAAAAAAAAAAGTATTGTTTGATAGAGAAAGCAAAATCTCAGCGATCGGTTTAAAAAAACAAGGTTTCATTCACAAAATGTTTATTATAAGCAAAATATAATAAACAGTTAATAAACTGGTCTTCCGCAAGGTAATCTAGTCTGTTTTTTTTTATGTGATTGTAAACATTTCACAAAAGCAATAAGGCACTCAAGGTTGTGACTTATTGTGAATAAAACACAGGGAAGAGATTTATTCACAATAATGCATGCTCTCATGCCTTTGCTTTATTTATTATTGTATCAATGTTCTCTCTCTTGTCTGGATGTGCTTTGTGTGGTTTCCACCCACAGTCCAAAAACGTGGATTCAAGGTGATTTGACTGCTCTATATTAACCCTATATTAACTGCCATATATATATATATATATATATATATATATATATATATATGTGTGTGTGTGTGTGTGGGAAAGAGTATATTCCTTTAACTAGACAAAAGTTATGTACACATTACTTTCTGATTTTATAACGTCTTGTTCTTTGAAGATTTCCCTTTGCCAGCTATAATAGCTTTCAATGTTTTAAGGTGAAAGAGCCTGGTTTAACAATCTTTGTTTTAGTTCATCCCAATGTTCATTTGGGTTTAGGTCAGGATTCCATGTAGGCCAATTAGAATCTTTCACACCAAGCTCAACCAACCATATCTCTATGAACCTTGCTTTGTACGCTGCTGTACTACTAATGCTGGAGCAGTGAAAGGCCTTCCTCAAACTGCTCTCACTTGGAAGCATACAAGGATTTAAGTAGTGTATCCCAATTTCTTTGTCCACATAATGCATATTTTATGTTTACTTGGCAACCGCAGCTGATTCTGAATCCATCAAAGTATTTGAATTCCTAAATTATAAACACAAGCAGTCAGATTTAAGTTTTAATGCATCAGGGCAGTTGTAGGCTTTCAACTTGATCCCCTGTTTGATTCAACCAATGGACTATGGCCGAAGTGCCTTGGGCAAGGTACCCATCCCCAATTACTCCCCAGTAAATTACACCTGAAATTCAAAACTGAATTTTTCACAATTAATAGTACCACATCTATAAATTATATAAACACTGCTCATTTGCCACTACAATACACTGCAATGCTGATAATGTACAGTAAACTTCTTCGAGACTAAAATGTTTTTTATTTTTTTATTAACGGCATGGTGGCTTAGTGGTTAGCATGTTCGCCTCTCAGCACTAGGGATTCCCGGTTCGAATCCCCATCTGGGTGGAGTTTCCATGTTCTCCCCGTGTCCAAGTGGGTTTCCTCCGGTTTCCTCCCACAGTCCAGCGATGGATTGGCGCCTTGTCTTGGGCGCCTTGTCGCCCCCCCCCCCCCCCCCACGTGCGACCCTAATAGAGGCTAAAGAGTAACATAATGGATGGATGGATAAATATCTGCTCCGATAAAAAGTCTTTATAAGCTTTTCAGACTTTTACAGAATACTGTATGTAATAAGCTCATGTCTTAATTGTCATGTTGTACAATGTTGATTTACATATTGACTCATATGTACAGTTATTCAGTACTTCATTGTGAACTGTAATGGATTGTGTTTAAATTTGCACTGTTAGTTATTTGCCCTGTTGCCTTGTGTTGCTTGTGTTTTTACCACAATCCTTAAAAAAAATCTGTTTTTCTTTTTAATGTATACTCATACTCGGAAAATTGGCGAAAACTATTTTTCTAAACTCGACTGTAAAAGTGATCATACCCACAACAGATCATTAATAAAAAAAATGTATACTAAATGCAGTTTCTAATACTTTTTGTAACATCGCACTAGATTGCATAATACAAAAACCTCTAGTTTATTACTTTATACTTTGAGACTGTTGTGAAACTCATCACTTCCATTGGTTTGTCCATTTTAAATCAGCACAAGAAAAAAAGAATGAGATGAAAAGTTAATTATCCACAGCTAGAGTGAGTTCATCACTGAACCACGACCAGAGGTGGAGTAGGAATGACAGAGGCTATTAATACATTTTTGTACTAGGATAATGCAATTTAACCCTGGGAGACACATTACACATTACTTCCTGTAACCCATCTTTCTTAAAAATTGTTATCCAAGACCAAGGAGATAAAACATTTAGCTTTCCCTGGCCGTGACAACAAATCATTAGTTAATCAAAAGGAATGAAACAACAATTATATAACTTATGTTATGCAGTACCAGTCAAATGCTTGGACACACTTTTTATACATTTTATTCGTTCCACTTACTGTAAGGATGGACTTTGTAGTAGTACAATAACAGACTACTGTGTTTGTTCTATTTTCCTCTTTCCTCTCACATGAACTAAAAATACTACATCATCCCTATAGGTGTAACTGTGAACGAACATTAAGCAGCTTTACTTACTGAACACATCAACCTCGAACATAAGGAGAGCAGGGATGTGCTAAAGTGTGCTAATACAAATGAACTTATTTAATAAAACATAATAAATAAAGATTTTGGACAAGTATAGGTCAATGTGGATATAACTGTGTGCAAAAGTAATGCCAGTGTGTTATTTACAACAAAAACCCTTTAGTAGAAAGATTTATATTTCACAATAAAGGTGCTTAAATCAAAGAATGAAGACTTTTACGCTGCATAATAGTTTCACAGATAAGAAACTAGTTTTTAACACCATTCAACCAACAACCGATCTTTTTTTCACAACACTCAAAAAAAACCTCCTCCGTACCTGAAAGGTACATGCATGCAAAGACTAGAACTTAATTAGGAGACTCAGCATCAAACATCCCAATTAGACCAATGAAAAACAGCAAATCCCCATGGACCAACACTCTGAGGAGGAACTAAGCTGAGAACTGAAAGGTACCGGCAATGTACTGACACTGTAAGCTGAGTCGCACTCAAAGCCAACTGGCTTTGATCATGGGGTCCAGAGGGGGCTGCTGCAGAAATGACGTTGCCTCACAGGGCTTCACTTCCAAGTCTTTTTGGAAAGAGGTGGAGTGAAAGCGATCGGTTCCCTCTAGGCCAAACCATCTGGAGATATGCACTCTGCTACCAGCATCACACCTAACCACACACCCCTTGTACCTGCCATCATATCCACATAGGAAAGGTCATCAAGTGCAGCAAAAAAGTTTTTGTAAGTAGGAGACTTAAAGAAACTGCCCTCTGCCAAGATTACACATAATAGTAGGTGATATAAACCCTATAATGTGAAAAATCTATAATAGAACAAATGCAACAACTACGGAACACTCAGAACAAGTGCGTTTCAACAAAGCTCCAGCTGTTTTGGGATCAGAAAGGTAGAACAAATTTTTAATTACAAGTTAAAAAAATACAGCAAAAGAGTTCAGATAGAATAGAAAAAGATAGAATGGTGGGAGCAAGCTTTAGTAGAAAAAAGATATACATCAATAGTCTCACATTCTCGTGGTCTCACATTCTCAATTACAATAAAAAAAACAACAACAAAGGGGTTCAGATAAGCAATAAACACATACAGCAATATATACACTAGGGCTGCAACTAATGATCATTTTGATAATCGATTAATCGGTCGATTATTTTTTCAATTAATCAATGAATCGGATAAATAAAAACATTTTTTCCATGTCTTTACATTTAATCATTTGGCAGACACTTTTATCCAAAGCGACTTACAAATAAGAACATCACAAGTCAGTAGTTATGAAGAAAACCAGCTACACTGTAGAATTATTAAGCAGGTCAATAAATGTTTTATTTACAGTAGGAGTTTAAGGCATCCAAGTAGCCCAAAGAGCAATTAAACACAAATCTCAAACACACACTGACACAATTATAGCATAGTGTGAAAAAAATATACTAAATTACACAAATTTGAGTCACTCTAATGTTAACTAATTCCCCTTTAAATGCAACTAATTCAACCTCACTCCCATAGCGTGCAGTGTCTTCACTCATATTTTATCAAATAATTAAAACGTGAAGCTTGATCATTAATTAGCACCATTGTGTACAAGTTGTATGTATTTATAAAAGCACATTTAAACACTTATTAAGCTGTTTGGGAGGGGGGGGGTCAGTAAATTATTCTATAGTATAGTATTATAAATAGTATGTTTAAATGTTTAAACATACTATTATAGTATGTTTAAGTTAACATTTCCTTTAATGAATGAAAAGCACAATGAAAGAAATAATGTATCATCTAAACATTCCTCACTTAACAACAAAAGTCAATTCCAGATAACACAGGATACTCAGTTGCCCTCAGTAATGAACCAAATATTGTCTGTTCTGTAGCCTATTGGAAAAAAAATAATTAACAAATGAACTAATTAACAAACAGCTATTGAAAAAATAAAAATAAAAAAAATTAGACAATTAACAAAAAAAAAAACCTCTTGTGTGAAATGTCAAGACACCGGGACATATGTGTCTGCTTTGCACGGCGTGCACAAGGCTTCCCATTTGTCTCGCCCCGGTCTGAAAGCGGGGAAACTATTTTGTAAATCGTCAGACATTTGCGCTTCGGCATGTTGCTTGCAGACTGACACGCAGCGCAGTGCCCTAGTGCCTGTACATTTAATGGTCCAATGAAGGTCATTTAAAAACCAGGACATTTCCTCACTTAAAAAAAAAACGGGATGCCCGGGACAGGACGTGAAATACGGACATGTCCCGGGAAATACGGACGTATTCGTATAACGGACGTTAACACACATTCACCATTACTGTCATTATCCAGTTAACAACAAAAAACAGCAAGAAGCATGCTCTGCCAGTCTCATAGTGTTACATTGCACCATTACGTTGATTCACTTCAAAATGAAAGAACCTCAGGATGTTGTAGTGATTTATCTGCTGTTCAGCTTCATCCTCATCAGTGTTTAGTTTCAGGTGGTGGATCATCACCGTGGTGCTCCGTGCAGCTCATTCATTTTCGCAGAGCTCGCATGTTATATGTTCTTTATTTGTGTGAAGCGTGAAGCTCCCGCAGTTTTGATTTAAACGGAAGCTTTTTTCTGTGTTGAGTGACTCCGCTTTGTTCTGTTCAACCCGCTATTTTTTTCCAGCGTTATTGAAGCGCTGCAGGTGACGTAAGCGGTACGACATTGCGAGTAACGCGAAAATAGTGCGATCCAACAAATCTATAATGAAAATTCGTTATCGACACTTTTGATAATTGATTTTTATCGATTCGTTGTTGCAGCCCTAACAACCACACACATAAACATATACATTATTATAGGTGTTGTAAACCCTATACTGTGTAATATATATATATATATATATAACTTTAACTTAACTTTAATTGGAACTTTAACCATAATATATTTTCACACAAAAATTTTAAGTTTTTAATCAGACATGTTTTATTTTTAGATTATATTGACCTAAAGAAAAATATTTATAGGGAGTATTGTATATGTAACTTGTGTTGTTGTTTAAATGGTTGTTTTAGAGAGATGCACCATGAGTTTTTTACGTCAAGCCTTTCACTTCAGACACAGACTGAAGAGCGAGAGTGGAGATAGCTCAGAGGTAAGCAGAAAAGTGCATTATTCAGTTCATAGCTATAGGGTCCATTTAATGCTCTACATAAGGGTGTATACAATATTCACACTAATACTGATATTTTATTATAAATTGTTCAATAAAAAAAAATCTTTGGATTGTTTACTATTGTTATCCGTTTCACAACTATTGTTGTGTTTCTATTCAGTTACTCTTTATAAACATGTTAAATAAATGTATTCAAATTAAAAAAGTTTCTAAAGGGACTATGTAGATATCCTGATATTAGCTGCCTCATTGTCCTAATAACTATTATAAAAATAATAATATTTTTGACTGTTTAATAGACTCAGTTGTAATATTTTAGGAAAAACTAAACTTTCTTTAACTTCCAGTCCTCTAAGTATATAAGATATGTGAAGCCGAATTCATATGATTTTTAAAATGTGTTTTTAAAGGAGAATAAATCTTTTTATTTATTTATTTTTTTATTTTTTTATTTTTAAAATGCAGAATCCAGAAAGTATAAATAAAACCATTACAACACTTCTTAATGAGCTGGAATTGATGGAAGAAGAACTGAAGAAAGAGAAAGAAAAGAACAAGGAATTGGAGGCAAAACTGGTGAAGGAGATGGATGGTTGGCATTTGGAAAGGAAATACTGGATCAATGAGATAGAGAAGCTGGAGAAGCTCCGAAGTGCAGAGTGTAAGGTGTACCAGGTCTGCCTTCGAGAACAAGCCAGCAGCACACAGAGGGAAGTGGACAAAATCACTGAGCAACTGGAATCAGAGCGCAAAGAATGGCATGATGAAAAAGAAAGAATGAAACAGGACTTTGAAAAAACACTGGCACAAATAGAAACTGCAAATATTCTGAAAGGCGAGATATGGAGTGAGGAAAAGAGAAAGATGACGCTGGAGATAAAGAAAGAAAGAACGATGCGAGAGGAAAAAGAGAAAGAGAAAAATCAAATACTAGAACTCTGGAATGAGCAAACATATTGTTGGCTGATGAAGTGGCTGAAAAAAGACATAAACCTAAAAGCTTTGAGATATCCTGTCCTACCAAGTCACCTGACTTGATGTTCTTTCATAGTAACATGAATCATTGTTGTATCACATTGTGCTTACTTTGTGTATATTTTGTATAGATTTTTGCATGAATTCTTTACTATAGAGTGTTTATTATTTAATTATTTAAGTCTCATCACAATTTCAATGCACACATCCTGTCACGTATTGCTAATGACAAATAAACTTTAAACTCTTATTAGTCCCTAGCCGCATCTCAGACCGGGCTTGTGATGACGTTTTCTGCCAACTGTGTAAAAGTTAATTTACAAGTAATCTATATCAACTAAACATAAGTTTCACCTGTGTACAATTGCACTAACCACTATTGGCCACTTATCATTGGTGTTGCTGCTCGAACCACATAGAGGTGGGGAGACACCTTACATACTGAAACCTCAGCAGGGTCCTGAAGAGTACGCATGTCAAATGTGGTGATCAAATCAAAGGTGTGGATTTGCTAAGGAACACGAACACATACACAATTGCTCTTATTTATAAGATTTCCTATACTTTTAGCAAATCACATTGACTTAAGTCAAATGTGTCTTGAATGAATCTTGCTGATAGTTTGACTTTGTGCTACGTTAATATTATATTAAAAAACATTCTTTTGAAAATAAACACCAAGCTCATTAATCTTTTTTTAAATAAAGCTGCTCCACATTTCACTTGTTCTTACTTGCTTTACTCTAGGAACCTGATTTCCAATACATAATTAACAATACTGTAAAACGGCCAGAAGAATCTGAACCACGGGACATCAGATGTGAAGTTAATTTACATAAAGTCAGTCCCTCTAATAAGCAGGAAAAATACATTTCTAAATATAGTTAAAGTAGAGAGTTGATATTTCACACAATAATACTATTTTGTAATCTTCCTTTAAAAGGACAAATATAAAGGATCCAAACCTACAATGGCATGTTTGTGAAGGACGTTTTAATATAAAAGGTATAGAAGCAATAATTACTTAAATGTATCTAATGTGTACTTATTATTGCTAGAAAAGAGTAAATGGATGAATAATCAGGAGCCTGTTTTGTGCTTGATCCTTTGTCAGTTTAAACTAAGCCTAATATCAAGCTACTATGTGATTGAAACATCATAAATTGTCATATACAGATGTTACTTAATACAATATCTATACATACTGTTATTGCATTAAGTTAACTATTGATATTGTTTAACATAAACACAAAAGTTTTAAATATTAATATTAGAATTAATATAAGAGTGAATTGATTTCGAACATTGAAATAGACAAAAAATTTAAATGGATTCTTCAAAAGAAAGGGAACATAAAAGTAGGATCTTTTCATTTAAATTTATTGTAAATAAATTTCACACACTGCAGGTCATTTTAATGATTCAAGCAGTGTGTGGGCTCTTATTATTTCCAGTCCAATTAATTATTTCAGATTAAGGAATTGTTATTAACATGGTGCAAAATATTGCACATTCAAGTAATAATTTGCACTACTATAAGAAATTAAATTGGATTTGAGAGGAAAATAGAAATTGAGCAGCACTTAATCTAGCAGAGTGAGCCCAGCATTAGATAGTGCTTGTGGTGGATACAACATATGAATGTTCAGGGAGCTTATAGGTCACTAATTAGGCTTAGACTTATCAGAGACTTCCAGGCTGCACTGTGACCTCTTTTTCATTTTACAAACAGCTTGAGAGAAGCAGCAAATCAACCGTAAGACATTCATCACAAAATCAATACCTTTACTCCAAAGCACATGGAAGAACTGGGAGTCCAGCGGTTGATTTAGGATGACCAAGCCAATCTTCTGGGTTCCTGGGAGAGATGAAAACATTGTGTTTTATGGTGCAGTGTCACTCTTTCTTTATTGTGGCTTCAAAGATAAAAAAAGGCCACAGTTCATGGTCCTTTTAAATTTTCTGTAAGCATTAACATGGACACCTCCCTCCCCCGTTGCATCTACAAGAACCTCTACTTTCCTGGAAAAGATTTCTCCAAGATTCTCTGGATTGTTGGAGGGAGGTCATTGATGTTTTTCTAATAAATGGTAAACCATAAACTCATGGTTTGCAAACTGGGCAGTTACGTGAAATTAAGGACAGAATCTTTCTATATGTTTTTAAGGGTGCAATCACAGACATGTGACATAGCAGCAATCTTATTCCTCAGTCAAAGAAAGAAGCGCAGCTCATTCATTCATTAACCTCCCCTTAATTCTCTACTAGGGTGGAAGGTGGCGGGTTTCCCATCTGGGGCATGGGGGGGGCGCTGGGCAGATACACACCGGGCACTAATCTATCGCTGGGCACACTCACTCAAGCAGACAAGCACACTCTATATGGGGCAATTTGGAGCATTCAATTTACCTTGGATCCATGTTTTTGGATTGTTGGAGGAAACGAGAACCCAGAGGAAACCCACACGGACACAGGAAACCCAATATGTGAAATAATAAAAGGTGTCAGCATAAAATGAGTAATATGGAAATTAATGGATTTCAACTTCTGGCACAAAACTTGTGTATATAATTCTCTTAAATGCAGATTGGTGTTTTAGCATTAAACATTTTCAAATGAATCTAAGAATGAAATTAAATTAAAACGGTGTACAAATACTTTTGGCTGGACAACCCAGTAGCACAGTAATGTTACAACCTTTCAGGTTTACGCTATGTATTTCAGGAGGCATACCTGCATGCCATAAATTTCAACAACTTACTACACGGGTTATAATAAGTAACATAAAACAATTGTCAACACTAAGTAAGTAAGTAAGCTTTATTTATATAGCACCTTTCACAGATATAGAATCACAAAGTGCTTTACATAGTACAGAAAATCAATGTAATAAAAAGAATATAAAAATGAGTAATAAACAAAGATTAACATTATGTGTTCTGTTAATTTCAGAATCTAGTCAAATAAATTCTATGCATATTCTGTTGTTAAAAAAATGTATAATTTAAATGTACCAAAATATCTACAGATGAAATTATTAATAATAATTAAAAAAAAAATAAGAAAGCCAATTTGCAATCCAAAGTATGCATGTTGATGAAAACTTGAAATAAATACCCTTTTATTTATTGTAAGGTTAAGCTCATTAAGTAGGAACACCTCTTGATTTTTAGTTTTTTTATTAAAACTTAATCTGTGTCTTCTGAGGATCCTTAATTATTCCACAATGCACAGTGCTCTTACACCTCAATGCACTACAGAGCTTTAACATCTCTAACATAGTTTGCTTACACTTTGTTCCTACTTATCTGTATCTTGTTACATTTTCATCCTCTGCACTGACCAATAAGTGAATAGATTGTTAATGACAAGCACTATGATATGGTTACCAGTCCATTACTAATTAAGTCTTTAGAGTATTTCTTCTTTTTCTACTTATTTAGTGGCACAGTCAGGATGATACATAAAAGAGCAAATGTTTGTTACCTGATGGCAAAAGGCAGTCTAATATGGTGAATTTCTCCTCCATCATGCCACCTAGTCTGCCGACCAGAAAATCTCTAAAAAGATTTAAAATTGTTGAAAAAGGACAACAGACAGACAGACTTAAAATATGGCATGCAGTTCACTCCTCCTGGACAAAGTACTGTACACCAGGCACTAACCAAGGCATTAAGGACTTCCCGTTTCTGACTGACTCCTCCTATTTAGGGTTCTAGTAAATGAAATCTCAACTGTCCACCCCATTTGAACTTTTAGTTTAGTTTATCAACTGCAAGATTATTTCAACCTTTAACACAATGCAAAGTACAGTGGTGCTTACATCTATATTTCTCTACACATTGGACGAAGGATCAGATTTCTGTGCTAAGTCCTTAAAGCAAATAAAGAGGCAAATTTAAAACAAAGGAATGCTGTAAAATTATCAACTCATTACTTATGAAACGTTATTTAGTGAAACAGCTTGTTCACTTTAGGATATCATACAGTGGATATAAAAAGTCTACACACCCCTGTTGAAATGCCATGTTTTTGTGATGTAAAAAAAATGACAGCAAGACAAATAATTTCACAACTTTTTCCACATTTAATGTGATCTATAACCTGTGCAATGCAATTGAAAAACAAACAGAAACCTTTACAGCGGAAAAATATCAAATAAAAAACTTAAAATAACCTGGTTGCATAAATATGCACACCCTTAAACTAATTCTTTGTTGCAGCACCTTTGGCTTTTATTACATCACTCAGTCTTTTTGGGTAGGAGCCTATCAGTGTGGCACATCTTGATGTGGCAATATTTGCCCACTCTTCTTTGCAAAACCGCTCCTAATTTGCGAGGGCATCTCCTGTGCACAGCCCTCTTCAGATCACCCCACAGATGTTCGATGGGATTCAGGTCTGGACTCTGGCTGGGCCATTCCAAAGCCTTAATCTTATTCCAGTGAAGCCATTCTTTTGTTGATTTAGATGTGTGCTTTGGGTCATTGTCGTGCTGAAAGATGAAGTTCCTCTTCATCTTCAGCTTTCTAACAGAAGGCCGAAGGTTTTGTGCCAACACTGACTGGTATTTGGAACTGTTCATAATTCCACCCTGACTAAGGCCCCAGTTCCAGCTGAAGAAAAACAGCCCCAAAGCATGATGCTGCCACCACCATGCTTTACTGTAGGTATGGTGTTCTTTTGGTGATGAGCAGTGTTGTTTTTGCGCCAAATATACCTTTTGGAATTATGTCCAAAAAGTTCAACCTTGGTTTCATCAGACCATAACATTTTCCCACATGCGTTTGGGAGATTTCAGCAAAATTAAGCCGGGCTTGGATGTTTTTCTTTGAAAGATAAGGCTTCCGTCTTGCCACCCTACCCCATAGCCCAGACATATGAAGAAGACGGGAGATTGTTGTCACATGTACTGCACAGCCAGTACTTGCCAGAAATTCTTGCAGCTCCTTCAGTGTTGCTGTCGGCCTTTTGGCAGCCTCCCTGACCAGTTTTCTTCTTGTCTTATCATCCATTTTGGACGGACGTCCTGTTCTTGGTAATGTCACTGTTGTGCCATGTTTTCTCCACTTGATAATGACAGTCTTCACTGTGTTCCATGGTATATTTAATGACTTGGAAATTCTTTTGTAGCCTTCACCTGACTGATATCTTTGAATAATGAGATCCCTCTGATGCTCTGGCAGTTCTTTGCGGACCATGGCTTGTGCTGGAAGATGTGGCTACAAAAATGTCAGGACAAGCCTACTAGAACAGCTGAACTTTATTTGGGGTTGATCAGAGGCACTTTAATTGGTGACAGGTGTGTGCTGACTCCAATTTAACATGAGTTTGAATGTAATTGGTTAAATCTGAACACAGCCACACCCCCAGTTATAAAAGGGTGTGCACACTTATGCAACCACATTATCTCAGTTGTTTATTTTTACATCACCTCCCTGAAAGGTTTCTGTTTGTTTTTCAATTGCATCGTACAGGTTATAGGTCACATTAAAGGTGGAAAAAGTTGTGAAATTATTTGTCTTACTGTAATTTTTTTACATCACAAAAACATGGCATTTGAACAGGGGTGTGTAGACTTTTTATATCCACTGTATATCCTCCACCCATTCTGGGTGGAGTTTCCATGTTTTCCTCGCGTCCGCACGAGTTTCCTCTGGGTTCTCCGGTTTCCTCCCACATTCCAACCACATTGATTCAAGGTAAATTGAATAATCGAAAATGTCCCTATTTATTGTGTGTTTGTGGGTGTGTCTGTGTGAGTGAGTGTGCCAAGCAAAAGATCGGTGCCCTGTCCTGTGTGTATCTGCCTAACACCCAAAACTCCCCTTGATGGGCACCCATTCCACTTAATCCTCTATGACCCTAGTAGAGGATTAAGTGGAAGATAAAGAATGCAGTAATGAATAATGCCATGTTTGTTTATATATTCTCCATTATTCAGATATTTACATTTAGTCATTTAGCAGATGTATGAACAAAGTTATAAATATATGTTAGTTAAGACGGTCAGAAGTTACTGAATAAACAACCAAGTGTGCAGGAAAAATTTTCAATGGTGGGAAACCACGATCGATGAGAGAGCTCGGAGTTCTCAGTGCTTAGGTGGGCTGACCTTCTTTTGGGTGTGTTTGCATGAAACTGAACCCACCAGATAACAGTCGTTTATCTTGTGAAAACATCCAACAGTTGTGTCTTAAATCATTTTTCCTATTTTACATGTTCATTTGAACCATTAAAAACACACAGATTACATGCATTCAAACAGCGTCTGCTGAATGACCAAATGTAATGTAAATTCATTCATTCATTATCTCCCACTTTATCCTCTATTAGGATCGCGGTGGGGTTCCCCATGCCCATCCAGGGGAGAACGTCTCGGGCGCTGGGCAGATAGACCCAGGACAGGGCGCCAATCCATCGCTGGGCACACACTCACTCTATACTCACACTCTATATGGGGCAATTTTGGAGAACTTAATTAACTTGATCCATGTTTTTGGACTGTGGGAGGAAACCGGAGAACCCGGAGGAAACCCATGCGGACACGGGGAGAACGTGGAAACTCCACCTATACGATATACGGGGATTCGAACCGGGAATCCCTAGTGCTGAGAGGCGAACGTGCTAACCACTAAGCCACCGTGCCGCCTAGGATAAATTAATGCAATTAATATATTTTATGTTTAATAAATTCCAACAAGACAGAGTGGGTTAACAAATTAGACAACAAAACTATATAACTCCAAGAACTACAACATGAACCACGGAACAAACTCATTTGGGAATCTAAAGCATTTTATGAAAAATACTAAAAAAAACGGTCCACGTGCGCTTAAAGGCCACGGCGTTTAAAAACTACAAATCCAGACAGGTTTCTGCCGCTGACGTCAGCAGCTCATCCGGGTACTTCACCGTAACTGCGCGTGGTTTTATCTGGTTAGCTTAATAAAGATGACAGCGGTGATCTAACTTACTATAACGCTTATCTGTTTAACATCAAACCCAAAAACAAAACAGGTTCGAACCAATTAAAGTCCAAATTCAGATCCGCTGCTTTTTAAACACGACTAGAAAAAAAACTCCGTAAGCTAACGCTATGAAATAAACAGCGTGTCATTCTGGGATATGTAGTTCTAGGACACAAGTCTGGAAAGCCGTAGTACATTTAAAGATATAACGTTACTTAACACGGCAGCATATGTCATCGTAAAATATAAACAATTTATACAAAATGAAACAAACCTCGATTTGAAATGAAAAGACTTTCCGAATTTAAATGGTTTCCGATCTCTTCTTCTCCAATGTTTTTTTAAGCTCCTAAGACGCAACACCGCCACCTACTCTATATGTGTCAGCGTAAATGCAGAGACAATGAGGTGTAAAGACAACAGTTCACTAAATTACTGTACACAAAATATAAACACAATTTTATACATTTTTCTTGAGATTGCATATTATTCCATTTTTTCCCTTTAATTATATAATAATTCAGGCAGCTGGTTGGGTTTCCTGTTTCCTCCCACAGTCTAAAAGCATGGATCAAGGTAAATTGAATTCTCCAAATTGCCCCATATAGAGTGTGTTTGTGTGAGTGAGTGTGTGCCCAGCGATAGATTGGTGCACTGTCCTGGATTTATCTGCCCAGTGCCCGAAATGTTCTCCCCTGGATGAGCATGGGGAACCCCCCGCAACCCTAGTAGAGGATAAAGCGGAAGATAATGGATGGATGAATGCATATATTAATGCAGAACACTTTCAAAGTTTTTTTCGGTGTACCTTATACTTCAAGCAGTAAGGGTAAGTGCTACCAGTTCTTCATTTGTTGTACATTTAAGAGTTCCATTTTATGTTTTTGATGAGGCTTTGTACTCTTTATGTTTTGGCCTGCATGGCATTTGACAAGTCTATGCTAATTATTAATGTAATGACAATTAATCTTAAATTTGTGCAGTTAAACGGTACATTGTGTTTTATTTTATACTTTGTAACCTCCTCGACCTTAAGCATGGTTCAGACAGTGGGGCTATAAAAGAAAGATATCCCCCTTAATTTGTGTTTATGCATATTATGCATATTATGATATAGACCTCTATTCCCTTTGTGACATAGACCTCTATACATAGACCTCTATTCCCTTTTTTACATAGACCTTTATTGCCTTTGTCGATACCAACCCAAACATTAACTATAAATACTACTACCTTACCCTAACCATAACCAGATTTCACCATCAATTTAAAGAGTTTATTTTCATGTGCTACATTTTAATTGAATTAAATAGAAATTAAATAGGAAAACTAAATTATAATTTTTATGTAAAATGCATTTTTTTTAGCAAACATACAAATAACACAATCTATAAATGTAGTTAAAACTAAGTACATTACCATATGCATTCAAATCCATGTGCAAAAAAAAAAAAAAAAAAAAAAAAAATTAATCTCGAGAAGAAAGAAGTCATCACTCTGGCCAACGAGCACCCACATGAGCTGGACTGCTATGTTCAGGCAGGCTTTGTTAGAAGCTACTGTTTCCTCCCTTTGCTCTCTGTTTGTTTTGGTTCTACTAGTATACTGATGGTGCGTCCATTGTTAAATAAAAAGGTTTTATTATTTAGCTCTGCAAAATTATCAGCAGCTATTAGAATACCACTGAGACCCAATACATTTACTGTTGCCATGGATAGACTCCCTGCTTGGGTAATAATGATGTATAAAGTTTAAGTGAGAACTATACTAGGCCCTATGCCAAAACTAGATCTAATTAACACACCAATTGGCAAGATCGTCTAAATAACAAGGGGATCTGTGCTAAAAAAAAAAAAATATTTCTGTTATTTTGGTTTATCTTATGGGAACAAATTAAGTTACAAATAAATATCTGGGTTTTTATTGCAATTCTGGCCCCTGAGATTTTGCCTACATTTAAAAATAAATAACTTCTTTGTTTTGTTTTTCAAACGTCTGTAATCCTTAAATGTCCAATATTGTATTTGTGTTATAAATGAAATGATATGTTAATACATGTTAGTCTAGAATAAAAAAATTCAAACGGCTGTTAGTTTATTTTCTATTCTGGCTTTAATAATTTAGCCAACATTTGGAGCAACAAAATTTAAGCATCAAATTAAAGCCTTTCTGACTTGCTTTAAAGAATTTTTGGTTTAAAAGCCTTGACTTTGTTTACTTACTCTTTGCTCCGGTACCTTCTTTATTGTGTTGTGGCTGTTGTATTTTGTATGTGTCTGCGTATGTGCTCATAGTAATAGTACAAGATATGAAATAACAGCCATTGTGTCTCTTTTTAACCTTTGACAGGTTTTAAATTATGCTGTGATTGCTTGTTAAATCTGCTTGAATGGTTGAATAGGCTCACATTAGCACATTCCTTGTAGATGTATTTCTTCTGAAGATGAATGATGCTGATTTAATGCCACACGTATTCTGTACACTTTATACAACTTGCTTCTTTGTAAACCCCTTTCTTTAATCCATTTACCCAAGTACATTTTACAGAGTAGTACTTTTTATAAAATGTGATAAAGCACTTTTTTAAAGCATGTTTTTCAAGTAATCAGATTCAGAATCAGATTTATTTGGCCAGGTTTGTTCCACACACAATGAATTTGGTTGTGGGTTGATGGTGTCGCTCTAGTATACAGTTTCAAATTTTTTTTACTGTATGCATATATTTAAATAAAGGTGCAGTTGTGCACTGTAGTGCAAGAACAAGAACGTGCAGCTTTAAGCAATTTTTTTCTGATTTAATAAATGGATATTTTCATAAATGACTTCTATATTGTTTAGACATCCATAATGTTAATTTAAAAAGCATAAAAAGCCACTTCAATAAACTATGTAATACATATTGAGTAATAAATACTGTACACTTGCAGCATTGGATTAAATGGTGGCCATTAAAGTTTTAGAGTACAAGTGAAGAGGCCCACTGTCAAAAAAAACATATGGCCTGAATGCATTTTTTATAGGAAACGGCATTGTGCATTGCCTTTGTGTGTGTGTACGTGTGTGTGTGTGCGTGTGTGTGTTTGCCTTCTCTATTCACCTAACTGGTGCACCATTCTAGACTCTAGCACACAAATTCAGGAGATCAGGGAGACTCAAACAATATGTTTGTGCAGTCAGTTCTACACCTCTGTCCATGATGTGGCACTGAGTGTATAAAATGGGGATGGCACTGCATGTGTAATGTGTGCTCCACTTGGTAGCTATTGTAGAAGAAACCAAATAGCTTTAAAAATGGTTGTGCGAGGAAACTACATTCTATATAAGTTTTTTTTTGGAAAATGCTTGGATATATCACAAACATAAAAGCATTAATATGTTTATTATTAACACAACTTTGAAATTGTAATTTGTATCATGGTACTCATGGGTCGCATGGGTATGCAGATCTGAGAGCTTCACCTTCCAAAACAGCCTCAAAAGTAATTTTACGGTACTGAATTGTTACATGTTGAGCATAAATATGTATATATATATATGTATTTATATCTACCCTGTGGTGCCCTTGTAATCTATCCAGGGTGTTTTCCCACCTTTTACCCACTGAGAGTTGGACTCTAGCACAGCTGCTATGCTAATTGAAGAAAGCGGCTTAGAGAATCAAGATTTCAGGGTGATCAACATGCATTATATGTTTCAAATTATGTAAACACCATTCTAAGAGCTTTTTTTTCACACCAGCATCACACTGCCATATATTCATAGTTTCATAGATTATTTGACAAACATTGTCTACAAGGAACCACTTGACCAGATCCATGTATTGCTAAATTGAAAAGCTTATTTTGAACAAGGCATCCTCATCCAATTTTGATAAATTCTCAAACTGTTCATTCTGCAGGAATTGAGTAATATGTGTGAAGCCTCTAGTGCTGCATAATGTGCACAGGGTCATTCTGCGTTCCTCTCTAAAAGATTTTCTCACAACGGAGATTGTATGGCACTTAAGCATCTGAAATTTAGGCATAAAATACTTTTTTTTAAAACTGTGGCTGACGTGCAAATCATTCTGCTGTGGCAGTTTCAATGCTCTTGGTTATGATCCTTCGATTACATAGATGTAACCTGTGCAACTCTTCTTCAGATTAAGCATTTTTAAATTGAGGTCTGCTTCAATAAAATAGAATTATTTTAATGTTGTGTCATTTTAATGTCAGATATTATGGTTATTACTCCTGCAAGTTGTAAAATGTTTTAAAACAAAGTTAAAAGGGATATATCACTTAAAATAGCTGATCTAGTGACATGTTCATATTTAGTTTTGATGTATTACATGAGGCTTTAATTGTAAATATTATTTGCCACTTTTACACTCCCTACTGAATTCAGACATACAACATGCATTTACAAAAGTTCTAAATGAGTCCACTGGGAGCTGAAATATCATGGTAGTGAAACAAATCTAAATGAAATCTGGTCCAGAGGGGAATATAAGATATCTTGCAGCTCTGTCTCAGTAAAATAACAAGAAGACAGTTTCCTGGATTTATGCAATTTTGAAAGTTAGGTGTTTTATTATTCTTTCATTAGCTTCTGTGTTACTGTGAGTATTAAGCTTTGCAATTTATTTTGACCTGTATCCTTAATGTATCCAGAAATACTGAACATTTACTTTTTTATTTTAGTGTAATTTTTACACTTAGAAGCATTTTTTCTTCAGCACTAGGATAGGCTCCTGCACCCACCATGATCCGGATTACAGAAGGCAAACTCCATCACTAATTGGTCAAGCCTGTCAATTTTTTTTACAGTAATATGTGATGAATATATGTGCTGAATACATAGAACATCTTGAAAAGTAGCTAAAGTATACTATAACTATACTTACATAGTAAAAACTACCACTTAATGGATGCGGTTCAATACTCCAGGTATTTTTTTCATTAAGCATTCTTTAGGAAAGAAAGCATCTGTTATCTGTCTTTCTATAATAGTAATACAGTGCAATCGCTGTATGATGTATCTATTTAATTTCTTCCAAAATGGTTATTGCCTGTGGTATCATTGGTGGTCCAGGGTTCATCTTGGCTTGTTTTATTAAAAAAATCTATTGTAAGCAAGATAATGCAGTAGTGTAGTGTAGCATATAAAGGTCCTGGTTATTATTCTTTATTACAGTTCATGCTTTTAGCTTTACCAAGGGTTGAAAGTCTTTATTAAGGACCATCCTGCTCCTCGGCTCTCTTTCAGTTGTGATTTATTGCACTTTTCTAAGCAAATTGGTTAATAATGAAGAGAAATCTTTTGTAATGAGTCAGTCTTTGGAAAAGTATGCTTATCGAGAGATCACTCACAGATCCAAGTGAAGAAATCTCATCATAATCTGTTTCAATTCAATTCATCCTGCATGGAGACTGTCTGCAGGTGAATAACCTCACACTGATTTGCACATAAGCCTCTCTGTTAGAGTAGTCTGCTCTGGTGCTATTTTTCTGCTCTGAGCTGTACAGTTTGGACTTTGTGATTATATTGCCGTAGTATCACATGCTGGGATGTTTTAACCTGAAAACGCATTGTCAAATTAAATAGGTTTTGCTTGTGTAAAAAAAGAAAACTGAAAAAAAACTGAAAAATCCACCTACTGAATAGTGTTACATGTGATTAAAGCAAGCTATATTTATTTATTTAATTTTCTTTAAATAGTACCATGAAAAGTGACTTTCTTTTAATAGATTACTGCCTTGGTTCACTTTGTTTATCATTTGTTAGTGAAACGGTTAGTGTAGGACAGGTTGTTTTGGAGGACATTCATCTCTGCTGTTCTTCCTGGCATTAGTCGTCAGGACCTGCTGGAGAAGGAGATGTTATGGGCAGTGTGACAAATTGGCCAGACAATCGGTTTTAACAAGCCAGAGGGAATGCAGGACAGAAATACTAATGTTTTACCTGCTTCCAGTCCTTTCTGACCAACACACGTTTAATAATTCATATCCCACATCTTGTAACATAAAGGAAGCTGCTGGGAAACCTAGTCTCATGTTCTGCTTATCAGTCTCAATATTTGTGGAGCTTCTAAATTAGGCTGTAATATTACAGAAATAAGGTTTCAGAAAGGTTCTTGAATATTGGATTTAAACAGTGAAGACAGTATACACTGGAGATCAGAATAATTCTACCATTACAGTTGCTGTCATATCCGATTATTTGTTTTCTTATGCAACACAAATCTACTTGCATTCTCTTTATCAGATTCTTAAGTCTGTTATTGCAAAGCCAGTATACGCCATGCAGCCCCCAGCTACAGTCATTGCACAAAATGGACAAAATGTAGTTAAGCTTTGGAAATGAAAAAAAGAAATTACATCTTCTTCTGCACAATTTAATTTTGTGCAAAATGTATGTAAATATTAATGAGTTAATGTCTTTCCTTTAAAAAGATCTACTTAAATAATTAGACCTGATAAAATAATCCACTGTTTGCAAAAATCATAGCTGTTTGGACTTTGATTTTTAGGTGATGGGTAATATTAATATTAAAGGGTTTTTATCAGATTTGTCTCTAGTTTACAGAGGTGAAACAGACTAAGGTATTTCTCACTGACTTTCAGACTTCAAACTTGATTTTTAATCTACAAATCTATTTTTGGCTGTTCACAACCCATTCATTTATTCATTATCTTCTGCTTAATCCTCCACTAGAGAACATTTTGGGTGCTGGGCAGATTCAGCCAGGACAGGGCGGCAATCTATCTATGGGCACACACTCACTCACACAGACACACACAAACACACTCTATATGGGGCAATTTATAGCATTCATTTGAGCTTAAATCCGTGTTTGTGGACTGTGGGAGGAAGCCAGAGAACCCGGAAGAAACCCACATGGACACGGGAAGAACATAGAAACTCCACCCAGATTGGGATTCAAACCTGAACCCCCAGCGCTGAGAGAATTTTATCACTTCTAACACCTTGTTTTTTACACCAGTTTTGCAACCCGTATTAGTTACTTCTTTACTTCATTTGTAATTTACCTGGACTAATTTTTGACCTCTTTTGATTTTCTTTTGTTGACCTTTTTAAGTTTGGTTTGATTTACATTGTTGGCAATTACAACACAGTAGAAATATCATTATGATAAATCTCACAAATAATAGATATGTCTCTTTTTCTAAAATTATTATATTGTATTTAAAGAAAAGTGCTTCTGAAACTTTTTCAATGAATAAACAAATTGGAATAAATCATTTTTGGCAGTAATTGGCAATTGTTAAATGCATTGAATACCAATAACTTAGCAGCATTACTGTAAGGATGTAATGTATAATGGAGAGTAATTTATTTGATATATTAGAGATTGAGGTCATATGCTTAAAAGTTTATGTTTATATTATTCTTAATCATTCAAATGCATTTCATTCATATCATACTATAATGTACTATGATACTTTATGTTGATCTAATGACCCTTAGAAGGCCTCTCTTGCTCTGGTGAAAGGCCTAACTGACCTTGGCTTCTGGCGGAGAAATACATGTTTGCTAGTTACTGTCCTGTGGAAAATGATTGGGCTCAAGCTTCACACGGTTGGGACATGGGTTGTATTGACTAACTGTGGTTCTGTCACATGCACCTGGTTAGCAGTCTGTGGGAAGACTGTCTTTGTTTTGTGTTTTGTTCGTTTCCATCTACCTATATAAACGAGCTGTGAATAAATGGAAGCATTGATGATCAACACTCGCGTGGTTGTCTTTTCTTCCCAAACGTTTGCACTTCGGCACACAGAGGGCTCTGGCATCAGGTTCAGAAGCATCATTTGCAGTCAGCGTGTTTCCTGACTGATAGCTGACAACGGGGTCAGCTTTTCATTTGGCATCGGGACCGCAGCTGTTTGGTCGGCTCGGGATTTGGAACCTAACAATTACCTATACAAAGTAGAAAGCTGTCTGATTACAAACCCCTGAATATTTGTTTAATCAAAAGCGGCTTTAAAAACCCTGCTGATCAGATTCTGTTCCATGCTGTTTTTTTCAGCTTCTTTTAAATGGAAAAGCAGAAAAAAAACTATTTCATGTCTGAATCAATGGTGATGACTTTGACAGCACTCTGTGCACTGCTGAACTCTTTTAATGAATCCTAACAATTTCAATTATATTCCTTTGCATTTAGCCGTGGGTTCCCATTTGTTAAAATTTTACTCCAGGGTTGTCAGTTGCGTTTTCCCCACCATAAAATCCATCAGAATCGCAGCAAGCTTCACTCACACATGCTGAGATGCCGCAGAATAAATGAACAGCTGTCTGCTATGAACCGGTACACACTGTTTCACAGTCATGCCAATTAGATTTTGGGAAAACAAACAAATGAAAAAGGCCATGAAATACATTCACCCTGCTAGGGTTGCACATGTGCACAATCAGCATGATGTCATTAGGGTATCTAAACACTTATGGGATACATGTTCTAATAATTTCTCACCCATCCAATAAATTGCAAGCTTCAAAAATGAAACCTGTTGGTACAGGTTTAATTCAATCTTCTTATTGGGAGAGAAGCTTAAATAGTGGAGAGCACATTGATTTACTAAATGACATTATAACACATAACATATATATATATATGATTTTGTTCATGTTCAAATATATTATATTAGGTTGCTAGAAGTGCTTTATTATTCAGGGATTGCCACAGTGATGAACTCACAGTTGAGCTTTGGCCAGTGTTTTATGCTGGATGCCCTTACTGACACAACCCTCACCCTCTTCTTGGCCTGGGGACACACATGCTATAGGGACAATTTAGAGCAGGAGGAAACCCACACGGACACAGGGAAAACATGGAAAATCTACTCAGATCAACCGGGATTCCACGGTGCTGAGCGGCAAATGTGCTAACTACTCAGCCACTGTGCCAGCCTTTAGAAGTGCATGTCTAAATTTTCTTTTTACGTTTTTACCCTTTTCTTAACCAAAGTGGCCAAAATTTTGGGCATATCTAAGTGATTTATTTATTTTATTTTTTTATTTGGGGTCACAGTGTAGGTTTTTGTCTATATTGTATACAGTCTGATGATTTAGAAATATTAATCAAAACCTTTAGCACATTAATTACAGATAATTACAAACATCTTATATATTTAATCTACAGAACCACTATTATTTAGGATAGTTTTATGACTGTTAGCATTTTGTTTTACATGGTATCTTGGATAACACTGGATAGGAATCCCCATATGTGTTGCTAGTTCCTTCACATTTTTTCTTTGATGCCCTAAACGTCTTCCAGAGCATTGCTGACCCTGGTAGCTAGGTGTACCATAGAATAGGAGCACATGATGGAAGAGTATACAACTTTTTGAAAATGTCAAACATTTGCATAAAACATTTACATTTTTCTTCTTACAATAAATTAAAAATCCATTTTTTTCCATTGTGCACTGTCATTTGTAAGATTTATCAAAATGTTCATTTGTGTATTGTGCTTAATAAATGACAGCAGAACACAATATCTCAAACATAATATGAAGTAAATCTCACATAAAGAATTGCAGACACTTGGCTGCACTGAAGCTAGTTTTCAATTCAGTTCAGTTTAATATAAGAATCAGGACAATCTGAATTATGCCAAAGTTCAAGTAATTCATCAGACCACTGCCAACTATTTGGCTATTGTTGTCAAAGTGTTCTAGTTTTACTTTACTCTTTGTATAAATATTTCTAGGTGAATGGGAAGGTGGCCACTTATTTAATTGTAAGTTCTGCATAGAAACTGACTTAAAACAAAGACACTGTCCCTGCTGCCGAATAAAAGTGTGATTTTGAATGGAAATTCAGTGTAAAAGAAAAATGTACTTGTCAAACCTATGTGATCTCAGATTAAATGCGGATGTGGGTCACATCTGGCTGAGATACAGCACTGCTGGCATTGGCAGGCTACATGTCAGCAAAAGGTTGCCCTCGTATAAAAATATTTTTTTGACCCACATGTCCAAAAACACATTTTGTCAATGTTTGGCTGACATAGTCGTGCCACCTATATCTGAACCTATAATATCTTAAAGTGTATATTGATTCTTAAAGTATTTTTACATTTGAATGCTGAATGCTTTACTCAGATAGGCTGTCTAATACCCTAATAGCATTCGTGAGAAAAGCCGCAATTAATATACTGTATACAGTGGATGTTTAAAACCATTAACTCAGAGTTCTTTTTGTGCTGTTTCTTGGCACTGTGAGTTGTGAGGCTTCTGTCACAACCATGTTATGGATCTGACACAGCATTTAATTTACTCTGTGTGCTTTTAGGAAGCAATAAACTCAGACCAGTGGAGCCTTTAAAGTCAGAACTACGGAGTATCACTGTGTAAAGCACACACAGTTTGTCAACTTCCATCAGTCACTTGGCCTCGAATTGAGGATGTGTGCTCATATCCAGACAAGGCTGCTAGTGTTTCTGCTGTTTTTCACATTAAAAGAGGTTTCAAATAAGGTTAAGAAAAAATACTACTTTATTGATGGCCATTATATTATACTTTAGATTTGTAGACCTAATCATGTCATTCCAAAAAACATCTTCCATAAAACAAATAAATAGAATTGTTATTGTTTTATGTATCATAATATAATATTCAACATCTAGATATTAGAAAGTCTTAATATTATACAAATTCATTCATAATTTACAGAATTACACTGATAATTAATACTGATATTAATGCCTGAAATTTGCATGCTTCATTAGTTTAGATTTGTTTCTTAAAACATTATGTAAATAATGTATTGTATATTAATAGAAATGTGCTCAGAGGTCACCACTGGACAAAAAGTTCATCCAATCGGATTTAAGGACTAGAACTAACCATTTTATAATTGATATTTAACAATGGTTCTATATTTATATTTTTTTACAGGGGATTTATGGAAGCTAACACTTGCTTTTGGTGTTTCACTTTCTTTAGACCCACAGAAAGGACATTTCAATGTTGTGCACTTCAGTTGTGCAATACAAATCTCTGTAGAATAGACTCACATTGAGAGCCATTCATTCATTTAGCTCTCGAACAGATGTGTCCAGCTGAAGGTGATGCCGTCACCCAGCATAAAACTTTGAGAGCTGACTTGAGATGGATGGCCGAAGAGAATAAGAAACCCTAGTGCTCTGGCACATCACTGCCAATATAGGACACATTTCTCAACTGTAATAGGGTGTCATGATGTCATGGCATAATTCAGCTGAGACTATGTCCTACATTTAGACATTAAGAGATGGATAGGAGGAAGAAAGGCTTGCTGGTCTTTGCTATAGGAGAGTAAAATGTTCATTGGTAAGCTCCAGTGTGGTTATCTCCTTTCACCATTTATAGCAACACATGAATAAATTGTGCTCTATGCTGATGATTATTTCCTTCAGGGTGGCTTTTAAAGTCAGTGCCAAATTACAGGTTCCTACAGTTATCGATCAGAGACATCAAATCAACACGGGGAGTGAGGACAGCACTTCAAGTCCTTCAGTTGCTGGCTCAGCCGTTATTAGGATTCAAAGACGATCTTGTAATTTGCTGCTGATCGACCTGTTGACCCTCTACATGAGCTCATGTTATCAGAGTTAAACGTGCAACAGTCAGAGCTATCTAGCATTTAACACTTGTACTACTGATTGAACACTATAACTGCATTTTAAATAAAGCATGTGCAATTCCTCATGTTGGAGAGTTCTCAGGAATCTCTGTTTTACTTCTGATATTTCATTCATTCATTATCTCCCGCTTTATCCTCTATTAGGGTCGCGGTGGGGTTCCCCATGCCCATCCAGGGGAGAACGTCTCGGGCGCTGGGCAGATACACCCAGGACAGGGCGCCAATCCATCGCTGGGCACACACTCACTCACATAGACACACTCTATATGGGGCAATTTTGAGAATTCAATTGACTTGATCCATGTTTTTGGACTGTGGGAGGAAACACACGCGGACACGGGGAGAACATGGAAACTCCACCCAGATGGGGATTCGAACCGGGAACCCCTAGCGCTGAGAGGTGAACGTGCTAACCACTAAGCCACCGTGCCGCCACTTCTGATATTTGTTAGGTAATTTATAAGGCACAAAAGATCAGTTACTTCATTACATATGGATGTTTTTAGGTGTCACACAAAGCAAAGTACTCTTAAAATTAAGATGTAAAACCCAAGAATTTGTGCCCTGTTGACCTATTAGGTTTAAACTTCAAAGCACATTCAGGATGTCTCCTAAATGAAAAGCTTAGAAAACAACAAAAACTCATCTTGTATCATAGTCTTAATCCTCTACTAGCATCTAGGTTTCCCATCCTTATCCAGAGTGAGCATTTTGGATGCTACACCCAGGATCAGCCGCCAATCCATTGCTGGGCACACACTCTCTGTATGGTGCTGCAGCCTTTTAGTCTCCCAAAATTAGAATCCAACTAAATGTACAAAGATTATTTTGGTGTAGGTGTCAACATAACTATATATTTACACTAGTCCATCGCAGGGCAGACACACAGTCTATAACAGTCATATTGGGGCATGTATATAAAAAATATAGGCAGTTTTGCTTTAAGGATTGTAAAAGAAAATAATGAGTTCTTGGAGAAAAACCCTGAAAACAAGGAGAGAACATGCAGACAGTACACACACAATAGACCGGGATTATCACATCGGGGAATCAAAGCCAGGACTGTCATGTAAGGAAAGAGCACTAACGATAGCATTAAGTTTCTTTTAATAATCTGTTGCTTCAAAATGAATTGACCTGTGCCTGCACATTTTGTTTTTACTGGTGAGCAGTGTGGTGGAACTAACATTTAGAAACAAACCATGTGCACACAGTATGTGCAATAATGTCATCAATATACGGGAAGGTATTTGTCCTTCCGGAGAAGCAAGACACATCGTGCTGTGATTAATGAGGGTAGTCCTGCAGGCTAGGCAGAGTCCAGATACACAAAGTCTCTTTTTTATGAATGCCTTTATGAATTTTTGATGCTGTGTGAACCATAGAACCGTAGTCAGCAATGGAATGATTTCTTATTTAGGCTTAAATGTTCACATTTTAATAGCCCAATAATGTATACACTCATAAAGGTAAAACTTATGCTTACTTAAATTACTCTTGTGCGTTTTACTTGTAATTCTTTGTCAATTTAATTTGTGTTTTGTAGTTTACTGATTTTATTTAAAGTCTCAGTACAAACTTCAAAAGTTTAAATTAAAATATTAGAATTATATAGCTTGACATGAAAAAATATTATTGACTGTCATGTGAATAATATTTGACATTGACTGTCATGGTACAACATAACACCATGGGACAGAAAACCACATGAGACAAATATTAAATTAAATAAATTGCTAGCATGTTCACCTCTCAGCGCTGAGAATCCAAGTTCCAATCGTGATCTGGGTGGAGTTTGCATGTTCTTACCGTGTCCATGTCCACCTAAATTGCACCTATATAAATTGCCCCATATATTGGGAGTGAGTGTGTGCCCAGCGATAGATTGGCACCCTGTCCTGGGTGTATCTGCCCTGCGCTGAAACATTCTCTATCCCTAGATGGGCAAGGAGAACAATCCATAAACCTTGTAAAGGATTAAGTGGTCAAAATAATGAGATGAGATAATAAAATGCACTGTATTTCTTTTTATCCAAACTCTCATTCACAACAGAATAAGAAAGCTCTTGTTTAAGCATAATTTGAAAATTTAAAAATTCGCCTCTGTGCACAAATCATTATTCATTAAAACATGGCTTGATGAGTCAGCTGTGGAGAAATTACAATGAGTTACACAGAGCCCTGACCTTCATCACACTGTATAACTCTTAAGATGAAATTGATTGGAACACTGATTATAAGCCAGGCTTTCTCTTCCAATTTGGTGACCAGATACTGTAAGTTTATAATTAGTCTATGTGTCTGTCTCCCAATTATGTTGGGTGTGGATTAACTTACTAACAACCATGCTTTCCTCACATCAATGACAAGCCATCTATTTCATTGCTTTAAACACAACATTTGGGGTAAAATGATTTATTATATTGAATTAATTTGAAAACAGTTATTCTATAAACTACACATGACTCATTTCGTAATATATATATATATATATATATATATATATATATATATATATATATATATATATATATATATTACAAACTTAAAAAAATATATTTTTAATAACAAATATTTTAAATAAAAATTCTGTAATTTACTATTAATTTTTTAATAATAATTATTGACAGCTAAAATATATTTGTTCACGAAGAACTTCAAAATCTAGGAAATTCAAGAAATCCAGTAAACATGGTCCTACAACTGGTCCTGCAGGGAAGACGTACACTGGAGGTTACTGTGGCTGATGAACTCTGGGGATTCAGCAAATTGAGCAATCCATAAGAAGTAACATTTCAACATTTCAACTACAGGCTGGGTGAAAATAGGTTCCCTTATGGGTGTACTTATCAGATTGGTAGTGCCCTTGTGCCCTCTATACCACCCGTTCATCCCTTTGCAATTTCTCAATGTCAGAGTTTTTGCTCTGCTGAACTTCTCTGCTCCACATCCCTCCTAACAAAGCAGCTTCCACTGCCCTGCAAAGTACAAGCAGGACAATAATCAGTTCAGAACTAAAGCTGCACATGATCAACTTTGGGGTGCTTACACCATTTGGTGTACAGAACTGTATAGATATACAGATATACAAACACTAAAAAAGTTGTGGAAAATGTTAATGGAAGGTTCTAATGTTACTTAAAAATAAACCTGCATAAATTAAACTTACTAAAAAGCATAGAGTAGCAACATATAACTGCGGAAACTTTGAGTATACATTCTACATACTAGCACATTTTTAAAATATGAAGCTACACAGTTTCAAGGCAATATTTCATGGCCTCCTAGTTGTGATGTTTTGACTGTCATCCATCCAATCATTATATATCTTTAATCCTATACAAGAGTCTTCATGCCCATCCAGCAGAGAACGTTTAAGGCGCTAGGCAGATTCAGGACAGGGTGCCAGTCTATCACTGGGCATGTACTCACACACAGATACTTTATAGGGGCAGTTTAGAGCAGCCAATACACCTTGAATCTATGTTTTTTGACTTTGGGAAGAAGCTGGAGAACCCGCAGAAAATCTACACAGACATGAGGAGAACACTGGAACTCCAACCAGATCAAGATTCGAACCTGGAGCCCTAGCACAGAAAGGCGAATGTGCTATCCACTAAGCCACCCTCAAACTGTCATTTTAATCTAAAATCATTTATCGTTGTGCATGATGCTTGCTGTAGGTTAGTTGTCAATGCAGCCCTTTAAAGTTGTTTAATAATCCTTTAATTCCATCATTTGTGGCACGTATTTGAAAATAAGTATAACTATAAGAACAACAATAATTCTGCTTATGTGTTTTTCAATGAGATGTGAAATCCACAAAACTGGTAAAGTTAAAGTGGAAAAGTAAATGCCTTGGCCTTGCTACCTGTGTTTCTGTCTAAATAATAAAATGTAGTTAGTATTCTGATTGTTAAAGCAACATTACAATCAGCTAAAGTAAAACCTTAACCGTATAATTATCACCAAAGTGGTGTACTCGCTTATTCTTCTGCTTCTTTTAATAAATTTGACTACAGATTTAACTGGAGATTAAATTAAAGGTGTCAAAGCTCAGCAGTTTATGAAGCTTTCTGAACCATGACTTAATTGGTCCCCCATGTGCAGTTAACACCTGATTACTGAGCTGTATACATTCCTTTGCAACCAGTGGCTCTTGTGTGTATGTGTGTGTGTCGGTCAAAAGTTTAGAGACACCTACTTATTTTGGCAGTTTTTGCCAGTTTATTAGGTTACATTAGGTCATTTAGCAGACGTATTGACTCAAAGCGAATTACATGTATATGAACTTTATGGTTGGTCCATCTAAAATAATCTTTGATGAGAGGGCTGAGATTGTAATTGTCATTATAGTTAATCCCAAATGTGTCTATTATGGTTAAGGTGCAGGCCAATCAAGGCCTTTCAATAGGACACAGTCATGCTGGAACAGAAAAAAAACTTCCTCTAACTGTTCTCACTAAATTGGAAATATTCAGTTGTATAAAACGCATAGCTGGCTGCTTGAGTCTATTTATATAAAACAATAGAGGTAAATGAAATATGCAAATTCTATAATTGAGAGATGTTTCTCCATATGATTGTTGCATTTTTCCAACCAATAAATTGATGCAGAACATTTTGAATGCAATAGTCTGCAGTAAAACAGGTTTCTGTGCAATTAATGTTAATATTATGCAAAGTATTTTTTAAAAATCTGGTACTATCCTTTGATTTTTCTATTTAATTATATTTTTATTAAATATAACATAAGTCATACACTTAACCTTGAACATGAGTAAATCGAGGATTTTTTTTTTTTAGCACTCACTAACATTTTGTATTTATTTTGGTAGTCAAGGGGATTCATGGACTTTTCTATCACCGGTAATTCTGATTGGGGTAAATGGTTTTAGTTCAAGACATATTTTAAATTACATTTAAAATACACCCTTTTAGTTTTTTTAAGTGAAGTTTCTTTCACTAATAAAAAGCACTGTCTTTGGATCAGCAGCTGCTTTTGCTTTTGAGTTTAGCAATCACATACAGCTACACTACTGCCTTTCGTGACAGGTCCTAAAATCAAGACAAATGCACATGCTTGTGTGGCAGAGCTCAAACACTAGGAGCTGGAGGGCAAAGTGTCTTTCTCTCCTTTAATCCAGATTTCCCCTCGAAGCCTGCTCTGCAGGGCAGCACCCCAAATACTATAACAGTCTCAAAACCTGAGCCACCACACAACCACTTAATGCATCATCCACCTTGCACTAATTATCACAAATGTCACTTTAGCTCACAGTTGCAGAAAGAAAAGCCTAGAACTGGGCAATTAAGGTATTCATCTAGGAAAGCAATAAATGTCTCAGTCATGAAGTAAGCAAGTGTGGGTTGTAACCGTAGAACAAGGAACTAATAAAAAAAATATATTTCTGGGTAATTGAACATGCAGGATTTTGGTATGAAATAATACAACTATAAGAAATGTACATTAAATATATGTAAGTATATTCACGTATGTTTTTAATCGCAGTTCAAATATATATCATTAATGTAAAGTAATTAATTAAAGTGAAACAAGTGTGATTTGATGCTGTTTATTTACTAGAAACAACTAAAATATTAAATGTGCCATTTCATTATTAATTAATGACATAGAAAAATAAGACATATATTAAAAGTGGGACTAATGATGTATACGTACACTCAAATATATTTATTTAAGTAACAAAACTTTACATTTTCCTTTAAATATTTGTATTTTTTCAATAAAAATAAAATTTGGCAGACAAGCAAATTTAATTGATTTGATTTAATGCTAGCTATTAATACTTTTGCTATTTAGTTTTACTTTGTGCGTAAACACACTCTAACTCATTCTATAAAATTACGTTAAGATACGTATTTATGATTTTCCATGACTTCTACCTTTGTTAATATCAGAAAGGTTTGTCTCAGACAAATAGTGTCTCGTGACTGTTTAGCTATTTTCTACATTTTATTTCTGTTATTAAGGGAAAATCACAAGGATCTTTAAACATGTTTTTTAAGTTTTCAAACATTTTCAAAATATTATGATCATGTCACTGGAACAAAAACAAGTTTACTTTAAATCAGATACTTGCTCAGTAGAATTATACTATTTGTGTTCTCAGTATACCGCTGATATGGATTTTCTCTTGAACAAATGGACCCAGAGAGATGGGAAAATTTGGCTTAGGTTAAAAACATACTGATGTTTCTCTTTATGAGCTGTGTGCAGCTATGCAGGTATCTGGGTGCACATGGACCATCTGCTGCAAATGCTAAATCTTTGATCTTACTCTTTAGTTGGTTGTTTTTGTTCAATGGTTAAAACTAATCATGTAAACTCATCTAACAGAAAAAGATCTTCGTGAACCATCTGTGCTTCGTCGACTCCAAACTGCCCTTCTGCTCCATGTAGCTTACATAACAATGATGCAATGTCTCATAAGAAAAAGACCTCTAAACTGAAAAGAAATCTGGAAACCGAATTCAGCCATCAATTTCACCTTAACATCCACAAATATTAAGAGATGTGTGAGTTCCCCTGCAAGCCCTATTCTATCCCTCCTTGTGTTTGTTTCGAAATGAGACGAGTGGCTTTGATCTTTATTGTAAAAAACAGCAGCTGTTGCGGTTTAATGGCTCCTATGTTTCTTTGCTGGAATAATTCGAATGGAGAAGACTATTTTCCAGTGTGTGACTCTCAGAATGTCGCCTGGGTCTTTGTTTCTAATGGTTTGTGTCTAACCCCTGGCATCAATCTAAGATATTGTTGCGGGGCACAAACACTCCTCAATCTGGGATATGCAGTTTTTGCACTTTACTATGCCGTCAAATGAAACTGCTTTGCAGTCGTGTTCAGGGATGGCACTATTCACTGAAATGACCCTGAGAAGAACTACCAAGCTATTTCTTTCTTATAGCACTATTATAAATTGCTTTTAAAAATAACAATAAAACAGACATTACAGGCTACTGTGCTTCCATTATGTCAGCTTATTATGTTTTTAAAGTTTTCTAAAGTGAAGCATTTGATTTAAGTGTGATAATCTATTCTCAGAAACCCTGTTTTGGAAAAAGTTTAGAAAATGTAATAAAAACATGACTAACACTACGACTAACTTAGCTGTATTTTGCAAAATATATTGATTAAGAAATGTTTAAAAATAATCAAATAAAAAAATAAAAATACAACACATTATTACATATTTAATAGCATTATTGGCTATAAAAGGTACAAACGAAGGCTCAGTCTTTGAAAGCACAGATGGCTTTCCACTTTGTTTGTGAGACAGAAATTGGAAAACATAAAAGTTTTTCAATAATGTCTGCTTAGAACATGACCAAACACTATGACTGAATGTGCATGATCTGAGACTGTCCCACTACTGTTATAATGTAAATAAATTTGTTTGAGAGTACTTTAGAAAGCTCTACTGGATTAATATAATTTATAGCAGCATCAAAAAAAAGTCTGTTCATATACAGTGGGTTGCAAAAGTATTCATACCCCTTGAACTTTTCCATATTTTGTCACATTACAACCACAAACATAAATATATTTCACTGGAATTTAATGTGAAAGACCAACACAAAGTGGTATACAATTGTGAAGTGGAAGGAAAATTATACATGAATCAACATTTTTTTTACAAATAAAAAACTGAAAAGTGCGACGTGCAAAAGTATTCAGCCCCCCTGAGTCAATACTTTGTGGAGCCACCTTTTGCTGCAATTACAGCTGCAAGTCTTTTAGGGTATGTCTCCACCAGCTTTGCACATCTAGTGACTGAAATTCTTGCCCATTCCTCCTTGCAAAACAGCTCAAGCTCAGTCAGATTGGATGGAGAGCGTTTGTGAACAGCAGTCTTGAGATCTTGCCACAAATTCTCAATTGGGTTTAGGTCTGGACTTTGACTGGGCCATTCTAACACATGAATATTCTTTTTTTTAAACCACTGTAGCTCTGGCTTTATGTTTAGGGTCGTTGTCCTGCTGGAAGGTGAACCTCCGCCCCAGTCTCAAATCTTTTGCTGACTCCAACAGGTTTTCTTCCAAGATTGCCCTGTATTTGGCTCCATCCATCTTCCCATCAACTTTGACCAACTTCCCGGTCCCTGCTGAAGAGAAGCATGATGCATGATGCTGAGCATGATGCTGAGCATGATGCTGCCACCACCATATTTGACAGTGGGGATGGTGTTTTCAGAGTGATGTGCAGTGTTATTTCTCCGCCACACATAGCGTTTTGCATTGTGGCCAAAAAGTTCAATTTTGGTCTCGTCTGACCAAAGCACCTTCTTCCACATGTTTGCTGTGTCCTCAACATGGCTTCTGGCAAACTGCAAACGGGACTTCTTATGGTTTTCTTTTAACAATGGCTTTCTCCTTGCCACTCTTCCATAAAGACCACATTTGTGTAGTGCACGACTAATTGTTGTCCTGTGGACAGTTTCCCCCACCTGAGCTGTGGCTCTCTGCATTTCATCCAGAGTCACCATGGGCCTCTTGGCTGCCTCTCTGATCAGTGATCTCCTTGTTCGGCCTGTAAGTTTAGGTGGACGGCCTTGTCTTGGCAGGTTTACTGTGGTGCCATACTCTTTCCATTTCCGGATGATGGATTGAACAGTGCTCCGTGAGATGTTCAAAGCTTTGGAAATCTTTTTATAACCTAAGCCTGCTTTAAACTTCTCCAAAACCATATTCCTAACCTGTCTGGTGTGTTCTTTGGACTTCATGATGCTGTTTGCTCCTCAATATTCTCTTAACCAACATCTGAGGCCGTCACGGAGCAGCTGTATTTGTACTGAGATTAGATTACACACAGGTGGACCCTTTTGAGTCATTAGCACTCATCAGGCAACTTCTGAATGCAATTGGTTGCACTCAGGGAAAAGGGGGCTGAATACTTTTGCACGTCGCACTTTTCAGTTTTTTATTTGTAAAAAAAAATGTTGATTCATGTATAATTTTCCTTCCACTTCACAATTGTATACCACTTTGTGTTGGTCTTTCACATTAAATTCCAGTGAAATATATTTATGTTTGTGGTTGTAATGTGACAAAATATGGAAAAGTTCAAGGGGTATGAATACTTTTGCAACCCACTGTATATATACATATATATGGATGAAAGGATGGATATGACCATTTGAGAGGAACTACTTACTTTGAAGGTTTAAAGGTAATGACAGTTACATTCCATATGTGTTTGCATTAGCAGTGGGAACACGATGATAAAGTGTGCCAGCCAAAGTCAAATGCATTTATGATGTGATCTTGAATGTTTTATTCCTGTCCTTAACCTTCTTTGTGTTCTCTTTGTGTTGCGTTTCTATCTGTTGGGTGCGTAATGTATAGACGAGATGCCTGTGTGGATTGAACAGTTCACAATAACTTTGTATTGCTTCTTTTCCATATGGCCTTAATAAAGCTTGCAGTGTGACTCCAAATGTTCCTCCAGCCAAAAATTTACATAGACAATGTATACTGCTGTGGTTAGATGTGTTAATTAGATAAAAGGCAACATGCGGGCTATTATACATAAAATCAGTACAAAGATTTGTCAAGGTATGAGAAGAAATCAGAACCCAGCGCATGGTCTACCTGCATATGTAAAAAATAACACTGACATTGAGAGAGACATATTTTAGAGAAACTGTGTGTGCTGTGATGTCTTGTTTTCCTAGGAAGTCCATAGTTATTTTAGTATTACAGTGTCAGGCCTCATACAGTACGTGCTGCAACAGGGTGGCTTCATACGCAAAGAGAACCTGTGATTTCCTGATCCCATTTCATCCCCATGTCCATCTAGGGGCGAATATTTCTGGCTCTAGGCAACCAGGACGCCAATCTATTGCTTGGCACATACTCACACACTATATAGGGGCAAGTTGGATAAGGACAATTTAGAGCAGTTCATTTCCCTTGAATCTACGTTATTTTTATTGTGGGAGGACCAGAAAACCTACAGGAAACACACACAGACATGTGGAGAACATGCAAACTCCATCACACAAATCACGTATTTGTGTTTTAACTGCATTATAAAAAATGCTTTTCAATTTTTAAAAAAGTTTTGTAAGCAAGTTTTGTAGATAAGCTTTGTAAGTTATTGTTCTTCCCTGGATTCCCCACTGTGCGCGCGACCCATGTATAGGATTAAGCAGAAGAACATAAATTTGGATAAATGGGTAGAATAATCCTAATAAAGATATTAAAAGGAACCAGGAAGCATGACTAATATAGTTATGATGCATCAATATTGAATTAATGTATTTATTTACATGATATAATATTAATGAAAAAGAGAATTCTCATTTTGTGATAGAATAGACTGTAAACGGTCTGTATTTTATACTAGACCATGAAAGGGTGAAGATCAAACTATAACAATGAGAGCTAAAGGACTAGTTTTATAGTTTATTAATATAACAATGACATGATTTGAATTTAGTGTTCATTTATGCATGTACTTTTGTGATAAACATATAATTAGCCTTTTTCATTCTTCAATGCAGCATGAAACTAATGAGAATCTGGTTCCCCTCTGTTTTGATGACATTTCCAAAATCTCAGCACACCATGTCTATAAGCTGAAAACCATACACAATATAACTGACGACACATTAATATGTAATACTAATTAAAGTTGTGAGGATCTAAGGTCATAAAAACCATGCGACTAAAATGTATCTAGTTCACTCTAATTGTGCGTAACTCAACCCATGACACAACCCATATAAGGGCAAAAACATTTAGCAATGTTGATTGAAAAGACCTTGCACATCAGCAGCAGCATTCTGTGGGTCTCTTCAGAGGGGTAAGGTTAGAAATCAGTGAAGACCACTAGAATTTCTTGTTCCCATGCCCACCCAGGAGAGAACGTTTTGGGCGCTGGGTAAATTCACCCAGGACAGGATGTAAAAGGAAAATAAATGAAGGTTAAGGGGGAAAATGACTTTGATATGAAATGTTTATGTAGTGAAATTGTCATATGAAAAAAGTAATAACAAATTACAGTGGAAAGAACACTGATGTACTGTAAGGCTGCTTTGAGACAATGTTCTCTTATAAAACGTGCCTTATAAATAAGGTTGAGTTTTATGAAAGCTTTTTCCTTTTTTGTGTTAGAGGCAGATTAATGGTGAATTCTCCAATGGAATGGACAATAAATCAAACATAGCATTCAAGTAGGTTGCCAGGCCTTTGTTTTTTTTTTTCCTTACTGAATTTGTTTACTCGGGATGATTTTCGTTTCTGTTTTTGGGGTTTAGCATATGTTAGAATAATTTTATCTCTGTAATGTATTCCGTACTCACAGGTTTACTCACAAAATCTGCATGCTATTATATAAATAAATGCCAGTTTTGGGAGAAGCAAGACAAAACATGGGTTGAAATGATCTGTAAAGAAGCTGTTTAAGATAATATATTTGACATTCTAATATTCCATAATACATTATGTTAATTGAACAGATTTTACAATTTTTTTTTCTTTGCTGCCTTAAAGAGTTTTTTTTTTTTGCCTATTTTTGAGGAATTGGTAGCTCAGCCATCATTCACAAGGAATAATTTATTCTCTTACTCAAAATGAAGTCATAAAATCACAGATGCAAGTGTGCAGATGTAGCATCAGTAAATCCAACTTTAACGGCTCAGGCTCACAGTTAAGAGTGAAAGTGCTTCTGCAGCAAAAGTGCAGTACTTACACAAACAAACGCACTGACAGTAAAGTGGTACTCTTGTACTGAGCAATGCCATGCTTTCAGCCTCTGCTGATGGGTTTAATTTCAACTTTTTTTTTCTCTCGCTGCCCTCATGTGCTGTTGCTTGTTGTTGAGCGGTACATAAATCATCCCGGAAATGATTAGTGCCATGCTCTAAAAGATCCATTCTACAGGACTCACAAGCAGAATCTTGCAAAAGCTCACAGGACATTTTAGGAAAGCCTCTTGATGTGTAGTCATTGGCACTGTATGAAAAAACACTACATACTGATTTATCTTTTGACTGATTTAAGACCCAACACACATGGATGTAGTTTGATTGTGGCAGTTTCTTTAAATAAGCCAGCTTGTTTAGAAAGTCTGATCAAATTACTCTACTCTAACCTCACACTGACTACATGTTAATATTGCAAAAGGGGATATTAGGGATTTGGAGACCTCTCAAATAAAAATGGTCTATGATAAGCAACTTGCATTTTAGTATTGTGTAGCAGTAAACACTTATGTGTAATAAATGGGGCAATTCCCAAAAAGCAACATTAAGCTTCTAATGGGCTTAACAACAAATCATTAGTCAGTAAATTAGCAGGAATGGAACAAAAACTAAACCTTCCCAAGAGTTTCTGAGACATAACTTACTCATTTTGTTTTGCTGCAGTGATTTGTTTGTAAAAGTCAAAAGTAAAACCAAGGACTTTTCGGATTTTTTGTCAAATTTGAGGTCCTAGAACATACAGTGCATATACACAATCTCTCAGTACATCATAGTTTCATTTAAATTCTAAGTACTCGATAAAGGGTCTAAAAATAACCTGCATACTACATATTATTATTAAGTTTGGCTTTATAATACAAATGCAGCACAAAGAATGGTGTTGATAATTGTAATCATCATCATCATCATCTATCATTATTATCATTATTATTATTAATAGTAGTAGTAGTGATGTTAATAGTGAGTGGCATGGTGTCTTCGACTCTTCCTGATCTGGGTTGAATTTCCATGTTCTTCCTGTGTCTGTGTGGGTTCTCCGGTTTCCTCCCACAATCTAAAATCATGGATTTAATGTAAATTGGCTGTTCTAAAATTTTCCTATATTGTGTGTGAGTGCGTGCCCAGCATTAGATTGGCGCCCAGTCCTGGGTCTATCTGCTCAGCGCTTGAAACATTCTCCCCTGGATGGGCATAGAGAACCCCTCTGTCCACAATACAGTAGGATTGAGCGGACGATAATGAGATGAGAAATGCTAATAGTAGAAAGTTGTTTATACATTAAACTCTGTAAACTGGAAAAAGAATATGGAACTCAAATAAATTATATGTTCTCAAAAAGATGCCCTTAATCAGAGACTTTGATTTAAAGTAGTGCTCAATGGCTGCATTGCGGATTCTTTCCAGTATTTTTCACTATCCCCTCTTTTGATTGACTAACTGTCAGACACCCCAGTAATTAACACATAGATGAATAATACTTTATAGTGATATAATGATTAATACTTTTAGCAACAAAACACTAACATTATCAATTCATACAAGATTGCACTTTGTTGACTGAGCAATTTGTGGTAATTAAGTGTCAGGAACTCCATCACTATCACTGAGATTTGTTGTGGGTTTGGAATATTTTTCATTGGTTTCTCTCATTAACCTGACAGCTATCAAAAGCATAGAGAAGAAAGAAGGGCAACAGTCTGTTCTGGATGTAATATCATCTTGTACCCAGGAGGTCATGGATTCAGTGCAAACAGAAGCAAACCCTTATGAACCATGAATAAGTTGTATTTTTAAAATAATGCTTACTCTGTGCAGACTCCTAAAGCTCCAATTTTATGGTTAACCAATTGTTCAAGCAACTCATGCAACGTTGTTGTCATCTTTGTGACTTCTATTTGGCTCTTATGAATAGAAAGTGCCAGATAATCAAGGTGATGGAATTAAAAAGGATTTGCTATTCTGCAGTTGCTTGCCAATTTTCTCTGAAGTGAAGGTCAAGGTGGAAGGATTTATACTGTAGGATTATACCATTTGCTATTAAAAGTCTATACACCATTTGTTAACGATTTAGACATAAATCCTTAATTCATCAGATGCTCAACTCCATAGGTGAAAAATGTACTGATCTGTTTTGTATGAAGAGACAAAAACTAGGAGGTATATTAATACAGCCTTTTTCAGAATTATTTGAAATTTTATTGTAAAGTGCTGACTGCAAACATTTAATCAGGATACTGGTTACAGTGTTTTACAAAATATATCCTTTCATGTGCTGTATACAGATTCATGATGTATACAGCATCTAAGCTTGGTTACTTAAGCAAGTACATTATTAAAGTTTCAGCCTCAAGAGTTTCAGTTCTTCTTTCCCACCCCCCAAGCAGGAACCACAAATAACCACATAGATGTATATGTTACAGAAGACACAGGAAACCACCTTCAAATCTGATGATAATGCAACCCTGAAAACAGCAAGGGCAAAATGAAAGACAAAGCATATCTATGCTTATAGAATACTGGGCCACTTCCAGGATCCTGGAGAGACTTGGTGCATGTTGCAGGACATTCAAACAAACTACAGGACATGATCACCTTCCTGTGACAGTGATACAGTGCCAGTTTTATTATATTTGGTGCCCTTGGCAAAATTCAGTTTATGTCTCCAGCACACCTCCTGAAAAATTTATTTATCTGTTTTTTAACTGTATAAACAACAGAACTGCAGCATATTATATTTAACATTAGTATTCATCAATTATAATATATATATTGATTCATATATATTCATTCATTCATTCATTCATTATCTCCCGCTTTATCCTATATTAGGGTCGCGGTGGGGTTCCCCATGCCCATCCAGGGGAGAACGTTTCGGGCGCTGGGAAGATAGACCCAGGACAGGGTGCCAATCCATCGCTGGGCACACACTCACTCACACAGACACACTCTATATGGGGCAATTTTAAGAATTCAATTGACTTGATCCATGTTTTTGGACTGTGATAGGAAACCGGAGAATCCGGAGGAAACCCACGCAGACACGGGGAGAACATGGAAACTCCACCCCCGGGAATCCCTAGCGCTGAGAGGCGAACGTGCTAACCACTAAGCCACCGTGCCGTCGCTTCATATGTATATGTATATATTGTTAGAAGCGCTCGTCTTCCCCGGGAGATCGGCTACGCGGGAGGGAATGCGTACGCCGTCTTGCGCCTGATGAGCGTTTCCTTGGAACGGCTACGCGGAGAAGAATGCGTACGCCGGACCGCTGGAAAAAACGCTCCCACGGATTCAACCTGCGTGGAGATATTTCGCAGCGCTGTACCGTGGTTGAGCGCGGAAGGAGAGTCCAGAGACACCGGGCTTAAAAACAAAACAGGATTTATTATTAAAATAGTGTAGGGACACCAACAGAAAGGGGGGAACGAAACAAACGAACTAACATCTGGGTATTACCGCAACACGGGGGTGCACGGGGGAGAGGGAATACGGAAACTAAGTACAAAAACACCCAATCACCCAACGGTACATGAGTACATTGTACATTAATGAGGGACAGGTGCCCAAGGCACCTGTGACATATATATATATATATATATATATATATATATATATATATATATATATATATATATATATATATATATATATTCTTTATCTTCCTCTTGTTTTTTACTCACTCATATGCACGCACACACACACACACACACACACACACACACACACACACACACACACACACACACACACACACACACACAATTTATATGGGGCAATTTAGAGCATTTAATTTAATTTGAATCCAATTTTTGGACTGTGGGAGTAAACTGGAAAACAATGAGGAAACCAGTGCAGACATGGAGAGAACATGGAAACTCCTCCCAAACGTGGCAAATGTTCATAAAAAATTAATTATTACAGTGATTAATAACTCTCTGTTACATAAAATGTTTCTACAATAAATTTGTAACATCAAAGAATAAAATAACCCAATAAATAAAAAAGGACATCACATTTTTCACACATCACCTGCTTCTCCTATTTTGAGTGGAATTCTTGTGAAGAATAGCTGTAGCAAGATGAAAGGCAGTCAGTCTTTCTCTGTCTGCATTCTTGTTGCAACCTGGGGTTAAATAATGTTGTTTTTGTTCTTTCCAAATAGACACGTATATTGTTATGAAAAGGTATAGTACAGTTGAAAAGGTAATCTTTTATTAAGTATCCTTGAACTAATGCACCTTGCACACTGTCTTGACACTTTGAAACCACATACAGCATCACATAAAGGAAGGGTAGGATGAACTGTTACTCTTACCTCACTTAGACACAGCACCAGCTGTATGTTGAGTCCTTGAACATCAACAAATAGGTTTTAGAAAACTGGCATTCTGCACTGGATCACATCATGTATAGTTTTCTATAATGCCCATGTCTAGATCTGGCTCTGCAGTGATTGAAACAAGCATCATCTAGCTTTCAGTGTAAGTCTCTCCAAGACATAAGTTATATCCCATGCCATCAAATACTGTAGCTTTACATCAGTGCCCCAAAGGCTACATTGTCTGGCCTCTATGACAACATCCCATAGCATTTACACTGGATACTATGAAATGCTTTAAATGATTAGTCATGCATAGAATTGGAAGTATTATTTAACACATTCACTCTATTTTCACTGTAATTGATTGTAAAGAGCCATGTAAGTAATTATTTAATACTTTTTCTTCATTTGGATGTTCATATGCCGCAGTGGATCTTTATTTTTGCAATGGTTGTGTACAGGTAGATTTAAAAAATAAACCAATTCAGTGAGCCACATGTGTATAAGTACGTGAAGGAGCCACGTAGTTCACATTTAGTGATGTGTGCTGGGTGCAAGTTATGCCAAATGTCTGTATGGGTTTAGCTTTATGTCTATGTCAGCAGCTGGATTTGCTACTCTACATTTCTAAATGGGATCACATCAAGATTGTGATCCTGTGACTTACACTCAGGACTACTTAAACTTATTATTAACCCAACAGTAATTGACTTCCATGTCAATTAGAAGTGCTGTAAAAGTGGGCAATGCTGACAATATTTTATGGCATACATATCGGTACATCTGATTACTGTACACACTTAATTTACCAAAAAAAACCTCTCTATTTAAGACAAATATTTAGGATAAATAAAGTATATTTGAGAACACTTGTTAAGATCCAAAGCAAAAAGCACATTCTTCATTATCTTTTCAAATCTTACAGGGTTTGTTGGTCAGTCTCTATTTAATGCAGATAATCTTCCTGGCATCACAGGGTCCCAAAAAAAGAAAACTTCTGAAAACATCACTGAGGCTGAAAAGAGGAGTTCAGATGTCTTTGGATTAAAAGGATTGACCCATGGTTCAATGCTATTCAGACAAGTCTGGGCTTGATCAACCCCTGATGGTTCTCCTGGGCAAGAGCATTACAGGTTGAAAGACCACAGAACCCAGAAAAAACATCACTCATTAATTAAAAAGCCTCAAACTGTATTTTGGTAACCTATGCCTCAAAAACCTATTAAATTGGAAAAATTACCTGTGCTAAGTAAAAGGTGTCAAATTGGTCAAGTTCATTTCAGGACAGACACACACAGACAAAAATTAAATGTTTTTAATCTCTCATTTACAGGATACATTGTCGGATGAAATCAGAGCTGTAAACTCTTAGTGTACAAAACCCTGAAATGCAAAATTTTAAGATTTTAGCGATTTCTGCAACAGATAATTGGTTTAATTATCACAATGTTTCTCATTGTAGCTCACACACACAGAACATGGAAACTCCACCCAGTTCGGGATTCGAACCTGGATCCCCAGCATGATGTGCTAACCACTATGCAACCATGCCACCCAGACAGTAATGTTCATGTATTTTTTTTAAGAATAAGTCACCTCTGACTTTTTTATTTAATATATGTCTAAATACACCTGTAGTGTGACCTTGTGTTATTTTTCATAAATTACAGATGACAAGACTAATCAGTTATGTGACATTAAAAAAAAACATTATTTTCCTGAAATGCCATGGGAATTATTTCATTTAAAGAGAAATAGGTTCAACTCTCAGCTGAGTCTTGTAGAATAATATGTAAACAAGGGAGCTATAAAAGCACTAAATTGAGAAAAACAGCATGATCTTTAAGTAAATGTGTGAAAAGTAAGCGATGTGTCAAGGTAAGGTAACACAAAGCATAATGGCTTCAAGTATATAAAATATCCTCCTGAGACACAAGTCAAATATGTTTTTTCAAATAGATTTTTTGTGACATAGCAGAAATATAAACAAAAAAACAATGCTCTCCACAAAAAATGCTATAATTTGAACTCGCATGTGATCACTTACATCAATATAACCCTTTTGGAAAATTATTTCCAAATCTATGCTGGATAATATATTATTGCTTTTTTTTTATCTGTATAAACCAATATCTTCCTTTATAATATTTCTCAGGCTTTTGGTGTGTATCTGTGGATATTTAATCTAAACAGCACTTGTGAGGTCGGGCAGTAATACTGGTCAAAAAGGCATGTCTCATCATTTATTTTATAAATGATTCAAACCAGTCTTCTGAGGTGGGATTGAGATCAAAGCTTTAAGTAGGTCATCAAGCACTTGAAATAGACAGATCTAAAACATGTGCATATGAGGTTTTTAACACCTCCTGCAGGCATTGCACCTCTCCTAAAACATTCTAGCCAGTTTAACATTAATGATGAAGGTTTTCTACTGTAACTCATTAAACATCTGGTGATTTCATACAATTAGAGGTATATCATCCTGACCAGGTTTGTACTGCTTACATGAGCTCACATGTGCTCCTAGTCTTGCAGTGAATAAACTTGTTGTCCATTGTCCTTTGACCATTTATTGCTGTGTTATTGTTAGGATTTAAAGGATTTTTAAAAGGTCTGAAAATGCCAAAAGTAAATGACAGAGACTTAGTCAGATAATTATTTCTCCTAAATGTACCACAGAGCACCACATGAGGTCATTCCTACCTGTGGCCATGACACTGTACTACTCCTCACTCAATGTGTAATAATATAACTTGTGTGCAATAAATATGTACAATATTTCATTAATTTATTCATTCACTCTCTAATTCATTACTATGTCTCTCCGCTGTCATTTCCGTTTTCTTTCCACAATCCAAAACATAGAATCAAGTTAAACTGGCAGCTTGAAAATTTTCCTGTATAGTGTGCATGTATATGTGTGTGAGTGAGTGTGTGCCCAGCGACAGATTGGTGCCCTGTCCTGGGTGTACTCGCTCAGTTCCTGAAATGTTCTCCCCTGAATGAGCATGGGAAACACCTCCACTCCCACAACCTTAGCATATAATTAAATGGAAGATGTATGGATGGATGTATGGATGTGTAAGTCTGTAATGTTCTGTCCAATTCGGTGTCCCAGTGACTCCCATATTAGCTCTTTTTTTAATTTAAAACTTGTCTATGGATAAAAGAATGTTGCACTATGTCCATCCTTGAAAAGAGTTACTTCTTGTCTAGTCTTGCGGCACTTCTTAATGCATTTCAGCCCTATTTAGCTGATTTCCAATCATTTCCCTCTTAGTTAATTATAACGATGTAGCTTTTTAGAAATCCATTATGTTCTCCAGCTACAAATTGTCCATCCTTAAGGGAAAGTTGAGTAGCTTACAGGTCAAAAAGTGAATCTACTCAGCATTTAAAAGTCCATGACATCGGCATTTTCTCGCTTCATAATGTGATCTTTATTCATGGCTTCCCTCGATTTTCTCATTTACATGCAACAGAAAGTAGAGTTAAAGATTACCTTATCTGCATTACAATTAGAATTTGATTATCTGAATATTGTTTAAAAGCTTTCGAATACATTTTCTGCCTGATTTTTGTGATATGGTCAAAGCTCAAAGGCGAGGGAAAGACACACAGAGTCACATTAATCCTGATGAACTTCAGAGCAAAAAAAAAAAAAAATAGCCAACTGGGAAATTTAGCATTCCTAAAGCTGCATCCTATTAAAAATGTTTGGTCTATAATTAGCATAAGTAAAAAAATAATAGGACACATAATGACATTACATTGCCATTTTTAAAAATTCTATGAGGATGGATAAATCATTTTTCTGAAGCCTTTTTTTATTGAGGAGGTTTAATGGCACAGTGGGTAACTGCAGCCTCACAACAATAAAGACCTAAGTTCGTTTCCTACGGTGAGTGGCCATGGTTCTTTCTGGGCATGTTCTCCCCATGTCTGTTTGGTTTTTTTTTTTTTTTTTTGGCAGAGCAAAGACATGTGAATCATCTGAATTAAAGATAATGCCCCAAGGTATAAATGTGTCTGTCTGTTTTTGTCTTTGTACTGAAGCTAGGAAATGTTCCAGCTTTCATAACTCTTAACCAAATAATTAATCAAATTAATATATTAATATTTTTTTTCCTTAAAGTATACTTTATACGTATTTGGCTTTCCTTAATTGTTAAGCTTCAGATGTGACAACCCTTTTTTCCATTTTATGTTTGACCAATGGCGGCACGGTGGCTTAGTGGTTAGCACATTCGCCTCTCAGCACTATTTCCATGTTCTCTCCATGTCCACGTGGGTTTCCTCCGGGTTCTCCGGTTTCCTCCCACAGTTCAAAAACATGGTTGAAGGTCAACTGAATTCTCCAAATTGTCCCATATATAGAGTGTGTTTGTGTGAATGAGTGTGTGTCCAGCGATAGATTGGCGCCCTGTCCTAGGTGTATCTGCCCAGTGCCCGAAACGTTCTCCCCTGGATGGACATGGGGAACCCCACCCCCACCCTAGTAGAGCATAAAGCGGAAGATAATGGACGGATGGATTTTTGACCAATGGTTGAGTTAATGACTAAACACCATATATGTACACAACCTACAGAAAATTCTTGCTGTTATCAGTGGGTAAGTGTATTTGTTTGAATGCATTATGCTGGTGTATGTTGCTTTCACCAACATTTTTCTTCTTTTTCTTTTTTTCTGTTGTTCCTGTGACCACAGTGGGAAAATCTGCATATTCCATTTGGCACAGTTTTACACCAGATGCCTTTTTGTGACGCAATGCTTTTATTTATCTGGACTTAGCACTGGCACTGCTTTTGTACTAATACATAAACCCCAATGGCAAGGACAAAATCATACTCTCCAATTTACCTATAAACGTGTCTTTGGTGTGCTGGTGAAAACCCACACAGGCACAGAGAGGACATAAATACTTCACACAGAAACTAACTATGTTTGGCCCCTCCCAGGATCTGAACCCAGGGCATTCTTGCTGGAAAGCAGAAGTGTTACTGCTGCACCACCATACAGTCCTACATCCAGAAATAACATACATTGAAATTATATGGACACCTTTTAATGGAACTTTGTTTCTTGGGTTCAGTTATGTTATTATTATTATGCAAAATATCTTGTGCGTTTATAAGCTTAGAGTTGTCCCTGAAGTTTGAGATCTATTTACTCCAAAGTTTATTTGTGAGCTCAGGTACTGATGTTCAATGCAAACATTGGTCCTGCAATCAACATGTTCAAATTCGTTTCAAACATGTCCACTCGGTCACGTCTCTGTATACGTCATTGATTTTGCTTGATAGCGCACTTGTCAAGTCTGGTTTCATAGACCTAAATAGCAGCACATAATGGATACCATGGAGATGAAAATGTACAGTTATGTTTAAGCTTAATAATTTAAAGGTGTTTCTATACGTTTGTATACATTTAGTATATATAAAATAAGAAAATTAAATTAGCAGCAGCTGTTTCTCACTCTCATAGCCAGATGGCAATTCTTTTGTGGCAGAAGGAGATACTTAAAGCAATACAAGGAAATCTCACAGTCATCTGTTTACCAAGTCTAAAATCTTTGCTGTTTAAAATGTCAAAGCATAAAGTAAGGCGAAACTGAACTGTGTTACTGATGTGTGGTATTACTGATTATTGAAATGAAGTGATGCATCACTTACAAGACTCAATGTATGAAAAATGTTTTATATTCATTGATTGAAAAAAAATCAAGCTTAGATATACAGCTAAAACAATTCAATGGGAAATGCATTTGATTACAAATAGTGCACTTTTATGATTACATCTTAGTGCACTTTATCAAAACACTGGTCAAACAAAAAAACATCTATATTGTTAACTTCACCTACCATCATTGTGTATTTTATACTTATACAATTAAAGACTTCAGTGTATATGTGTTATGCATATTCTGCACATCCACAACTAGCACAAAACCAACATAGAGCATGTGTTATTTGGATCACAAACTGTTTTAGCACTGAAAATGTTAATTTTCTCTCACAGTCTAAAAACAGGGATTCAAGGTGTGTTTGTGTGTGTGTGTGAGAGAGAGAGAGAGAAAGTGAGATAAAGAGAGAGAGTAAATAAATGTGTGCCTAGCTACACAGATTGATTTGTGCCCTGTTCTGTGTGTATCTGCCCAGTGCCCAAAACATTCTCCCCTGGATGGGGTGAACATTCCTCCCTGCTCAGTATAGGATTAAGCCGCAGATAATGCGATAAGTTGAGACTTTTAATCAGTGACAATTTTTATTTGTGAAAGTATAGCTGCTGAGTAGAACAGTGCACCACCGCACCAGCATCTGCTAAAGGTTTCTTCCCTGAGGTTTGTTTTGTAATCAAACGGTGCTTTGATTTGCCTCTTTTCAGCTGGTCTTAGGATACCAGACCTAAACATAAAGTCTGCCATCTGTGCCATTACTTAATAACATTTTGAACTTAGAAAATTGCCACATTTAAAGCTTTAAAAATATTTTTATTGCTTTATTTTTTATTTATTAACAGAGTGCTAGGCAATTGCATAGGGAACACAATAGTTGATTGTTTATACAAGGTTTTAGGAGTCATTTTAGGAGTCATATTTAAAAAGCTTTGAAAAGTGAAGCAACAAGCTATTCTTAAAGATGATTTTGTGCATTGTGTAAACTCCTTTGGGGAGGGCACCACCATTCGCATTGTCTAACAAACACAAAATGATACACAATTAGATGATATACAATATATATACAATTAGATACAATGTTTTATCAACTTAAAATTGTAGGGGCAGTCGTAGGCTTGTGGTGACCTGAAGGTCCCCGATTCGATTCCCTATCCCACCAAGTACTATGGCTGAAGTTGGGCAAGACAACTGACCCCAGTTGCTCCCTGGGCGTCGTATACAAGGCTGCCCAGTGCTCCGGGCACATGTGCTCACCTCAACAGTGTGTGTGCATATGTGTGTTTAACTCAGGCCTGTTGTTACAGGGCAAGCAAACCAAACAAATGCATAGGGCCCCAAGCTGACATGGGGCCCTCGACAATGATTGATTATGTAAAAAGGGCGCTCACAGAGTTTGTCATTGCATTCAATTAATAATTATTAATTGAATGCAATGACAAACTCTGTGAGCGCCCCTTCAAATACTATGATGGTCAATGCCGTAAAGTTCATCAACAGAATCCCAAGAATAACCCCAATTTGCACTCTTTGTAGGTTGTTTGTAAAGATTTGTGCTTTTTTTTGCATTGGATGGGCGCATTTTGTTTTTAAATGTTTACATATAAATATTACTTTTTTTTTCTTAAGTAAGCAATATTTGGTTGGTGGGACATTTTGCATGGGGCCACCAAATCTTTTTTTTTTTTTTTGAGGTTGTTTTTTTTTTTTTTTTTTTGCTCTGTTTGTAGAGAGTTTTTTTCCCTTCATAGCCAAAAAAAAAATGCTTAGAATATTAATAGGAATGCTTTATCTGTTGCTCTCTTGGATATAAGATAAGATAAGATATCACAGCACAAGATAATATAACATAAATGATGCTGCTCGGGCTGCTCAAGGAGGATGAGTCCTCCACTGAGTCTTGGTCCTCCCAAGGTTTCTTCCTTAAAATAACATAACAGGGATTTTTGTTCTTGCCACTGTCGCTTCGGCTTGCTCTTTAAGGCTTTAAAGGCTTTTAACTCTGTAAAGCTGCTTTGTGACAGTGTACTGTTGTAAAAAGGGCTCTATATATAAATTACTTGAACTTGAACTTGATATGATTCATTCATTCATTCATTCATTCATTATCTCCCGCTTTATCCTCTATTAGGGTCGCGGTGGGGTTCCCCATGCCCATCCAGGGGAGAACGTCTCGGGCGCTGGGCAGATACACCCAGGACAGGGCGCCAATCTATCGCTGGGCACACACTCAATCACAAAGACACACTCTATATGGGGCAATTTTGGAGAACTCAATTGACTTGATCCATGTTTTTGGACTGTGGGAGGAAACCGGAGAACCTGGAGTAAACCCACGCAGACACGGGGAGAACATGGAAACTCCACCCAGATGGGGATGGGGAACCAGGAATCCCTAGTGCTGAGAGGCGAACATGCAAGAATAACCCCACCGTGCCGAAGTTGATATGATAAGCCTTTATTGGTTCTCGTCATGGGGAATTTCACTATCGACAGAAAACGTATTTTGATCAGGGATCCACAAACTCTGACGTCACTATATAAGTGTATATAATGTCCATCCTAAATATGCACTGCGTTACATCACCGCAAGCTCCGCAAAGCCTTGTGGACTGTACCACCACCACGGTATGACTTCAGCTGCCTGGCAGACTGTTCCATTGGAAGTGTGGGAGGTGTGTGTGTGTGTGTGTGTGTGTGTGTGTGTGTGTGTGTGTATAAAGCTGGATCTGCTAGGACCAGATGCCAGTGTGCTGCGTCTGTGAGCGGCGCGGTGGCATTCTGCTCGTGCGCTTCGCTTCCCCTGTGCAATGGCGTGACTCGTTACTAAACTAAAGTCACCGGATCTTTGTTTGAAGCTGAGTACGAGTTGTTCCATAAAGCATCCGCTGCTTAAAGCGCTTTAAGCAACCCCCCTGCGTGGAGCGTTCGTTACTTTCTCCCTCTCTCCAGGAGTTAGGAGTGAGCGTGTAGTGCGCGACATGAGGATGCTGCGGGTTTGCATCATCATCACTCCGGTCCTCTGCATCATCAGCATCCGAGCGCGAGCCGCTCCATCAGCCGCACGTGAGTTTCACCTGCTTGCTGTGTTGCGGGGGGCTGGGGGCTGATGCAAACAAGATACAACGTCATACTCACTTAAGCTGTGATTTGTAAACTTCTGTTTGCTTATTAACTATAACTTATTTATTAAACCCCATTTCAGTTAGGACCTTGCATGCCCTGTTCAGCTACTTCCCAACAGGTGCAAAACATTAAGACCCCCCTCAACAATTTTCATAAATAAGCACCCACAGTGGAACCTTACCTCACAGTGGAACAGCTTAGTGATTTTTACTTGGTACTTGGTACATGGTACTTGAAATAGCATCACTTTGTAAATGTCTGTGTATCATGGTGAATTCTAAACAAGTAACCTTTAAAAGTTTTTTAAAAGACCTTCTTTTCTCAACCACTGAATAGTGAATATTTTTCCAGCTATCAAATTAGTTAATTAATTAATACTTTCACATTTACATATACATTGCGAATTAACAACATTTGTTAGGCGGCATAAGTGTGTATACAAAATTTCAAGTAGATTGGGTAATGATGGGGGCAAATTAGCAGTCCAAGATTTGTAGAAGGCAGAGTGAATCGGACCGAGAGAATTACAGACAGAAAGAGTGGGGTGTGAAAAGACGGTAAAAAAAATGTCCAGCACAAGAACTAATTCAGGAGAAGCTGCACCAGATAAGGTTTCTAATAGGTAAGTCTACGCTTAAGTTTTGCAAAGTACCAAATTAAGACACTGGAGCAGGAGAAACATATAATGTCAAGTAATTATTCTTATTCTCATTGTTGTCCAGTGCCAGAGGAATGGTACCTGATGACCACCGAAAAGTTTGGCGATGGATGAATAATAGAATTAAGAACTAGTACATGCAGCAGAATCATTCTTCTTAAGCAGATGGATGCTCTAGATTTAAATTATAATTTGTACTGAGCCACTTGTGTGAGGGTCATGAGGAAATGGTTAAGTGGGACTCTATCGGTTTTGTAGAAAGACATGATGATGAATATGATATGTAGCAGAAATAAAGTTGTGCTCACTAAAACTTTCCCTATAAAAAGTCTTATTCAAAAATGCTCCTTTAAATATTAGGTTTTATGTAAATATTGTTATTTTTATAAGCATTGCTTAAGGACAAAAAAGATCAGTTTGCATTCCAAGCTTTGAGCTACTCCTTTGCTGTTGACTTTGTATTGCATAGCTACATCACTGACGGTACGTACTGCCGAGCCGTGTTGCTCAGAGCTACTGCGCTTCCACTCTTATCTCTGGAGATGCTTTTATTTTTCAGCCTGTAAGCAAAATGCAAAATGCATGCTGCTAGACAAATAGTGACGTTTGAACGCATCTGTCTTTTGAAAGTGCATGTATGATACAGAAGCATACATTCTGTGTTTCCTGCAGACAGTACATTCGTACAGAGTCACTGGCACAAAAACACATGTTTGACAGGTTGGTAGATCTCTCTTTAAAGGAAACATATGTTTTTAGTTGTTTGTTGACGCCACTGTGGAGAGTCGGTACGCTGTGTGAGCTGAGATCTGGGATTTTTGGTGTGCTTGTTTACAATCTGATCCAGCAAAGAACTGAAACCTTCCTTTTGTTCTTTTTTCTTCTTACACCTGTATGCTATAAACACTTATTCATGCAACAGATCTTTTTTATGACTTAAGTAGGAGTACAAAGCTGTTCAATCATTAAAAACAATGACAAAAATTTATTTAAAGATTTTTTCAATCTTATGTTGTGAAAGTACTGAAATGCGTCTAGTAATATTTTTATTATGTCATTTCTTTAATTGCTGACTTCATTAGGTAGTGGGTGAAAAACTGACATGCTGTCCAAACACTGATGTGTATCACTTTTACATTTGTTTATATATATATATATATATATATATATATATATATATATATATATATATATATATATATATATATATATATATATATATATATATTTTTTTTTTTTAAAGTAATCTTTTTTTAAATTTAAAGTAATCTTTTTAGGTTATAGAAAACATAGGCAATCAACATGAATAATTTCCACATGTATTTATTCATGAATTAATTTTCTAAATCATTTATCATAATAAGGGTCTTTGTAGAGACTACTGAAGCCTAACGTGGCACTAATAGACAGAGGGTGGTGTAACACCCTGGACAGGTCTCCAAACACAGAGGTTCCAGTCAGGGACAACTGAGCATCTTTTTATTTAACTTTACTTTAATTTACTGTTATGTATTAGGAATTTTAGGAGGAACCAGCATTTTCAAAAGGTAACCAGTGCAGACATGGGAGAACATACAACTATCAGACAGAAAGGACCTTGCCGGAGAAAGGAGCTTGATACATGTTTGCTGTAAGGGCGAGAGCACTAACCATTGCTCCTTAATTGTCGAGTTATTCGTGTAGTTGGTATTAAAAAATAAATAAATGTAATAAACTTCAATTTAATTAGCTAATTCCATCCATCCATTATCTTCTGCTTTATCCTCTACTAGGGTTGCGAGGGGGTTCCCCATGCCCATCCAGGGGAGAACGTCTCTGGCGCTAAGCAGACACACCCAGGACAGGGCGCCAATCTATCGCTGTGCACTGTGTCTGGGTGACAAAGTGTGCCCAGTGATAGATTGACGCCTTGTCCTGGGTGTATCTGACCAGCGTCCAAAACTTTCTTCCATGGATGGGCATAGAGAAACCCCCCCTGCAACCCTTAATTAATCTGTTTAAATGATGCTATAGTTTACACAAGTCTGTATCTGTGAACTGAGATTTGTTTCATTTACCTGCCATGACCTGATCAAAAGTAATGAAAATGAGATAATTTGGCTTGTTTTAATCCCAAATGTAAATTCTCAGAGGAGTAAAGGCGGGCAAACATGAAGGGCCTTATTGCAGGTTTGCAGTGTTTTGTACAGAGGGTTTTCTTTGAATAAATAGTGGGATAATTATCAGCCTTGGCTGAACCCACTTGTTCATATTTATTTTTCATTCTTGGCACATTGGCAGTGGATTTTAAGTGTTAGCTCTGGATGTAGGGTGAAATATTAGTTTCATTATTCTAATTTCATCTGAACTTGAACCGCAGTGTTTGCGACTGGGATATTTTATATATTGATATTTTAAACTAACCCATTACTTGTTTTTTGTTGTGAAATATTTTAGTAAATAAATATTAAATGTTAAATATATATATAAATATTTTAGTAAGATTCACAGTGAACTAACTGTCAAAAATGTTGTAATGGAAGGTGGAAGATAACGTGACATGTCTAGTAAAATAAAAATGCCCTTGTTGTGTTTGGGTGAGGTTATCCTTGTTGTCTGTCCAGTGATGGACTGGTGACATCACTATCTTCCTTTTGCCCAATTAGTGCAGAGTAAGTCTCTGTGACCCTCATGACCCTTATTAGGATAAGTGGCTTAGAACATGAATAAATGAACATATTTGATAGAGCTGGTATTGTGTAGAAGGGCAAAGACATACTCGATCATAATAAGCTTTGCTTTAACTGTTGACACCAACTTAGAAACATACAATTGTCCAATTGTAACAAATTTTAAAGCAACCATGTTTTGAGTTTAATTGTTTTAAGTGAGGCACATAATTCTCAGCCTTTATTCTGTCACATAATGTGGAATTTTTAAATTCAGTTTTAAACCTATTAGACAAATCAGTCCAACTGTAAATGGTTATGAATGTAATCCTTTATTTTGATCTTTCCTTCGACATGCACTTTAACAATATTACGAGATTTGAATTGTTATATTAGCATAATAACTTCAAGATAAGAAACATACTTTACATTTAAGATGCTAAGAAGTTCGTAAGATTCGTCAAATCGTAAGATTTAATCAAGATTAGATTACTGTAATGAACTCATGATGGGTTGTTCAGAGCGTTCAGAATGTAACAACTCAGATGAAAAAAAAAGTGGCCCAGTTATACCAATTTAGCATTTTCTTCCATTTGCAAAGTGCATTGATGTAAAAAACTGCCGTGCTTCAATATTTTTTTAAACCTTTACAAAGCCATGCAGCAACTATGTATGTAGTTCATTACTAGAATTAATTTAAAGCTGCTATGTGACATTTTTATTTCATTAAATTACACTATATAAAATAACAATTTTGAAATTGTTCACTTTGATGGATTGACTTCCAATTCTGCACCACATGCGGCACTCCAAAAAGAGGATATTAACGACACACTAAGACACACAGCTGAACTATTGCACATGATTTGAAAAAGAACAAACCAAACTGTGTTCTTTGATTGCATTTTTCAATAGAAATCACAACAGGAATATTCTAAATTCAAGTAATCTTCATCCTTCATTATCACTAGATGAGAAATATCCCTGCTGTTATACTTCAGAACCCATCTTAAAAAAGGTTTTACTTCAGGCCCACTTCTCACAGAAAGATTAATTTAGCTAATCATACAGAGTAAATTGGCTATTCAAGCAGTTTAACCAAACAAATTGAATGCATGGACTGGGTGTAATAACAGCATTTGTCTTAGTTGAGGCATTCAGCATCGGAGGCACACAGACCATGGTTACAGTGTGACTTTCCTTTCGCTCCACATAAGCGTTCTTTTTTGCTGTTGGAGTTTGACTGCACTGAATCTAGCTGTGTGCCTATTTTAAAGAAAAATTGTAATAAAAGGCAGTTAATTTACTGTCTTTTATCTTATCTATGAAATATTGAAATGATAAATGTTGGCCATGTATTTTGTGATTGAAAAACTGTAAAAGTGCCTTGACATCGAGATGACATTCATAAGAAAAATATGTATTATGCTGGCGGCCAGAACTTTAGACCGAGTGGCACAACTGACAGGGAACAAAAGTAAAGTTATATTTGCAACACATTTGTCTGGTTACTTTGTCCTTACAGGGAAAACCTAGTTTTTGTTCTTAAAATGACACATTTTTAAATTTTACTTTCATTCATTCATTCATTCATTATCTTCCGCTTTATCCTATATTAGGGTCGCGGTGGGGTTCCCATGCCCATCCAGGGGAGAACGTTTCGGGCGCTGGGCAGATAGACCCAGGACAGGGTGCCAATCTATCGCTGGGCACACACTCACACACACAGACACGCACACAAACACACTCTACCTGGGGCAATTTGGAGAACTCAATTGACTTTATCCTTGTTTTTGGACTGTGGGAGGAAACCCACGCAGACACGGGGAGAACATTGAAACTCCTCCCAAATGGGGATTTGAACTGGGAATCCCTAGCTCTAAGAGGCGAACGTGCTAACCACTAAGCCACCGTGCCGCCAATTTTACTTTCATTTCACAAAATAATTTCATAATTTGTCTTGTAAAGAATATGTTGTGTTCATATTCAGCAAAAGGCCTGTTGTCTTTTTTTTTAAGAACAAAATGTTATATTCCTGTTTACATTAAATAAATAATAAATTGTGATTATTTTTTAGACAATAATCGTACTAATCTGTAATCGTCTAATCCGTACTGTATAGTAAAAGTGTGCCCATACTTTTGGACTTGCAAAGTACTTTGATAATGCCTCTGGCAGATTATATAATCATGTTTATTACTTTTAGCAATATACACTATATTTCTTGCCTCTTAACCTCATATAATTATTTTATTATTGATTGGTCAAGTGTCTGGAGTATTTGCCTTATTTTCTCTCTAAATAAATTTACCCCTGTGCTACTGATCTGGATAGAAAAAAATAATTAATAAAATTTAATTCAATAAATGTTTTTAAGTATCACATGAAATGTACTTCATGAAATGTAACACCCTTAAAACAGAGTGAACAAAGCAGCTGGTTGAGTTTTATGCCCGTTTTTATTTTTTTGTACTGCCGTCTTACAATGTCTTATTATAAGATTTCACACAGAGTCTCAACTCAGTTTGTTTCCATTTGTATTTTTCATGCTGTTTTTTTGAAATAAATTAATGACATGTGGTAGGTGTGCCAACAAATGTCATTTTTCAGAACCCAAAGCACAAGCTAGAAAGACTGCCATTAAACCTTTTTACACCGGGCTTGCTTTATAACAATGAAAATAAAAACACATTAACATGATGCTTTATTTTCTCCGAACATAAAAGGCCTAAAATCATCCACTGTTTAGCATGCTGACTAGAATCAGAAGTGTGACCATGGGACGTGATGCGACAAAAGCATCATTGTCTAGTGTGACATACTCGCTTGGGAGTGATGCTACCAATAGCCCTTTTCCCTTTACACAGACATTGATTTGGGACTTTGTCTATCTTTGCTGCTTTGTATAACAAAGGAAAAGGAATGACTCCCCATTTCCTCTACATACCTTTTACAAAAAATAATGAGGTTTGATAATACTTCAGTATTTCTGTCTTGAACAGACTGTGGTATTGTTAGAGCATATTACTGGGATAACTTATGCAGAGTGTAAAAAGGTTATGATGGATTAAATAACTGATAATACATCTGTATTGGATTGTAGAGCAGTATTATCAATCTGAATAAGCAATGTAACTTACAAACAGCACAGCAAACATTGTATAATATGTATTTTTTAAGACTTCTTAGAAGATGAAAGTGCAAAGAAAATAATTTCTTACCATCACCTAGGGTGAGTCTTTTTTTTTTTTTTTACAGTAAACATTAACAGTAAATTCATATTAAATAACCTATGACCTGTAATGCTCACTGGTTCTAATGTGAGAAAGATTTCTTGGGATTCTAAATGAATATTAATTGTATTTAATGGAACATGTAGAGTTTAAACTGGATAGAGAGTAGAAACCAGCAGTATCCTTTTCCACTGCTGTGGTAACTGACCAAATGAGAGTACTATATGACTACTACCACACACACACACACACACACACACACACACACACACACACACACACACAGAGTAATAGAGATATGGAGTTAAGGATGCAGCAAGTCTGAAGTACTGCTGCACTGCTTCTTTTCCACTCTTCAGGGGGAAATCAGATCTGTGTTCCTAACTCTGGGCTCTTGGACCTATGCCCTGCAGGACAAAATGATGCACTAACGCACTTCTGATACTGCAGTACTCTACAGGCAGCGCTTATATAGCCAAAAGTTTTTGGACACCTCTGTCCTACTCAGGCTTTATTTTATGAACCCCAACTACAGTTGAGATTACAGTACTGCTGTATAATACTAAGGAAAGGCAATAAAGCAATTGTTTGTCATTCAACATTCAGTCAGAGGAAATTATGTATTTTCACTTTACTATTTTTTTACTTTCTACAGTATTTGTAATTCTATTGTCATTGAAACAATTTTTATTTTTTATAAAAAATTTCTTTGTATAATCAATGATTTGCTTTGCTTTGCTATTTGTTGACACATTAGATTTCTGTAAAGCTGCTTTGACAATTCTATATTGTATGAAGCACTATACACATAAAATATAATGATAGCCATTTTTTAATCAGCGACTTGGAACACGTAGTCCAACCAATTCTAGAAACCATGTCATTTTAATGTCACATCAATCAGTTATGCACAGCACATTATATGGAACTAACTAGCGACACTGTTTCTCTTTTACATGAAACTTCATCTTTAATTAAATAGTGATGGAATTGCTAACTAATTGCATACTGGCTCAATTATATTGAGAGATCATGTGACTTTGACAAGCAATTATGCTAAAAGTCTACAACAAAGGTAATTGATCATTATTCAGAGCATAAAGAATGTCATAGTGCATATTGTATTGATTGATGGCCAACCAATTTATGTTTTATAATAGTTTAAAAAGTGCTATCTGGCTAATGTCTATTGACATATTTTGTGATTTTTGACGAGCAAGTACTTCAATATTCTACAACAAAGGAATTACATTTTTATTCTGAATATAGAGTAGGTCACTTTAAAGAGATTTAAGGAAGAATGCTCAGACTCCACACAGGTCACCCCAATGAAGGAGAAACCCAAACCCTTCTTACTTTGAGGCAGTGACACTAAATTCTACGCCACTGTGTCATAATACCCTTGTGTGTGTCCATAATGCAGGACTGTCCATAAAAATCAGGACTTGATGGGGTTTGTGTGGCAGAATTAAAGGTTTTGCCCCATTCCATTAGTGCAGCATAATTCTCCTCATATTTGGGTCACATTAAAATCCAGTTGCTCTCACATTTTGTACCTTAAATCTGCTCTGTAAATGCATTTTAAATTTGACCATTGAAATCAAACTGTATTATTATTCAGCATATTCTTTATTACCCTGCTGTAAACAGCCAGGATGTTTTTGCATTATGGGCAGATTTACATCATTAACCACTGTGTGAATTGAGTCCATGGCCTTGAAGAAGCAGAGACACATGGGTCATCGGTGACTATCAGTTTCACTGCTGTCTGGTTATTATTGCTGAGAGCAGAATTTATACTTGGGTCGAGCATGAGCACTCACACTTTAGCTTTCTTTCACCTATGAGGTTAATGGCCACTGCAGCACTGTAACACAGGATTTGTAGTCTGCACAGCGTGATTGTGGATTATCATACTGATGGAGAAGGATCTCTGTGTGTTGCAGATGGAGCGGATGACTGTTGGGGGTGGTGCTGGGCTATGTTCTATACATAACCTTAACAAAAGGACTATTGTGTATGGTTTATCCATGAAGCATGCCTCGGTGCAGGAAATAGGCAGTCCAGGCATGTCACAATTTTATGGCTTTCCAATCCTGGTTCATGCTTCTATCCAATCACACTTTCCAAATCTTTAGGAGGCCATATAAGCTTTCTATATGGGTGCCAATCCAAAATAGCAGCATCCAAATGTGCAGCCCACATTCTTACTGATAAGCTGGTGAAGATGAATGAACGCATGTGGGTGGAAATTTAAACTCTGCACTGCCCTGCTACAGTGAAATGAATTAAGAGTTTTTTTGATGACGCAAATCACTTGTGATAGCTCTATAAAGTGATTCATTTAGTTGCCGAAGTGTGGAGCCTGATGATTTCACCATCTAAGGAAGTGTAAATCTGTTAATTACCTTTGTAACATCATGTGTAATAGGAAACAAGATGCTTCCTGCTCTGCATAAGCTGCAATTGCATTAGGGATGGACTATTAATAGAATTTTATTGGTATCATCAGATACCATGTTTTTGCAATAACACTTTAAATGAACCACGATAATACATTTTAATAGCAGTATATACTGCCAAACTAACTGTATTACATTTGCATTAAATAAAGTTTCTTTTTCCAAAAAAATCCCCACCAAGAAGCGACCAGTTATGCTTAAATTAACATTTAAACCAATTACACGATACATCATCATGAGCCTGATTTAAGAAGTGGTTAGTAATAAAAAAAACTGCAATGTAGCAAAATGTATATTAGTTTCAGTAGACAGTAAACAAAAGTTTTTAGATTTTGTGTATATACACTTCATCAATCATCGACCACTTTATTAAAAAGCAAAGCACCCTGTATATGTACTCCTTGTTCAAGTTATCAGCTCTTCTTACTATATATAGCACTGATTCACACAGATCCGTTATTCAGGTGATAGATCAGCACTACAGTGACTGATGTGGTGGCAGTGAGGCAGTTACTTTTTTTGTAAATGTATTAATCCACCAACAAACAAAGTCTATCTACCAACATCCTGTAGGCAGCATCCTGTAAACCCAAAAATAAGCACTTATAGGTCTTTCATCTATAAGGTGGAGAAATAACATAGATGTATCCATAGAGTGCACAATGAGCGACTACAGTGTATCCTTTATATATAAACCTATATATAATATGTGGGTGGAGTTTCCTTCTTCTCTCCTGGCTTTCTGGCAGGTTCTCTGGTTTCCTCAAACACTCCCAAGAACATGGATTCATGGTAAATTGAATGCTCTAAATTGACCCAATTTATGGAGAGTGTTTGTGTGTGTGCGTGTCTGTGTGAGTGAGTGTGCCCAGTGATAGATTGATGCCCTGGCATCTCTTTGTAAAAAAATACACAGTTATGTACATGGCATATTACAATATCAATAAATAATAAAAACTCAATCAACACTGCTGTGTGTAATCCACTTATACCAGCACAACAAACTAACACGCCACTTCTGCATCAGCGTCACCACGTATAAATGTTAAAGATTACTATAGTACTATATTCACATTATGCCCAGCGATGGATTGGCGCCCTGTCCTGGGTGTATCTGCCCAGCGCCCGAGACGTTCTCCCATGGATGGGCATGGGGAACCCCACCGCGACCCTAATAGAGGATAAAGTGGGAGACAATGAATTAATGAATGATATATTCACATTAATTGTTTATTCGTGAATTATTTAGTGAAATAATAACCAGCAAAATGCTTAATTTTATAATTTTTCAACCTCATAATTTTTCAGTAAACATCAATTTTAAAATATTGCCAAATGATTTTCTGATTAAGACATTCATTTTAATGTATGATGAATTAGAATCTTCTAATGTATGTGATTCCTGGTTGTCTGATTTCTATCAAGGCCAATTAATTGTTTGGTTTTTAAAAATGCAGAAAAGATTGGGCTTTTTCTAGTTTACAAAAGATTTCAAAAGAAAGAAAAGTGAAAACTTTATGTGGTATACCATCTGAAACCATAACATATATATCAGTAATTGGTAATGTTTCCCTTTTTGTAAAACAAACTATGTATAGGACATTCCCCAGTTTTACAAATAAATTGAAATTAATTAATAATTACTTTGCACCTGCCTTTTAATTCACTAGTTTATCTGTTATTTTGGGCAAGTGTTTGAATTTCCTGGTAAAAACACCAGGGTTTAGTTTTGTTTTGAGACTCTGTTCAGAGAAAAAAACTCACCTGCTGTATAGCGGTGGGGGATTTCAGCCAGGCAGTGATGCTGTGCTTTATTTGTAATGAATTGTGAACAGTATGATGGACAACCTGAAACATCATCGAACGGACTCATTTATCCAGTAAGCTATTTTTACACTGCTACATGCAGCTCAGCCTGCATCATGAAATTCTCAGCAGACTATGGCAGTTTTCAGGTAATTACAAACAAAAATCCCAAAAGCACTTAAATCCGCAATAACTCTTTTTATTTCTAGGTGCAGAAAATCCAGCCCAAGTAGATTTTATTTTGCCTGGAGGTGGAATGAATGTTGATGGATTGATTTAAAGTTTTTCAAGATTTATGATATAAGGATACATAGAGAAATTATATTTGGGCTCAATTAAAATAGATTTTTTTTTATCTAGCAACTGTTGTGTTTAGTTGTTGAGTGAAATAAAGAAAAAGAAAATAGGTCAATGGACTGACAAGAACAAGCGATTATTCAAGAAAAAAGATATGAAATGTTATTGTGGTCTTTAGTATAATTTTATATAAAAACCTGGGGATCCAGGTTTGAATCCCGATCTGGGTGGAGTATCCATGTTCTTCTCACGTCTATGTGGGATTCCTCCGGGTTCTCTGGTTTCCTCCCACAGTCCAAAAACATTTATTCAAGGTAAATTATCTGCTCTGAAGTACTGACTATAATATGTACGTAATTATATCTTAAGTAATTCTGACCATGAAATTGGCCCTTGTGTTCATAATCTCTATTTTCCTGGAAATGTTTTCAATAGATTTTGGAGTTGTTTGCAGGAATTAGTGACCTATTAGTTGAAGAGAACCTTTCATGTCGGACAATATGCCTGATATTTGAGCAATGTTCCACAGATATTCATATTTTTTCACAAATATTTCCTATAATTAATATTGGAGCTTTGCAATGGCAAGAAGGTCCACAGGTACGGCTGTCATTCTGAGTATCTTAAACTTTCTCACATCAAGTAGCACTGGGAGTGACACAATAAATGTTCTGTCTATTTAGAAATTGCTCTCTTTTCCAGCAGAGTTGCAGTGATGGTGCTTATCACTTCTCTTAGCTCACATAATGTTATCTGAAGTGTAACCCAAATCCTTATAGATGTCTCTATTGGTCCGAGTGCTGCTTTTGTAAGTGCTCCTTTTGTGAATGGCAGTCCCCATGCTTGAGTCAACTCCTCGATGATAAATGTCATCCAACCTTGTTTTTTTTGTGAACTAAAAGAAAAATGATCTTTCCTGTCATACACATTGGGCCCCCAACAACTCTGTGTGTAAAAGAGAAGAGTCTATGGTGCTGTGTAGCCCGAGGGAAGTCTTGTTTTTGCCTTCAGATGACAAATAGTTTCTGCAGGCCATTTTTGTGTACAGATGTCAAATAAACATCAATAATACTAATGTTACACATACTACACTTTATATTCTTACTACATGAGATAACATATTATTACACAATATTGACATTTGACAGTAGTTCTGGAAAAAAAAACAACAAAAAAAACACACACACACACAATGTTCACATCAGGTGAACATCAGGTGACAGAGGTGTGAATGCGACTGCAGACATTGCATTGTAAAATGATTTTACTGCTGCCAAAGAATAAGATTAGTGATCTGTCCACTGATGTTGAAAAAAAGAGGAAACAAATATTCCAGCTTGAAACAAGACACTGTAGAAACAATGAGATCCTGAAACTTTTTTTTTTTGGAAAAAGCCAACACCAGAAGAGAAAAGGAACAGTCCTTGTTTTTAATAACAAGAATTTTCTGTTCTTGCTCTCATTTTACAGCCTGAATTTTTGATGTTATGTTTTTCTAATTAAAAAAAATAGTCTGAAATAGTTCATTTCTTAAGCATTTCTCTTGACTCATACAGACATTGCCAGAAGTGACACTTTTCCATCTTTAAGAGCGTAGTCACTTTTAAAGAGACTCTTTAATAACTCTTTAATAAAGTATGTGTCTTGAAAAATCTCTTCTAGACTTATATCTCGTAAAATATACAATGGAATGAGAAGTGACACACTGATTGGTTTTTTGAAAGTGATGCCCAAAACACACTCATGAATCACATCACCATGATATCAAAGACACACTGACATGCGTCTGAAACTGAAAGTTCTCTCAGTACTTTCCATTGTTCTAGTTTTGGGTGATTACAATTTTTACTCCATGAAATGTTCCATTTAGATCATGTGATCAAACATTTATTTTTATTTTAGGTCACCGTGACATTTGAAAATACCAATGCTGTTTCATCATCTTTTATCTATGCTCTCTCTGAAGGCCACTAATGGATTTGTTTCACTTACTTGTGTGGGCTGAGGGTCGGTTATCCATTAGCGTACCTGCTTATTTTCTCAGTAAACAGTGTTTTAAGCTCAACCCTTTTGGATGGAAACCCTACTTCAAAGAGAGCTCCTTGACCTGTTTTTTTGCATCCCTGGTGGTGCGGTGTTGTCCACAGCTCAGTATTTTTAGAGACATGGTCATATAGGCAGGTCAAGAGACTCTTGTGGGAGTGCAGCTGTGTCAGAAATTGCCTAAAAGCCACATGTGTATAACTCCATCTCATAATGTTTCACCTTCCATTCTAAATGACCCCATTTGGAATTAAACAAAGGCATAAATCATGGCATGACCTGAATTAGATGCAGCACAGACCTTTATAATAAGCAGATAATGGGTTAAAATTGCCACATAAATTTCTAAAATAATAATAATGATTGTGTTTGCACAGACACATGCATAATTTTGCAGTAGTTTGCTTGATGCATTGGTGAAAAATAATTATCTGCTTAGACCACATAATATCTCAGTATGACTGTTGAACAACCATACAAAGAACATAATCATATAATACATTAATTCATATAACAGTTCCACATCAGTAAGTCAAAATTTATAAGTAAAGTAAAATATACAATAATAATGCATTTAATAATTTTTTAACAAACATAATTTGATTATATTAAGCAAAGTGTTAAATTAATCGTGTTATATATGTGATATATTTAGTATGAATAGAAATCACCAATAGCTGTACAATATGATGTCATCATACTTAGTTCCTGACTGATTGTATATTAAAATAATGTAGATTCTGGGTTACAGTGTTACAAAAACATCTGCCTGACAATGTGTGAATAGTTTGGACCATGCCACCTGTATGATTTTATATAATGGTTATGTTTTGTAAAACTTTGAACTTAGCTTTTCTATTATTTTAGAATTGTTACACAAACTGTGGACAAAATGTACTTATGTTGCGTTAATTCATCTTCTAAGTAGGGCATAAGATGTATTGTTGGTGTCATTCTGTTAAAATGACCATTTTTTGGAATTTGCACCCAGGCTGCTGATGTTAATCTCTTTCATTATTAGCGATATCACCAATCTCTAGCGGGAAAGGCAAATACAATGCACCTAGACTCATGTTAAGACATTCTAGCCACTTGTTAGCTACACAGCATGCAGCTTGAATTGCGGCGCTTTGTCTCGCTTGGCATTTCAGAGAAAATCTCATGGGCTCTCAGTGATGAATTGGCTCAGAGGTTGCTCATCGATTGACAGATGTTCCTATTGTATCCTGTCTCCAAGTCTGCTATCACACTGTCTTAGTCCTCATTCTCACTCTGCTGTCCTTCTGTAGTCATGTTAGATTATGTTTTCTTGATTATCTGATGTTCACGCTGTCCTTGTCTGTCTCCCCATGGTCTGATCCCCTGGTCACTTCATTCCATGCAACAAAGCTAACGTTAATAAGAACAAAAACTCGGTGGATAAAACAGGCTGTCAGGCAGTTTGCTCATATTCTCGAATTTTGAATAAATTACAGTTTGAAATAATATAATTAAAGCGTTTAATAAATGAACAGAATTAATTGAAATCATTTGATTTTACTTTTAAGTTTTACTATTTTTATTTTTTCAAATCACTGTTCCACCTTTTACAGCACATAATTCTTTAACAGTTAACAAGGCAGATATGGTTTAATGTGTGGGTGACTTTAGTGGCTTAGTGGCAAAACTTTAAGACAGGGTTGTTCCTCCAACAATAATACCTGGAATCATAAATACAAAAATCTTGTGGTATTTCCAGTAAAGTGAGGGCCACAGTATGAGCAATCATTTAATTAATGTCCATTAACAACAGCATATTCAGTTGCACATATGTTTAGATATATAGTTAATTTTGATGTGCTACTGGCAACACCAGTTCAGGCTGTAAATGATGGATTGACAATGAAAATGTAAACGAATAATGTAGATGTCAGGGTGCCTGAAAGCAAGTTACACAGTGGGAATGAGTGCAAGAAGGTTCGGAATACAGCTGTCACTCATCGCATCACAGTCTCTAGTGCCTGTGTACGTGCATTTGTTTTAGTCTCAGTGATATAGCACACTTGGAAAAAGTTGGTATTGTGTCAACAAAAGTTTATACAAATATATATACAGTATCAGTCAAAAGTTTGAACACACAGCCTTCTTGCTTCGTTGTCTAGTTTCACCATTTACCATAAAGATGGACTTTGTAGTCTTACATTACCTCTTTTTTTTTTTGTTTTTATTAGTCCTCTCTTGGTTCTCTTGGTCATGACCACCACAGACCACACAGGTATAATTTGGGTGGTGGATTGTTTATGGTCAGTTCTGCAGTGACACTGATGCAGTGAGGGGTTTTTAGTGCAGCAGTGCTGCTGTAGTTTAAACACCACAGTGACACTGCCGGGATAGGAATAATGCACCAACCAAATAATACCTGCCCTGTGGTGCTCCTATTGGTGTAAAGTGGAGTAAAGGGAATGTACAATGTATGTACTGTAGTCCACAAAAAGATGCACTACAGTCTGGAATTATAGAACTCCAAAGTCCATCTTTACTGTAAGTGGAACTCAGAAGAGGGACAATGAGTGGAGCAAACAGGAGGAGTGTCCGAACTTTTGACTGGCACTGTATAAAACCACAAAAAACACTTGAAATTAAATGTTATTAAAATAGAAAAGCCACTAATTCTTTTTGAATTTGTTTAATTCATGCTAATTTACCAGGAAATTAAATTTTGTTTTGACCAATTGCTCAAATTGCTATTGGTTTAGACAAATATGTTGCACTAAAATGTGAATCAGTCCAATGGCATACGTTTAAAGTTGTTTTTTGTCTGTCAGTATTAACTCTTTTAAAAACACAAGTGTAGTGTTTATCTTTTATTAATTCTTCATTCTTCAAACAACCTATTAAATTCTGTAGCCCAGGGGGTGCCCCAAACACATTGAGTATGCTCAATTTTAACCTACACTACAAAGAAATATTCAACCTTCAGCACTTTATTTTCTTTTTTCTATGCAGACACACTACGATGAAAAATCACTCAGATCATTCTAAATTAATTAATCCCGTTTGAGAGGCATTTAATTATAAACTAAAATAAACAGAAACATTTTTTTTTTTTTAAGTTGGGTTAGCACGGTGGCATAGAGGTTAACACGTTTTGCTCTTATCGCTGGGGATTAAGGTTCGAATCCCGATCAGGGTATTGTGTCCATGTGGGAGTACAAAAACATGGATTAAAGGTGAGTGTTTCTGTGTAAGTGAGTGTGTGCCCAGTGCTGGATTGTCCTGGATGTATCTGTCCAGTGCCTGAAACGTTGATGAGCATTGGGAAGCCCCGCGACCCTAGTAAAGGATTAACCTGAAGATAATGAGATAAGTTTTCCTTTTTTCCATTTATGAAACCCTTAAAGAGTACAGAGAAATGTAGCTTTATGCTTCTTCAATATAAAGATGTTTTAAAATGTGTGTAAACAAAGAACATGTAACATGAACATGTTCTTTTACATTTAGCAATATAGAGAGATACTTACAGTAGTGAAAAGTGATATAGTTTGAGCAGCTAAGTGTTACAGGTTGTTTTCTTAGGGGGAAACTTGGTAGTACCTGACCTTAAACCTTCAACCTCCTAATCAATAGTCCAATACTTTAACCAGTCAGCTACCCCTGCTGTGCAAAGAAATGTTTCATTGGCATCTTATCAAAGAGTGTACTGTTTCTTCCATGAATGTCTTAAAACTTGCAAGGACAATAGCATCATTAAAGCAATTCATTGCTGTACTGCTGCTGCCCGTCTTTCTTTTTCTTTTCTTTTTTTAAAGTTGACTGACGGTACTCTGCAATACCTATTCCACTTAGAGAACAGGTGCATTTCCAGCCGTTTTCATCCTGTTTTTTAGGGTTTGGGCTTGGTTCCCTAAAGCATAATGACCGTCACACCTATAAGGGTATATTAGAAATCCTATTAAAAAATGCACTGGAGTTAATATGGAATTGCCCCACTTTTACGGCTATAAAGCAACTCTTCTGGGAATGGCTTGCACAAAATTTTGGAGCGTGTCTGTGGAAAATTTATAGTTCGTTTTTTTGAGTACTATTGTTATTGGTATTGCTGTTGGACGAGAACACCTTATTTATGATCGACATATCAGTTCATTCCAAATGTTCATTGGGTTAGGACTTAGTGCAATAACAGTTTCCCCTATCAAACCCCGACTAACCATATTTTAATGGAACACATTTTGTGTTTAGGGGATTTTTTTAGGACATGATCAGCAATATATATATATATATATATATATATATATATATATATATATATATATATATATATATATATATATATATATATATATATATATTTTTTTTTTTTTTTTTTTATTATTATTATTTTTTTTAAATTTCTTTCTTTCTTTCTTTATTTTTTTATTATTATTAATCATTTATTATTGTACAATGTTTGTTTTTTATCAAATAAAATCAAAACTTAAAATAAAAGTTAAATAAAAGTGAAAGTAAAAGGTTAATCTAAATGAACCACAAATTTTGCAGCCCTCTGCAGTTGCTTGGAGGAGTGTCTGTGATTGATGGTCCGGCTATGATCTTTACAGCAAGCTTGGGCAGTACTTATTTATTTAAATCGCAGCATAAATTAACCAAGCCTATCCTCCTATCCTATCTCCAAAAGGAGGCTATTTGTAATTATATGACAACTTCTGCCAGCTGGTGGTCAAACAAATTACAATGTAGAAAAAAACGAAGTTGTCCTGCTGTTTCTTCACGATGTAAACTTGGCATAAAGTCCCTTAAGGTGGATGATAACCTTGTGCATTTTAAGGCTATTTAAGGCTATTTTCTATGTAGAACAGAAATATTTTAAAATTCTGATACATATAGGGCTTATGCACTTACTAAAACATTAAAAATATGATTATAGACTTATCATAGACTTTTAGCCAAAAGATGTATTCACTGTTAAAGTAATTTCTGGGAATTAAACCATACAGATCTTATGAATACTGAACACGTCTGTGCTGGACAAACAGCTTTTCTGGGTTCTCTTCCATGAGTAATTCCTTGGAGTGTATTTGAGCATGATGGAAAATTAGAGCCTGATAGATAATTTTAATTGGTGTTGCCATGACAGACTATCCAATTGGCAGAACCAATATGAAATTATCAACATTAGGTACAAGTCTAATTTGTTTGTTTCTCAGAGAGGCTTTTCATTTGAAACAAATTAGCTTTTAGGTTTTCATTGGTTTTCTATTCTGTCAGTTTTACTAGAAATCTAATACCATTTTGGCATTTATTCATCTAGAAAATATGCCTAATGTTTGCTTGTAAATATGAATGTTTATATACATATATAATTACAATTTATAATATTAAATATAATAATATACATATTTATAATTTGTAGATATCTATTATATTTTAAACATCATATAATTCTAGTAATAAAGGGTAATATTCATAAGCAATATTTCACAGCAGAAGTAGGCATTGTAATAATTCACTCAGTAATATCAAGAAAAGACTTTTTAATGTTCATGATGGTCCTGTGGAGATCTATAAAGATGTGGTTTGATAGGTTTGGTGTGAATTTCAAAAGAGCCTAGCTAGGGATAAACTACAGTTGATGGATCTAACAGTGTTTAGACCAGGACAAGATCACAGACCTGGACTTACAAACACTATTTTCAGTTAATACACAGCAAATTTACATAAACATACTCTTATGAACTGCATACATGGTTGAGATTTTTATAAACTATTTATAGAAGCCTAAAAATTTAATGATTGGCAGTAGTGCATTGGACCATAGCTCGATCATGACCTGTACAGTATCCCAAAATATTGTTGAGGTTCAACAGTTCATTTCACATGTATTTATGAGTTAACAGTATTACATGCAAATGCAACTCAAGGAGGTTTTTGTATCTGTTAAATGTGCTGCTGCAAAACTTGTTTTTGCTGCATCTTTAAAACTTCATGAATTGTCATGAAATCTCAGTTATGCTACATGACTTGAAATTCACTCCCACTACCAGCATTATGAATTAACTGGGGTCCATATTAACTAGGGACCTGCACATTATATGCTTATTAATAATTTCTTACAAATAACTCCTGACTACTTGATAATAAAATATTAAATGAACAAATTGCTTTTTATGTGAGCAAACATTAAATATGTATTCTAGTTTATCTAAACATTAAAGTGCTTGGTACTTCAGTTTCTAGTGGGAACTTGTTTTCTTAAACAGAGACTATAATGACTGTAAAGAAGTTTTTTAAAAAACAGTTGGCACATCCTTTCCTTTTTGAAAGAGATTTTGAACAGTCTTGGGTCTGCTTAGTTATATTTTTACTACTTTTTATTATATGGACAAATGCTATATTTTAAACCATTGTTTTATAAACAACCTAAACAAAAAATCCATAAAATTACCCAATGGGTGTGATAACCGAAGTTTTTAGTGTGGGTCCTTGAGCAAGACCCTTAACCCTCATTGCTTAAGGGAGGCTGTATCATGACTGACCTGGTAATCTGGCCCAAACCATCAAGATGGGATGATTTGTAAGTCGCTTTGTTCACATTTAACACTGTACTTTACACTGTACATTTTGAGAATGTATTTAAAGCTTTTTCTAATACAGAAACAAACTTATCTCGCCTAGTAAACATCTTTTTTTCAAGACTTGTCAGAGACAGTGTAAAAGTTTTTAGGAGTTACAATGCAAAGTTTGAAACAAAGTACTTGTCATAAAATTTTTATTACACACACACAGACTCTGCTGTTAAGACTGCCAAGGATGTAGGTGTCATTACGTGAGGGCAAGCAAAGAAATAGCCTGCGATCCTTGTCTTTCTTGACTCTGTGCTGATGAGTGATGGTCAAATAGTGCTTGATTATCAGAGGGTGTTTAATACATAGCAAGGTTTAGTTTATACCATCAGGTATTATAGTGTTATAGTGATTTTCCATTTTTGGATTTATCTTTGAGTCTGGCTTTGAGTCATCTTTAAACAGATTTAGGCTGCTACAGTAGGCAATATGTACAATGTAGGAAAAGTTCACTTCCATAAAATTACAGTGTCATTATTTATTTAGCAAGACGGAAGCAGCAATGAAAAAGCTCTGCAAAAAACTCTGCACACTCTGTAAATCAACAGCTTGTGAAATTAGCTATAGCAGCAATAATTTTTATTATGAAAAATCACTAAAATAAAGTGATTTTATAAGGAAAGGTTTGGCACAGCCTTCCTTTTAATGTTGCTGTAGTTCATTGAGGTCTACAAGCATTTCTAACAGCTCTGCTGCAAGATTTTCGAATAGGTCTGAATTTAACTGGGCCATTGCAAAATGAGGTGTGTTTTTACCATAGACTGTATGGCGCACTGCATATCGGCCAGGCATCTCCACTGGTATTTTCTTTCCAAATTACATTATTCCAGAAAGTTGTGGCTTATTAAAATATATAAATAAAAAAACTTTGCAAATTTAAGTCATGCATAGAAGACACTTTGTCCTAGCAGCCTTTTCCAAACAAGTTATTTCCCAAACTTATTCAGTCTTTCTAATTGAACTGTCATAAACTGCAACTTTTAATATGCTAACTCAAGCCTGAGATTTTTTCAAAGATTCTTGTGGGTTTTTTTTAGCTTCTCTGATCTTTGCACAGTGTGACCTTAGAGTAAATTTACTGGGACATTCACTCTGGGAAGATTGTCAGCTGTCGTATGTTTTACACTTGTAAATAGTCTTTCCCACTGTGAAATGAGAAGTGTTTATAAATGGTCCTGCAACACTTCCCAGATTGTGGGGACAGTTGCTTCTCTAAGATTCTTACTGGTGTCTTATCTTCTTAGCTAGGTGTTAACACACATCTTAATGCTCCACATAGATGCTTCAGACCAGCAAACTGTTAAATCTTCTGCTTTTATAGAGATAGTCACATTTGCTGACGATGAATTTATCAAGGACATGCTGAACCCGTGTACCTTACTTAATTTTTATGCATACTGTAACATGTTTTTTTATTTTCTTTTTACTTTTTCATGCCTTCATAATGACCTGTGTGTGTTTTACTTCATTTTTTGTTGTACTGTTTTCTTTATAATTTGAAACCTTCTATAATGTTATGGGTCAATTGAAGATTCAAAGATTTAAAGAGAATTTATTGTAATTTGCACAATTAGGAAGCAGGTTTCCTTGTACAATGAAATTTTTAATTTGCTCCTTGCCAACTAGTAAATGTAAACATCAATAATAATAATAATAATAATAATAATAATAATAATAATAATAATAATACAATTTAAAATGGTTGTTTGAAATACCTAAAATTGTCCTAAAATTCTTAATTTAGTTTTTTCTTTCATTGACAGTTTGCATGATTTTAAATTGTGTACATTGTGAAATAACAATGGTTAAGGCCAAATCTTTTCCCTTACCTGTTATCAATCAGTGAGTAGAATTGTTCAGGTTGTGGTTCTGTATTGTGTTATTGTGTGGTGTGCTTATTCAGTCTGCCATCACCCGTCCCTCTGGACTACATGAGTGTAGCAATTTAAAGAATTGAAAATCCAAAAACATCTTCCCTTGACTGTTATATTTGTGAAGTTTTTTCTGTATCAGATGTGGTGAAAATTAAGGTGAGGCAGAGTGTCACTGGGCTCCTCCCAGAATATCGTGCAGTGGAAATGTTGCATTGGGGAATCATATGGTGAGCTTTCTAGCAAAGGTGAATAGACTTTTGGTATAAACACTCCTTTTGGTGTTATAGTTACATTTTATATTATGGTCAGGATTAGGATCGAATTAGCCAGACTTCTCAGGTTGTCTTGACCAAAAATGGTGGTGAGAAATGCTTATTAAAAAGGCATTGCTTATCAGTACCCTTTCAATTCTATAGTTGAAACACTTGAGCTAGCCAGGCAGAGATCGATCTGTGAAACCACATAATTAGATTCTAGCTTAATCAATAGTACTGGTTTTAAAATTCCAGGCCAGTCCGAGACTGTCCACGGTTCATTTGCAATCCAGTGATCTGACTCGCAAGCTGAAATAAGCACTAAAATCATAAAAATTGAACCACTGTTTGGATTAAACATTCTGTTGCGAAGCCTTATTTAACTTCATGAAATTTTTAAACTGAAACTCTAAAATCTCCTTCTAGACTAAGACATTTACAATGTGCTTTGCCCAAATTGAAAAAAAGTTTTAAAATATACATTTGCCTGTATTGTTTATTTGTCCTATAGTATAATCTGTGTTGATTTCATCGTAATATATTGATTCGAAATTGATCATTTCTTTTTTTGTGATTAATTTCAAGTGAGCTAGAAAGACCTTCAGTCATATTTCTCATCTCATTAACTTCATCTTAATTTTCTTCTAGGGACTAGGCTTGCAGGTGGTTCCCCATGCCCATCCAGGGGAGAACATTTTGTGCTTTGGGTAGATACACCAAGCACAGAGCAATAATCATATCGCTTAGGGTACATTTACTGAAACAGACAATATATAGGGGAAATTTAGAGCATTCAATTTACTTTTAATCCATGTTTTTGGACTGTGGAAGAAACCTGGAAAACTCGGGGGGGGGGGGGACCCACATGGACCCACATGGACCCACATGGACCCACATGGACCCACATGGACATGGGAAGAACAGGAATACTCCACCTAGATTGGGATTAAAACCTGGATTCCCAGAGTTGAGTGCTGAATGTGCTAACCACTAAATTACTGTGCCACCCCCAGTTAAAAATAAATTATAATAAAAATAAAAAAATTCACAATTAGTTTCCTTTTATAAATAAAAGTATGTTTTTGAATGTTTCCTACATTTCACAACATTTAGCATCAACCCTTCTTTATATTAAGTCCTATTAATGATTGCTATCCGTTTAAGTTCTTTTTTTATGGTACAGAACTTGCTCAAGCCTAACAGTGGCATGTTGTCTAAGCTGTGAGGCAGGTTTATTTCACTAATCACTCACCCACTGAAAGGACATGAGGGGAATTTAAGGATCTAGTCACTTGATCTTGAAGATGATGTTAATCCAATGTTATTTGCTTAAGTGTCAGATTATAAAATATGTGAAAAACACGATTTACATGTATTTCAGTGGAAGAAGACAAACCAGTTAAAATTTAGGAATCCTAATTGACTGATTAAATATATATATATATATTATGAATGATGATAAATCATTGTTTATTATTGATTATTGACTTGTTAGACTTGGGTTGTGGTGTCACTGCCCAGGCTGTAGGCTATAATGGTGTAATATGGGGTGTGTGTGTGTGTGTGTGTGTGTGTGTGAGAGAGAGAGAGAGAGAGAGAGAGAGAGAGATTGATTTTTCTGCAGGGATACTGCAGGGGTGCAGTCAAGTTGAGTTAAAAATAAAAATATTAAAATTGAAATGATCATTTTCAAATTCCGAATCCAAGTCAGCGTTTTATATACTTATTGTTCTATAAAGACAGTACACTTTGATGAACTGAACAAATAATGTAGAGTACAGTGTAATGTAGTGAACATAGTAAACTTCTTACTTTGAACACTTTTAGTAATTCATCCTGGATTTTTAATTAGTTTTTTTGCATACCCTTAAATTTTCTTCATTTGTTCCCTTTATCCTAAAGTAAATGTAAAATGTTACAGCCCTGTTAGAGCCCATTCCTGCTGCTTGTCAAGGGTTTAAATGTGCCGTTTATAATTTTTAACTGCAAAGTACTTACACTTCTTGACCAAACAACATTCAGGAATTAAACAGCAGATTATAAATTCTTATTTACTACAGCCAGCTGTCACAGTCCTGCTTTCTCTTTTTCGCTGTCTTTCATGCTCCCTTTGGCATTTGCTCTTGTTCTATCTGCTAACATTCGTGAGCACGTGACTTTAAGCTCATCAGATCAACAAAGCTTTAATCTCTACTTATTGCGCCGGGGCACAGTAGCACACAGTTCTATTGCCGCTTAGAGATCACTGACACAGAAACACACAAACCCAGCGGGAGCAGGGCACTTTATCACTCCCCTGTTCACACTTTTTTTTGTGTGTGTTGGCTACGGCGCTTCTGTAAAAGGCTTCTGCTTGCTTAACGAACCTCCCGAATGAAACAATGAAGCGATTAAATGCCAAATGAGAAACAGAAGACGAGGACACAGGGCTGGCTGTATGGCTGTGGATTGTGCAGCATGGTGTTTATAGATCCGTATATCGAACGTGTGCAAGCACAGCTTGTTTCCTCTCCTGAGTGCATGAACAGGATCTGAGTCAGCAGGTTTTAACTAAATCCATTTATCTTTGGAGGGTGGCTGGTTTACCTGTTTTAACATTACACATGACTTAAAATGTCTGGAAAAAGAGATCAGGCTACTCAAGTCTTGTTAGACTGTAACAATAAACACAAATGAATGCTGTAAACAGCAGAGCGGATCAAATTTTAGAGGTCATGCATCTGCCTGGCATTATGACATTATGCACATGAAAATTGTAAACTAATCTTTTTTTCCAATAACTGATTAAGATTAACTAATTGGGTTAATCCAGATTATTACAAGTGGGTCTGTGATGATATTACTGTTTTACCATATTTAAATGAGACTTGAATGAATGTTTTAAAGCTCCACAAATATGACCAGACATAGCAACAAACATATTTGAAAGAAGGCATTTTGCCAGAACACTCAAAACATTTACAAAAATGTCTTTAATGGTCTTTAACTTGACATGCTGACCAAAAGTTTGTGTTTTTTGCTTACAGATCACACAAAAACAATATACTTTGGAGGGTTAGGTGAAAATACAGAATGCAATTATTTTACTTAACTGCAAAACTGAATTTATTCAAATGTTCAACTTGCAGCTCTACTGGATGTTTTAAGTACAATTCACATAAGGAATTAAAAAAATGCGTTTTTATTAATGCATTCAGATTCTAAGCCAGTTTTTAAAGTTAGGACAAATGGAACCAGTACTAATTGTGTGTTTTGGCACATTAATGCACAAGTGCACCACTTTAGATTCTCAGAACTCTTGCCTAACGTTAATCAGAGCCCTATAAGAATAACTAAAAAATCATAACTATATTGTAACTCAGTTATACACCTGCAAAGTGTTTTTCTCATAGTCTAACTTTTTTTGAAAACTTGTAATTGACTTGAATAACTAACTTGAATAATTTTACAAATTAGCAAAATATGTTTTTTGTTCTGTATTTTTTAAAAGACTTTGAAAAAGAAAATAAATGTGCTTATTGAACTTTATAATGTTTCAGGTGAGCAAATATAATTGTTAGTGTCCCAAATACGCAATTAGCATTTAAAATTGATTAATTAAGAAAGAACTAAAAACCTTTTACTAAAAATGGATATTCACAGTTTCATACCACATGAGTGATCAAGCAATTTTCCAGCACTTTTTGACATTTAAACATTTTTAAAAGTGATTATTTTATAATTATTTATTTTTTTGTTGTCTGAGTTCAAAGATTTAAAGATTTAAATCTGTATTTTGCAACCGCTGCATATGTTTATAGATGCATCTGTTTTTTTTTAGATAGTACACACAAGTTTTGACATTTTTGATTTTGCCTGTATTCAATAAACATTTTTTTTTTAACAATTAATAAATCTTTGTGCCTCTAAAAAAGGCATTGGCCTGTTTCTTGTCTCTATCTGTTGTGATCTCCTCAGGTGAAGCGGAGACTTGAGTAGAGGAATCTTTGAGTGCAGATGGCATCCCAGTGTGTTTGCGCAGATTAAAATAGAGCAGGTCATGATGTACCTGCCAGGTTACTGCTCATGTTTCTGAAGGAAACATTCACCTCCTAATATATTTTTCTATAGACAATTTAGATGAGAAGAAAATAAAAAATTACAAAAAGTGTTCAGTTTTCAATAACAAAGGTTAGTTGTTTCTCCTTAAATTTAAAACCACTGTGCTCCAAAATCAATGGTTTTCTTCGAAATTACAATAAAGTAAATATAAGTAAAAATATAAATGTGATACAAGTTTTACTGGAAAAGAGAGGAGGTGGTGGTGCATTAGTTAGCTCATCCACTTTACAGTAATAAGAATTTGGCTTCAGAAATGATGAAATCACCTGACTGTGTCACTTGTAACGGTTTCTGTCAGGGACAGCCAATGCTGCATTAATATAGGACAATTATTAAACAGAAATAAAGCGAGAAAGATATGGTCTAAAATCAATCACATCTCTGATGTGTGCTATAAATCGAAAGTCTTACAAATTTTGAGTAGCAGCAAATTCAAATCTTGAAAAGCATTTATAATCAGATTGAGTATTGAGATTGGAGGAATGGAGTAATTCACAAAATACCTATTGATTCCTGATTATTTTACAAAATAATCAAAATAATTTCCTCTTTTTCACTTCCTTCTACAGAACCAGTTTTGAAATTCTTTTGAAAAATCGAATATTGAATTTCCACTGAGAAAAGTCATTCGTTCCAGTGAGAGGGAGCTCACCACACAAGATGAAGAAGCCGGTAAAAGGCTTAGGGGACTATATAAGTCTGTGCAGTTTGAGACTTTCTTGCTGCTGCAGATGAAGCAGATCCTGTTGTTGTTGCAGTTGCAAGTAAACTACTCTGTCAACTGATGTGTTCCCTGAGATTTTGGGAAAAAACCCAATAAATAAGTGTACTGCACATATTTATATATTTTTATATTTTTTTGTAATTCAAAGATATTTTGAATTGAACAAATTTTTATTTTAAGAATTAAATAATTTATTTTAAATAAACTAAATTTTTAAATAAACAAATTTTTAACTTAAACTAACAAATGTGAAAGCTCAACTTTTTCATGAATGAATCTGATCTCATTAACATCATCTTGTTATAAATCATTAAAAATATTCTAATTTAAGAACCTTACAATTGACCAACATGAAACAGAAAACAATTATAAAATAACATAAAATAAAATAAAATCATTTACATATAAACATTGTGTATATAAATTAATGAGCCAAAAGTGAAAAAATTGTGTTATATTGTTATTAAATGTTTTAAGTAAATGTATTATAATATATAAAACTGATAACTACACAATCAGAACATGGGTGTCCTACATTTTTAATGCTGCCCGGCTGCTCAAGGAGGATGAGTCCCCGACTGAGACTTAATCTACTCAAGGTTTCGTCCTAAAGAAACAACATAACAGGGAGTTTTTTCTTGCCACTGTCACTTCGGCTTGCACTTCTGGGGTTTCAGGTTTATAACTCTGTAAAGCTGGTTTGTAACAATGTACTAATGTACTATAAATAACCTATCTGAACCTGAACTGTACATTTGAACAAAATTCATTGTTATAGAATTTTGACATATTAACATTAAATTGGTTTAAATTAGAATTTATTTCTGTAATAACAAAACTACACAATAAACTTTTCTATTGAAGTAAATTTAGGGCACTCAATTCTTAAGAGGGTTAATTTATTCAAGAGTTGTTCCATTCGTGGAAAAAAACAAAATAAATGTACCAAAATTGATCTGTATTTCTCATTAACAGTGAAATGGTACTGTGCATGTTATCATTTGTGATAAGCTGTGATTCACCTTGTCACACTTTTAACTTGGGAATTGGCAGATGATAGTGTAGAATAGTGTGAGTAGTGGCGTTTTGCTTAATACCTGTTACTCTCCATAGGTTGGTTCATTGTCTGAATTGCACCATGCTTAATAAACACCAGATTGTTACGTACAAAAAGGCCAAGAGCGCAGCAGTTTTGGAAATTAAAGCAGCTTGTCTGGCAACAAAAATCTTGCCATGGTCAAAAATCGCTGAGATTACAGAGACCAGAAAGATCTGTTATTGAGCCAGATCATTTACCTACTATATTAACTTTTTCTGCCTAATTAAATTCTCCAGTCCACCCAATGCTTACGTTTTTTTTTTATAAAATAAAATAAAGATTTTTAAAGTGTTTCAGATATTTGTTGTGGCATTTATACAGAGGCTTACATCTGCTATGTTAAATGTGGTTAAGACAAAATATTGCGGATTCAGACTCAAACTCCTATTTTCAGTTGAAAACACCATGAATCGATTTTTCTTTGCAGGATGTGTTTAAGGATGGTATTGATTTAGTGTGTGGTGGATAATCACAGTTGTGGGCTGTTCATGGGGCTTGATTTCTTTGCTTCATGCAAACATTAGCAATAGTACTTACAGTATGTCAACAGAGTAATAGCAGGGTTGTTTTTAGGTGAAAGCAGGCACTGTGTAGGCACAGGGCTAAATCGGTGGAGTAACCGATGAAGTATAGTCTGTAATTGTAGAACAACAATGTGCATCTATGTGATGCATAGAGCTTATAAAAGAAGAGAGAAAAACGTTGGTGTGTTTAATTCTGCCTGTAAGTGTATGTTGGCTAATAACACCTTAGCGAAAAATATTTTTGCAAAATTAATTAACACTAGGTTATTGATTTTGTAATTGGGTAACACTTTCTATGAATCCAGTATTCATAATGCATTATATGTGCATTCATAAAGCTTTATAAAGTATTCATAATGCTTTAGAACATGTGTCATAAGCCTTTGTTATTGTACAGATGTTCATAATGACGATCATACAGTATTATAACTTTATAAATCACATAAAGTGACATTATACATTATCAATTATATGTATATATGTGTGTGTGTGTGTGTGTGTGTGTGTGTGTATATATATATATATATATATATATATATATATATATATATATATATATATATATATATATATATGTATAAAATTTATAATGCCTTTTGTCTCTTTGTATCATCAGACCTTATGACAAGTGGCATTAAAAGGCATTATGGATACTTAATAAAGCTTGTGAATGTGTCATTAATACACTATGAATACTTCAATTACATAAAGTGCTACCTTTAATTTTAATATCTCCAACATGTTATTTTTTAATTAGTTTTGCATTCTAAATTTGACATGACAAGTCCCTTTTTAGAATCCCACTATTTTCCAAAAGCACTACCAGCTGTGCCTTTAGATGCCCAGTCAGCCTTTTGGCACCTCTGAAGATTAAAAAAATGTATTTCATATTATCAGGGCAAGCCCACTGAATCCTTGCACAGCTTGTGACAGATTTGTGTTCCCCCACATTTTTTATTGTTAAGAATTTGTGGTTTCAAACATTTGCAGGTTTGATAGAATGTTATAAATTCTGCATACCTTTATGCAAATGTCTGCCCAAAAAGGTTCAGAATTATTGATTTCATCTAGTCAAAGAAAGGTCAGCCACAGACCATCCGTCTTTGTCCAGATAAGATGTGAATGAGCATTGCTTTGATACACCACTGGGCTGCAGACACTGAGTTCTTGATGCGTGATTCCCGTAGACTTGCTAATAAAATGTGCTGATATAATAAAGGTCAGCACAGGGCGAGTTGTAATCTAATGGAGCCGGGCGTGCTGCTCTTAATTGATCACCCACGGCTATGCTGTTTGAAGATGCTGAGGTATAGTCAGAGAAAGTCGAGGTCACAGAGACGGATGGTTGGCAGGACTGAGTGAGGAAAGGTTCCTCAATAATGAGCTGTGAAATAAATGGTGAATCTGTTACTATCCCACATGTTGGCACTTGGTGCTGCCCTTGAAGCGAAACAGCTTGTTAGGACAATATTTCAGGCTCCTGAAGTGTGCAACCTCCATGGCTAATGACTGCTTCAGAGGTCTGCGTGTGAAATCCACTGCTTTTCTATGTGCACTTCATTTCGATTCCACTCTGAGGTGAACCCTGATGAGACTTGGCACCCGAAGGGGAGCTTTTGTGATTCCTCCGGTGTGGTTTTTGTGAGGTAGTGTGTGATGGAGAGTCTGGAGGCAGTGCTGTGATGAATCCTTTATGAGTATGGAGATTTATGAGTGGGCCTGAGGTCACATAGTGCTGCATTCTGTGGATGATGTTCCACGCCAACCTCACTGCCTACGCAAAAATAGCCTTTAACTCTTTCATACATTAAATACATTTTACTTATGGTTTAAGGGTATTTAAGTGTGTAATGAAATATTCATTCCCACAATAGTGTTATCAGTGTTTATACTTTCCTTTAGTGTGTAATGTCAGTTGTCTATTATTAAGTAATAGGGTCACAATATGCAATACTTTATTTCAAACTTTGTAGCAACAGTTTGGGCAAAGCCCTTTCCTCTTTCATTATGTTTTCCACATTTTGATAACAAGCTCCATAAAGTTCTGCCAAGTTTGGGATGACATTCTGTTGATCTGATCTTCACTAAACAAGACATCTAAGACAAAAACAATGTCTAACTTTACAGATGCTTTATATGAGTATGTATGTATGTTATGTATGGTTTAGAAGAATTTTTTTTCCCGTTCTGTGCGAATTGTGCCACTTGGTTTAAAGTTCCGGCTACCGGCATAATACATGTTTTTCTTATGAATGTCATCATGACAATGTTGAGTTGCACTACAAATATATGTACATTTATACCTAAAACAAAGAATCTTATGTTGAAAGTCGTACTCAAAATTCAAAATTGACAAATTAACTTAGCAGCATTCCATGTTTTCATGTCAAAAGTCCAGTAGACATATGTTTTAAATGTAGTAACTCAATGGGTTATTTGTATATGCTGCTTTTTCTGACCACTCCAATTGTTGAGATATCCTAGAGTAAACATAAGGTTTACATAGGGACGTACAGACTCCACACGGAAAGGACCTTTGTTTGCCGTGACCGGGAATTGAACCCTAGACGTTCTTGCGGTAAAACTGTAGAAAACTGTAGCTGGTGTGTGTGGCTGGTCCTTGACCGATCGGGCAGAACTCACACCAAGAACAGCCTTTTAAAAAGGGCCTCACATGCATCATTCTGAATGAGAAACTGGGACCTGCTATACACCCTGCACCTCAGCACACAAGCATCATGTCTCACAGTGTTTAAACCCTTTTCTCTATGCACGACAGTCAGCTCTGATTGAGTGCCTTACCCTCATCCGAAGTTTGAGACCCTGTGCCAGAACACATGCTACTCTGCATATATATAGGCTGCTTGATATTAATGTCAGTGTTTAATGCAGAAGGACAGCAAAAACCCAACTCTGAGTGGTCTGATGTTCGACCTGAAATTCTGCTCCAGTAATCCTTAGTGGTTGCTGAAGCAGATGGTTGCAGTAGAAGGATAAGAGACCCGTCGTGTTTAAGTAGCCTAAGATAAGAACAAAGGGGAAGAAAAAAGGAAAAAATATCTCTGTGATGCCAGGTGGAGTTAGCTCTGTCTCAGAAGGGTTCTCTCCACATGGCTGGCAGACTGGGGCATCCCAAAATAACAAACCCAATTGCACGAAGCAGCTCCTCACAAGATGTTCATTTAAGCTCAGATAATTTGTTCATCATTCGATTATTGATATGATTATTTTCTTTGAAACAGCAAACATTAGGTCAGCTTTCCATATCGATCAACCACTGGCTTGCACAATAAATCACTTATCATATTAGTTGAATACTATAAAGTATTACATGCAGATGTGCTTATAATTGTGACACGTGATTTTCTTGGAACACAATTATTTGTTGGAAGCTGATTTTCTTTTGCGGAACAAATTTTCTTCAATAATCGGTCGCATATGTCACATTCATTCAGTATGAGATTAAGGTAGTTTTTGAAATTACTTTTTTATTCTAAGTTTTCTAGTTGCCCCTATGAGACAATCGTAAGCTTTTGATTAAATAACCAGCCTTGTAAACTGAAGGTCCCGGCTTTTATTCCCGGTTCTAGAAAGTACTATGGCTGAAGTGCCCTTGGGCAAGTCACCTAACCGCAATTGCTCCCTGGGCGCCGTATACAATGCTGCCTACCGCTCCGGGCACATGTGCTCACTTCACCAAAGTGTGTGTGTGTATGTGTGTGTTTCACTGCATGGGTGGGTTAAATGTGGAGGACATATTCGTCTGTGTGTAAGTACAGTAGGCAAAATAGATCACTTTATTAAGGAGTAGAATTGTAGTCCCCTCACAATTAGAGGAAACTTGTCCATAATGTTATTAAGTCCTGTAGTGTTGTGTAAGGGGATGATTATTCAAATGCCAGATATTTTTTCCTGAAAGAAATAATTGTTTAAGGGTGTTGTGTAGGTGATTGTAATTGTAGCAGGCTCATATTTAGTGGTAATCTATGAATAATTAATTCCAGCCTTCCTGTTTGCTTAATAAAAGGTTACAGAGATGCAATTATAATCTGTAATTAAAAACTGATTCTAATGATGGGGTGTGTGGCCTCTGAATAAAATGTAGGCAATTGTACCTTATTGCCAAAAGTATGTCAACACCTTTCCAAACCTGGTGTGAATGAAATCTGAAACAAACCCTGCAATAGGACCCTCAAAACCTGGTTTACTATCCTTTAAATCTAGCACAGGTAGTGAAAAAGAAACTTCAGCAACATGTCAGTTTATCATATTCAGTACCCAGATTTGATTTAATCAGACCTTGGGTCTCACAGAAGCTGATGTATAGAATGTGCAATCAGGTGGAGATGCATGCTGATGAATTTGATAAAGCAATGCTTATATGGCTGAAAATATTCAAGTAAAAGGTTGAAAAATGCCAAGAAAGGGATGCACGGGAATGCAAGTTGTTAAACTAACTTCAGATTATGGTTGTTTTATTTTTTTCTTGCTGTCCTTATGTTAGGTCTGCAGAGCATGAGATGGAGCCTAAACCCAGAACTACAGTAAAAAAAAAAAAAACCATGAAAACAAATAAAATAGTTTGAGGCCTGATGCTAATGATGATAATGTTTTTGGTTTACTTATAATTTATATTTGATCTGATATAAAATAAAACTAATCTAATCTCATCTTCATATCGTCCGCTTAATTCTGTACTAGGGTCTAGAGTCATGATGGCTGGGGGGGTTCACATTGCTCATCCAGTAGAGATTACTTCAGGCACTGGGCATATACAAAAAGAACAAGGCATCAAGCCATCGCTGGGCCGACTCACTCACACAGACGTACTATATAAGGGCAATTTAGAGCAGCCAATTCACATTGAATCCATGTTTTTGGATTGGGGAAGGAAACCAGAGAATGCAGAGAAAACCCTTGGGGGAAAAACACGGAAACTCCATCCATTTTGCGAGTTAAACCTAAATCCCCAGTGCTAAGAGGCAGACATTCTAAGTATTAAGCCATCATGCCTTTAATAGAATGAAATTATATGAACTATTATAAGAATTGTTTTCATTTGTCATTACAGGGGATCGAGTGTAGATACTTGTCCTTTCAGAAAAGCTAAATTGGTTGTACAAGAGTGGACAAATTGGACAAATGGTATTAAGCAATGGTATTTTTTACTAAAGAAGTGAATATTTATTTTTAATCTTTTCGTTTTGTGACATAACGGTTTGGCTCAGAGCATTATTAGTCCAAACACCTGATTTAAACTCCATATTTAAAAAAACACCAGTGCTTCTAATAACCGAAACCATGGTTGAACTGTTTATTTACCCTGACCAAAACATATTAAACATTGTTGATTACTGTGGACTATGGATTCAGCTTGCTGTAAATCTAGTTATTGCTTCTGCAGTGCAGGCTGATTACTGCACTGATGTCACATATTACCTGTGACTAAAAGGCCCAGGATTTCCAGGGTTTATTTAAAGCTGTCTCAAGAGGTACATTTGGGAAGGTGGGCATTAGGTTTAATTAGGAAAATTACAAGTTGGAAGTTTAACACTACATTAAAGACAATGAAATAAAATAGGAAAGCAACAGAATGAAGTATATTCTAAGCAATGCATAATTGCAGGTCAGTAAGCAATTACATCGTATTTCTCAGCCTGTTAAAGACTTTGAATAATAATAATGATTAAAGTCACACTCTGTCTCTGAATAGCTTCTGATTCTTAAGTCTTCACAATGATGAAGCTTCTGTATGTCATGTTCTAATGATACAAATCCTGCTGGAAACAACAGATATATGAGGCTTACATTTTTCGGTAAACAATCTAATAACTCCTGGTGACGGCAAAATACACAAATATAATTTCCCCTCAAAATAAATCAATATTCAGAAAGTACTGTTGAAATACTGTTTATGGTGATGGTGGAGGTGAAAAGCTGGTTAGACTTTTTTATTCCTTATTTTGTTCTGTTCAATTTCCACCAGTTGGGCATCTCTCATGCTATCAGATGACCAGGGATGTAGGGAAGGCAGTAGCTTCATCTTTTTTTGAGCTCATGCAGTGTTAATGGGCTAGGAGAACTTAATCTGTGCGTAACATACCCATCCATCTCTGCATATGCTGACAGAAAACTTTGATTGACTCTTACCTGTGATTGATCGTAGCATGGTTCCCCATGCCCATCCAGGGGAGAGTGTTTCAGGAACGGGGCAAATACACCCAGGACAGGGTGGCAATATATTGCTGGGCACTCACTCAGACACACACACACACACTATATATGGGCGAATTGGATGTGAGTAATTTAGAGCTGCCACTTTACCTTGAATCCATGTTTTTGGACTATGGGAGGAAACCGGAGAACCCAGAGGAAACCCATATGGACAGGGGGAATATATGGAAACTCCAACCAGATCGGGATTACAACCTGAATCCCAGTGATGAGAGGCAAATGTGCTAACCACTAAGCCCATTTTCTATATGAAATTCAGTATTTTTTGATGATTATTTGGCATCCTATCTCCTTTATCTTACAGAATTTTATCAGTTATAATGTATATATATTCATTCATTCATTATCTCCCGCTTTATCCTCTATTAGGGTCGCGGTGGGGTTCCCCATGCCCATCCAGGGAAGAACGTCTCGGGCGCTGGGCAGATAGAACCAGGACGGGCCCCAATCCATCGCTGGGCACACACTCACTCACACAGACACACTCTATATGGGGCAATTTTTGAGAATTCAATTGACTTGATCCATGTTTTTGGACTGTGGGAGGAAACCGGAGAACCCGGAGGAAACCCACGCAGACACGGGGAAAACATGGAAACTCCACCCAGATGGGAATTCAAACCGGGAATCCCTAGTGCTGAGAGGCACACGTGCTAACCACTAAGCCACCGTGCTGCCCAGATTATATATATATATATATATATATATATATATATATATATATATATATATATATATATATATATATATATATATATATATTGCATTTTTTTATTTATTTTTTTTATTTTATAGTGTAACAGCTCTGTATGGCTTAATCAGTCCGTCTGGATTTACAGACGGTGTCATTTGCATCGTGTTCTTGAGAGTGCATTTTAAAGTAATGATGCAATAATGGTTAATGTATTGTGTACAAAATACAATTGATTTTGCTCTGCATGTATCACTTACCATTTAAAAAACATGATTTGCCCTCCAGATTTTCAAACCTAGTTTCACCGCATCAAACAGCAACAGCAAAACAACAAAAATAAATTTGCTAAATGAGGACTGTGCCCCTGAAGAGACATACTCGCTGAAGAGATATAATCTTTAACATTATTCAGAGTGTTTGCAGGGGAACGATTTGTCGATTTTGACAGGGTCTAAAATGAGTGTGGGACGTTGTAGTTCACTGCAGTTTAACTTGTAATAGAAATGCAAATGAGCTTGGCTTAGCACTGCAAATGTATCAGTGCAGAAATGCCATTTAAATACAGTTCAATAAATCTGCAACAGGTCTGTCAAATTGCTTCCATGCCTTTTTGGCCTCACTAAGTAATGTGTTTTTGTAAAATTATATAACTATTTTAACTTTGTATAAAACAGTACATATGATGAAAGGCAATTACTGCACAAATTATCTTAGACTTGGGTACAAAAGTTGTCTTTGATGGTGCAAAAGGGCCTAATAAATGAAATATAATGGTACTGTAAAAAAAAAAAAAAAAGCTATATATTTACTGGGTCAACAGGCTGAAATATATTTAGGCAGGCATGTGAAAAATTCAGCGGGTCCCTATGAAACTACTGATTGTTTGCTGAGGTCCAAATATTCAATTTATTTTCACTGATTATGCCATGGGTTTGTCATTGGAACTGGGCTGAAGCATCATGTAATAAACCTGGAGAAATTACAGTTAGCTATTTGATATTTTAGCTGAAATTGAATCTTGCCTGCAGACTGAGTTAATAGCAGTTTGTTGTGTTGACAGTAAACATGAAATTGTTTATTATATTATACCAATATGAGATGCAGCACTATGTAATTTAACATGGCATGAGTTCAGTGGGAGCAAGGAAATAGAGTTAAGGTGATTGCAATTTTTAAATACATTGCAATTTAATCTGTATGACAGGGAACATGCATTATATGGCTAAAGTGTGTTTATGTTCTTTCAGTTTATTAATACTTAACTTATTTGTGAGTTCAATGAAAGGCAATGTTATTGCTACAGCAAATTAATACAAACCCCATTTTCGAAAAGGTTGTGTAAAATGCAATATCTTACCTCTGTTCTATATTGATTTCACTGACTACAAGTACAAGTAAATGACTAAAAGAATCAAAACATTGAAATTAAGTATTATATTACATTTAAAAAAGAGCATACAATAAATGTGCTGTCTTTTAAAGCCAAGATGGCTTGTGACTAACCAGTTTGTGCCAACATTGTGAGTATTGTTCCAAGAGGTCATAAGACACATTTTAAAAAGGGCAATACAAAATTGCAAAAAAATTAGGTCCATTTATAATAAATAATATTGTAAACAGAGTCAGCGTGTTGCAAAATCAGAAAGCACAGTTTAATAAAAGTGACCTTCAGGCCCTCAAAAATCTCTGCCCAAGAAACTGTCATCTTTCAATAATAAATTTAGTCGAATGGACTCAGAGGAGTGCTTTCCTTTTCGCTAAACACAGTCTGTGGCTACGTTGAGAAATGCATTTAGAAGCACAATTGTGCAAGGAGTAAGCCATACTTCAACTCTATGAAGAAACACTGTAAAGCCTTCTGGGCCCAAGCTTATCTCAGATGATCCTAAAGAAAGTGAAAACATTGGCTGTCAGATGAGTCCAGGTAGTTTTAAGAATTAAGGTAGGTTGTGGATTAAAAAAAACATAAAGTTCTCTGTGCCAAAGATAAAATGGATCATCCATATTGGTCTCAGCAAAATCTCTAAAAGCTAATGACTTTTATGATTTCTAGATATGTCTAGTAGTCAGCATGGGTGAGGTTCTATTGATGTGATGGCTTATATTGGGACTCTGCCATTATTTCACCATCAAAGTGATATCTTTTTTCTTGGTCTTGGTTCTTTCATTAAGACAATGTCAGGCTGCATTCCCCCCACATACTACAAAAACATGGTTTTATAGATGCTGAGTTTGTGTTCATAACTGCGGTCCAGATCTGTCTTCTGTTGAAAATGTATGGTTCATGGTTAAAACTGAGAGTGATCTCCGCTGAGCTGACAAATAGTTTAAATTTTTTATTATTTAATAAGTAAATTATTCATTATCAGGTTACTGTTTTTGGATTATAAAATTAACTAGTTTTAAATAAAAGTGGCTATTGATTGTATTGCGTAAATCAAGTTCATATAATAAATCAGACAGGAAAATTCTCAAAACCTTTTCTTTCTTTTCTCATTTTTTTTTTTTTTTTAGACTACTTTTATCCAAAAACTGATAATTTTTTGTATTTTATAAAAGCAAATTCTGAGGTAATTGGATTTGTAGTTATATGCCTTGGAGGACCCCCCCCCTCCAGAATAAAAGTTTAAACTTTAGTAAAAATGTAATAGCCTGCACAAAGCCTTAAACTCCATTCCACCAAATAATTAGTGGGTAATTGCAGTATTTAATCAGAATACTAGGTTTGTTAATAAGCTCAGGAATTTAATCACGTTTGTAAGAAGCAGGGATTCTGATTGCAATGCTTTAGAACAGATATGCACTCTGTAATGTAATGTAATGTAAATTTGTTAAATGTTTGAGTTTAAAATCTCAAAAATAGCAAGTGTAAAGAATTTCATTTTACAAGTTATTGTCCACATGTTAGAGGTTTTAAGAGTTGCAAAGAAATAAGACAATATATACCTTTGTCACAAATCACAAATATTTCCTCATGATTTCAGAAAAAAAGTTTATTTAGGTAAGTGTTCAAATACTCTAAAAATAGCTACTTAAACTCTTGTTGAAACAACTTGAAAAGATTCCGGATATTAAAAATGATTTGAAGTGCTTGTGGTTTTGGAGCCTTATTATTCCACAAATGCTTGTTTACTCTTATTGCAGTCTAGATATTATTTTAAAGCTAAATTACTGAGGCTGTGAGTGTGTCACTGTTGTTTACAGAATTCTGCAGCATGGTGTTGGTCTGTACACTGTAGGCGATAATCTGTCAGAAAGCATTCAGTAAACACTATGATCCTAATAAAAGTGTACTCCCACACTGCACTTGGTCTCTCTGGGTACAGCCGGGGAAAAAAAGACACTCTTTTTGTTTCAAGTTTTTTTTATAGTCTAAATAACCGTTCTTTAGTCCTCACCAATTTCTTTAAACGGAGCAGTAAACCTCCAGGTGACCTTAAAAATAAAACATTTTTTATGGCTGAGTTAAACCAGTTAATACAATTGTAGCAGCTCATTAAGTTCTGTACTTTGTACACCTACAAGAATTAGACATTGTGTTCCACATATTATTTGGATTTGATTCTGAAAGATTTTATGGGCCAAGCCAACACAACTACTTACCATGTTCCCATAACAATCACTAACTTGTTTAATTGTGTATATGGCCACACATAAGAGCGGTTAGAGAGCTGCTGGAAAAGTGATAAAGTGAAGGGATAAAGAAATTTATTTTGCCTAGTGTTTTTACTTTTACACACAGATGAATTTGTCCTCCTCATTTAACCCATCTGTGCATTAAAACACACATATACACACACTAGTGAAGTGAGCACATGTGGACAGCCTTGTATATGGTGCCCCGGGGAGCAATTAAGTTTAGGTGACTTGCTCAAGAGCACTTCAGCCATAGTACTTTGTGGGACTGGGAATCGAACCGGGAACCTTCAGGTAACAAGGCTGGTTCCTTAACCACAAGCTTATGACTTAAAAGTATAAACTTTGTCGGCACCAATCTTAAGTCAGTTATTTCAGCAGAATAGAGCCATAGGCATTACATTGTTCTTGACTTGTGCTTCAGAACCATGGACAGCACCTATTGATAATTTACATAGAAAAGAATCAAAGTTGTCACATAATGAAAATAATTATGAAGTTGAAGTCTTATAGAGTTGTCGAAAAGAAAATGATTAAAACCTTAGCATTGGTTAATGTTAACAAAGTTCAGCTTTGCATTTACAGAATACATTCACAAACCTCTTTAAGCTTTACTCAATTCCTATTCACACCAAACTGTCTGTTGCTTTTAAATCACTCTCAATGTGCCCAACTTCATTGATTTTACATCTAAGGGTACAACAATGTTGGCAAGTTGTTAACAGAGCATTAAGCCTGAACAACCTTTTGTTAAAAATAGAAACAATGAAAGCACCCCTTTGTCTATTTAGTTGGAGATATTTTAATTACTTAATTAAATTGTTTAATTTGCTTCATATTTAACCTTTTATTTGAGCACACACCAGTCATAAATTCCTGCAATTATCCCAAAGCTTAATAAGTAAGTACAAGCAAAGGTTTTAATAATTTAATTACTTAAAATGAGAGCTTTACAAATGATTAATGATTCTAACATCCAACCAAAACACAGTTCATTTGCTTCTTTGGTCAATTAAGGCTTTGTATTTTTTTGTCCTTTAAGAACACAGGGAACATGGATACTTTGCATAGTAATCTGGAGTAGCCAGATTCATCTACTTAAATCTTATTTAAGATCTTGCCTACGGCAAATATTTGTGAAAATTAGAAGAACATACCAAATTTCAAAGTAGATGGGGAAATGAAGCACAGGGCCCTGAAGCTGTGCGGAGCCATCAATATCTGCTGTGCCAACTGCAGCTAAAGTCATTAGCAGTGAAATGAGGCGAAGCCGTCATTGTTTTTATAATGTATTTGATGCCATGGAGAGATGCAAGTTGAGTTCCTGTGAGTTAATGAGCTATAAATCAGAGGTGAGGGACTGTCAGTGTTTTACCCTCAGAACGTCATACTATAAGTGTCTCTTAACACTGCACTTTTCCTCTTATTTAATAGTACTATGTGGTTTGTAAACACTATGACCATTTATGACCATATGACCATATGTTCACACAACCAGGGATTTATAACAGACACACACAATTTATACAATAATTTATATACAGTTTTACATAAAAATTGCATCAAAATACCTTGATATGTTTGAAATAGAATATTGTCAATTAAGTGCTCTCTATAAATCTCTAAGTTCATGTTTTTGAATGATTGATGTTGTCTTTTCAATGAAGAATAAGTCTGATCCCATATTTAATGTTTTCTGACATGTAGTAGTGTGGAATAAAAAGAACAAAGTTCATGGCTGAATGTGGCTAAAATATATACAGTATAGACATATTTTTTCAGTTGGAAAAATAAAACCAGGCCATGAGCCACTTGGTATGCTTGCAATGCAAGAATTCTGTGAGGTAGTAGTAGCAGAGCTGCTGTCAATACTACTAATTTAATATGGCACTTAAAAGATAATCACTCAACAGAGTGCAGTGGGTTCACTCAGGTAACAGATGCAAAGGTTGCAATGCAGCAACACACACAGCAGCCATTCTATTAAATGAGGCTTTTTCCTAAGATATTTTTTGTAATGAGTCCCAAAAGATTGAAAGATTGGTGGGTTTGAATCATTGATCTTGATGATCAGCTTAATGCTGTGATCAAGGTGGCTCAGTGGTTAACACGTTCACCTCTCAGCGCTGAGGATCCAGGTTTTAATCCCAATCTGGGTGAAGTTTCAATGTTCTCCCCAAGTCCGCATGGGTTTCCTCTGGGTTTTTCTGTTTCCTCCGACAGTCCAAGAACATGCATTCAAGATAACAAATTAAAAAGTTATGTCACCATCATGACATGTACTATTTTATCAAAATTGAAAGTAAATGGCAAAGTAAAATAAAAATTTTAAAGAAAGTTTATTTGACAAAAAATATACAGTACCAGTTAAAAGTTTGGACACACCTCCTTTTTGCTCCACGTATTGTCTCTAAGTTTTATTTATAGTTACACCTACCATAAAGATGGACTTTGTAGTTCTACAATAACAGACTGTAGCAAATCTGTTTGTGGACTACAGTACATACTGTGTACGTCCCCTTTACTCTGTTCTATAATAGTCAGGATCCCGATAATATCACCACAGAGCAGGTATTTTTTGTTTGGTGTATTATTTCTATCCCAACTGATGTGTTTAAATGAAACTACAGCAGCACTGCTACACTAAAACGCCCTCAATGCATCAGTGTCACTGCAGAATTGACAATAAACAATCCACCACCCAAATTATACCTGTTCTGTGATGGTCCTGACCAATTGAGAACAGAGAACCAACAGAAAACTAATAAAAATATAAAAACAGCTGTGCTACAGTCTGTAATTGTAAAACTACAGTTTATCTATATGGTATGTGGAGAGGATAGACAATGGAGCATGGAGAAGAGGGTGTGTCCGAACTGTTGATACACTATGTTGGATTGATTTTAGTTATTTTAATGAACTTGTTTCTCTGTTGTGACAAGGATGTCAGTTTATTCTCAGCATTGTAAAGAATACAAACTCCTGCACTCAGTATGCATTTTAAAATGTATGAGACAAAATCTGTTCTACAGGTATCTTAATGTGATTTCTTTAATTTATTTATAAAAAAAAGTGATGTACCAATGACAGAGAGACAGAAACAGCAGACAGACTATGACCAAAATGTAGTCTCAAAGGTTTTATTTGACAAACACTCTGAGACCAGTGCTGTTGCCACCTTATAAAATAATAAATTATCTGGACTGTTGTCTGTCATTAGCCAGATGCTAATGAATAACCATGTACATTCTCACTAAGACACGGTTCCAAAAGTTGAGTGTCAAAAGTGCAGCAAGTGTGGAGGTGAAAATGATCTGTTGAGGCTTTGTAAGTTTGCTTCTCTTTCACGTCCTTTTTTTCCACTTCAGCAATTTTCTGTCTTAGTTCATATCTCTTATGCTGACCTGCTGCTGTCTCAGAAGAAACTGATTTAAATCTTTAAACTGCTAAGTAAAAGCTATTTATCACTCCTTCCCAATTATGCCTGGGTTTGTGGAGAACTTTGCACATGCTCGTATGGCTGATTATTAACCCCGACTGCACCTCCAACCAAAACACATCAGTCACTAACCGTATTACAGCTTCCCCTGTGTCCCCAGGTCTTACATGGGTCTTTTCCTAATTGGCTGCATGTCGTGGTTAAATAAACTGGTTCAAGCTCTTAGGGTAAGTGTAAACTAAACATCTTCCAAACAGTTTATGGTACTCCAGGGGACACTTGCCCTTGCACAATTTATAAGATGATAGTCACAACTGAGTGGCTAAATACTTAACAAGAGCACAAGTTTCCAACTGAATTCACCGAGTTACTGAAACAGAATAAACAGAGATAATAGGTTAAGAGAATGTTTTCTCTTTTCGTACAATAAAGTATGTGATTACTTTTCAGATGTTGTGCCTTATTCCTTGTAATAAAACTGGTAGTCAAATCTAAAGGTCCTTAAATCTGATTGGCTGTGCCGTTTGTCCAGCCATGTCATTATTATCATTATCATATACAATACATTATTTTAAATCATGTACCATAAATGGAAATACAGATTATAATAACTTGTGATCCATTTTCTGATGAGCATGAAGCCGGGATCCTGTTACTCAGCAATCAAAGTGCACGGATTAGATTATGTCGCGGAAGACCAGTTTTGCAATAATTTCGTCTTAAATAAAACATTTATGAATTTAACTTTGTTTTTTATTTAAATAGTTTAAACGTGTCATGCCTAACAACTCCTCTCTTCTGGGATTTATTCACAATAATGCATGCCTAGCTCTCAGCTAAAACTTAATATTAAAAGATATAGCAACACAGAATGTATGATTCATAAATAAGGTCTATACTGTGATCTATGCAAAAAAAGAAGAAAATTATCAGACTGTTTATAAAAATGACTTTGAATTGAACTTGCTTATGGTTGATTTTGCTAAACCTAAACAAGTTGTCAAAAAAAGCCACTCTTATATATTAATTATATAATGTGATGTAGTGTCCTTTTTTGGGGATGATGGGCATGCATTTTTGCCCAGTTGTCACTGTAGTGGTGGGCTACTTTAATGTGAAAACAACAGAAATTGCATTTTTAAAGAGCTCTCATCTCGTTCATTTGGAAGCTCATTAAGACAGAATAAAAACAACACTTTGTTCTCCATCCAAAGGAAACATGAAAGCCTGCATACTCTTAATACACAACTGTCATACACTTCAAACCCACAGAGTTGGAGCTTTGGGTAAACATGATTACAGTCATGGTGTACTTTCCTTTTTCCACATATTTATTTAGCAGGTCAAATTACATTTTCTAGTTGAAAGAAACCAGAATGATCATATATTTATTCAGTGCAGACCTTGAGGAATCATTTTCTTGTGAGTTTTAAAAAGACATCAAAAGAAATCAGTGCATCTTATTTAATGGATGACACTATAACCTCAACAGACTGTTAACATGTTCCCACTTATTTGTAACAGGGGAGTTAATTTGCTCAGAGCAACATTGCTGTATAAATAGAAAATATTGATGAAGTATCATTTAAAAGTTTTGTCAAACTGGTAAAATTCCTCTTTTTAAGTTGACACATTTTCTTCTGCAGTACTTATTAAAGTGGGGTCTTCAGACTTTGAGGAATCTGCACTAATGAATGAAGTGGGTCTCTAAAACAAAAAAAAGTACAAAATATAAGTTAAATATATCTTTTTAAGTTAATTTAAAATTATACAACATGTGGCAATATTAGAGTCTGACAGTGTTATCTCTTCTTTTTAATATATGTTCAAAAGTTTGTGAGTGAATTAGTATCTATTCACCTAAAAACCTATGAACAGACAAGGAGATTCATTCATTCATTATCTCCCGGTTTATCCTTTATTAGGGTCGCAGGGGGGTTCCCCATGCCCATCCAGGGGAGAACATCTCGGGAGCTAGGCAGATAGACCCAGGACAGGGCGCCAATCCATTGCTGGGCACACACTCACTCACTCAAACACACTCTATATAGGGCAATATTGAGAATTCAATTGACTTGATGCATGTTTTTGGACTGTGGGAGGAAACCGGAGAACCCGGAGGAAACCCACGCAGACACGGGGAGAACATGGAAACTCCACCCAGATGGGGATTCGAACCGGGAATCCCTAGCGCTGAGAGGCGAGCGTGCTAACCACTAAGCCACCGTGCCGCCCAGACAAGGAGATTGTCTGAGATATTTTTTTCTTTTATTAGGGAGTCTTGGTAAAAAAATAAAATACCTATAACAAAGAACCAGACTGTAGCACATTTTTATGCACAATTATTTTGCCTTTTGTTAAATTTATCAAATTATACATTGTCAATCAACTCATCAACAAGTGGAAATAATTCATAACAATTTGCCTAAAAATGACAGATTTAAATGGCTGACTCCAAAATGTCTAAATGATCTCACAAAATTGTATAATCGTACATGTGATTTTGTCACTATGGACGAAAAAATAGTATTGTGTGCCATCACTGCTGGCATTTCCGTTTGGGATTAAGTCTTTAAAACTAAATTTGTAGGTATCTCAATGTAGTTATCCATATAGTGTACATGACTTGAGAAACATGCAAAAATTTATTAGATATTTAGCAGGAAAACAAAAGTTTTTCAAATCATTATTTATAGAACTTTAATTGTGAATTTGGCTGTGTACATGTGTGTAGTCTTAGCTCTTTTGTCTCTGTTTTTAATATTATTTTTTTTGTTTGATTGCTAACATGCTACAGTTGCAAATTTACAGAATGTCAGAAAAATGCTGACTGTATCTGGGTTTAAATGTTATAAAGGTTTGGGGGTTGATGTGGGCACACTGGAGCAGGCTGAATAGTTTAGTGCCGAGTGTAGCAATGAAAAAAGATTTTTCATCCAATTTCCTCCATTATTCTCATCACTTAAAACAGGTTTAAAAGTGCATACCTTGGGCAGTTTGCTAATGCCTGTAGCCAATAATTGCAATTAGAAGGATTTAGCATGGATTGAGAGTAGCCTTAGTTTATTGGAGCATCAAAGGATTGATCACACAATCATGCAGTTTGCTTAAATGAAATACCGGTAATCCATATCTAATACCCAAGCTTGTTGAAACTGCATTTGGGCATCTAATTATTAGTGAGTTGAATGTTCTTATTTTGCTGTTAAGAAAATGTAAATATGTATTCACCATTTCATTTTAGTAGTAAATATGTAAAAGAACAAAGTTAAAATTCTGGGTATTTTTATATCAGCTATCTAAACAACATTAATGATTATGGTCAGCTAAAGAAAAATAACTGATTTGAATGTACTTTAGTGGGTGCACAGGCCAGAGGTACTGGCAACCCTGCAGCATCTGCACAGAGAAGGACAGTGCAGTTCATGTGACACTCCATCTGCCGCAGAGCACAGACCTGCCCTGAGAGAGATGAGGGAATGCAGAGAGCGAGAGAAAACATGAACTCCCACGTCTATTGATCTCGTACTGATGGAATATGAATGAGTTCCTTAGTGTGACCTGCATTATCCATTTGCTAACATGAGAGTTAGTCCCAAACCTTCATTAGTCTTTCCTGTTCCCATTTTCTATCTCAATCTTTTCACTCTCCTTTTTTTCAGACTTAATCTACAATTCTGGGGGCATTGTCCACCCCTGGTTAAAAGGGTCAATGATGGGTTTATCTTTATGATTTTGAAAAATAGAAAATCCAGAGGATGCTGCACTGATTCAACAACAACAAAAAAAACATTAAAACTGAATTTCAAACTTAGTCTGAACTTTGTTCCTTCTAATTCTATGTTCACTATTAACATACTATAAACATACAGAAAGTGAGAGGAGGCCTCATCACATTTAAATGCTTTTATGTTTTTAGGATCATGAGGAGAAGAGGCTATTATGCGCCTCTTTTGAAACATGTGATTCCTGCAGCTGCATCTTTCAAGCTACCATTTATGCAATGTCTATGATGTTGCTCATGAAATGTCTACGGCAATGTTCTTGTCTCCTTTAGTATACATGAGCTGATAGATGTTCATGTTCTAGTTTATTTATTAATATAGTGCTTTTTATAATAGTACATTTTCTCAAAGCAGTCTTACAGTGTTCTGAGCCTGAACCCCCAAGAGCAAACCGAATCCAAAGTGGCAAGAAAGAAAAACCCCGGTATTGATGATTGTTAAAACAGAAACCTTGGGAGGACCCAAGCCCAGTGGGGGACTCATCCTCCTTAAGCAGCCAGGCAGCATCAACATTGTAGGACTTCCATGTGCAGATGATCAGGTGCTATGAACAGGTGTCCTTTTGATGCCCTTGATTGGTTAACAATTCTGATATTAATGGATATAGATCAGATCCCTTCCCACCCCCTTCAATGCATGGCCAGTTTTTTTATTTTAGTGTTCCAAATTTCTGAAAGCATCTAATAGGATGATGGCAGGAAATTAAATCAAAGTTAACTGTTTTCTTAAACATGACAATAAGTTTACTATTCCTGATATCAACATGAACTAATGGGCAGCACAGTGGCTTAGTGGTTAGCATGTTCGCATCTCAGCGCTGGGGATCCATGTTCGAATCCCAATCCCAAAAGTTTCCATGTTCTCCCTGTGTCCACATGGGTTTCATCTGGGTTGTCCAGTTTCCCCTCACAGTCCAAAAATATGTATTCAAATTAAATTGAATGCTCTAAATTTCCCCATATAGAGTCTGTCTGAGTGAGTGAGTGTGCTTAGTGATAGTTTGGTGCCCTGTCCTGGGTGTATCTGCCCAGCGCATGAAATGTTCTCCCCTGGATGGGCATAGGGAACCCCCCTGCGACCCTATTAGAGGATCAAGCGGAAAATAATGAATGAATGAATGAATGAACATAAATAGACTGGAACATAACAGCTGACATTTCTGAGAAATATTCCTTGCAAAAAAAGGGTAAATTTAATAAAGTGGCATATTTTGGAACTAAACATTTGCCATTAGCTAAGCCATAGGGATAAAAGTATCATAGTTAAATAATTGGATCATTTAAATGCCAGTCCACATACTCTTGGCCCTATAATCCAATTACCTAATACAAAAAAATAATAATAATACCCCAGTAACATTTTAACCATATTTTCAAATCCTGTCTCATAGCTTCTATTTTTATCAAGGTTGTGAAGCAAAACAAGCCCTTAGAATTCTTTCTCCCTACCTATCACACAAATGCACCATGTAAAGCCTATTGATTCAGGACAGTGTGTCCCTCTGACTAGACGCTGGTGATGTGTGATGATGCAATGATGCTCAGTCTGCCATGATACACTGATAGATTCTGAGAAATGGAACTGCAAGGTGATAAATTCATTGTAAGGGGAAAGGATACAAGCACAATGTAATATCCAGCCTCACCGAGAGTAGTCAAGCATGTTGCAAAACTTTTTTGTATGAATAACACTGTTATTCAGAATCCAACACAGCAAACAATGAAAACTAGAAAATGATAAGCATACAAATATCAGAAGCTGAATGCTATTTTTCATCATCTATTTTCCATATGGTTAAAGTCATTTGCTTATGTCTAAAAGTTTAGATTGTTCTGCTTTGCACAGTAAGTGGTAATTTACAGAAGCTGCAGTGTTATTCAGACTTTAATGAAATGCATTAAAATAGCATGAAAGCATGACCTGACATTTACTTTTATGTGGCTTGGTTTTAGAATGTTTGAAACCTTTAAAAATTGCTTTTGGACAATTAGTTTAATCAGTTGTTAAATTTAAATTAAATAAAATGTGAAAAAAGAAAAATATCGTTACTCCCTGAATTTGCCTTCAGTCTTATGCAATCATTTGTAAGTGTCAGTAAGTTAACACATTATCTATAGAGACCATGTTTAAATATAAAAAATTTTTCATTAGCAATTGTTTAATAGTGATTTTTTTTAAGTCCCACTACTTTGATTTTCTTATTACTTTTCTGTTTTTAATACATTTAGATTTAGGAAAGCAGCTGTAAATACACATGTTGCAGAACAAAGTTGTTTCACGTACTGGGGCACAAGGAGATTGAAGACAGGATGTCAGACCCAAATATGGATTTTATTAATTACGTTTTAAAATGTCAAAGAAAATTTTGGCTGGAATGTGGAACTGTAGACAGATATAAATGGCATCTGGCTTTCTCTGTTCTGTTTTCGACTCTTGAGCCTGCAGCCAAGACCATCTCTCTCTGTCTCTGTCTCTGTCTTTCTCTCTCTCTCTCTCTCTCTCTCTCTCTCTCTCACTCTCCTCTTTCTGTCTCTCTAAGTCTCTTTTCTTTAAAGCCTGGACAAGACACAATTAACACAAAGACGTCCCAGGTGAAGGCCTTAACTTTACCTGATTTCCTGTCATTCACAAATCCACACTAATTGCAGCTCCTGGTCACAGATGTGAAAATGTATTTTAATATAATATAGCACAAAAAACATCGCATACATAATGAAATATGTTTTATGCATGTTTGATTACACACACACACACACACACACACACACACACACACACATATATATATATATATATATATATATATATATATATATATATATATATATATATATATATATATATATATATATATATATATATGGATTTCTATTCTGCACAATAGCAGTACGTTTCTAATCAATTCTGTTGCATAACTGGGCTGCAATTAACTTTACAAAAGTGAAATCCCAAGTTGCATGGTTGTTTTGAAGTAGAAAGCATGTGAATGTTTCAGATAAGAAAGGCAAGAGCATGTGCAATTGCACAGACTCGAGGGAAGGTGTTTCGTCAGCGCCACCGGCAAATTAAGCTTGAGGTCTTTGTTCTGCTCACTTTTGGTTTGCAAGTACAAATATATGCTTTTTACATAATTTCTTAGCTCTTTGAGTTGAACTCAAACTGTGACATTCATTAGTTCCAGTTAAAAAAAAAAATTAAAGTGCTATTTGTCTAGTCACTATTATTCATGTTTCAAGTTCTGTGATGGTACTACATTTGTATGTACTGTCTAGTTAAAATAATCCTGACAAGTTGACAAATTATTTTAACCTAATTAATCACATTTTTTTTCTTTTGATTTTCTTTTTTGCTTTATATAGTTATTTAATTTCTATACATATAATACATTAATAGGAGACGCTTAGTTGGACTGACACCACCTGTCACAGCATACAAATAGCATACAATTTAACAAAAAAAAACTTAAATGCAAATGATTTGCAAGCATTAGCATTTAATAAAGCTGAAATTATTTAATGTTAAAAATAATGATATATAAAATGTTCAAATACATTTTCCCTTTGTAGTGTTGATGTTTTTTATATATATATATATATATATATATATATATATATATATATATATATATATATATATATATATATATATATATATATATATACATTCAGTAGCATTCAATTCTGTATCTCTGTTCCAGATATACTTCAGTTGCAGTTGTTCTTCACTTCCAAGGTTAGGACTAGTGCATAGATAAATTATGTAATAATTAGGAGCACTAATTATGTATGTTTAAAGTCATAGTTAATATAAATATGACAGAAGGAAAATACCCCACAGTTGCTATTAAACTATGAAATACAACTTGATGGATTCAGTCACTCTCCTTTTGCCTCCTCATTCTCTTTTCATCCTGTTAACCCTCGTGACATTTATCTGTGTATTGAGAGGAACGCCAATTACCACTAACCTTCGCTCGAGTGCTTGCTTTAATAGGCTGTGCCTCAGACTGGCTTCCTGGTTAGTAGCGCATACAGTGTTATTTATGCACTTAAAGCCAGGAATATGGATTAGAATAGGGTTCGTTTTGTGCTTTCAAGAGGGAACAAGACATTTATGGTGGATGTATTCATTTTAGGAAAGGCACAGTACTCTTAATAGAGTTGCAAGAAAAAATTTGGAACCATTTACCTGAGTTTAGGTAGTTAAGAGCCATTTTACTAAACTTGCTAAAACACAGAATAGAGCCTGTTATGTGTTTATATGTCTAACTTTTATGTCTTTATTATGTCTAAATATGGAATAATTATATTTTTTAATAATGCATTGTTTATATACAGTATATGATTGTCCCATTTAAATAATTTAAAACCAAAATAAAAGCCTCCTAAAGCATTTGTAAACTTTTCGTTGTAAATTTGTGTGTAATTTATTTTACTTTGCTACTGTGTATGCTTTGAAAAAGACTGCCTAGACACAGACTGACCTTACATAGAAAAACTAGTAGATGGTGACTTTCAAATTGTATATTAAATGTTCAGAGCTTCAGCTAAATTAAAATAATGCAGTTTTACTACTTTAATGTTTAAAGTATGTCAGTCTTTAGTGTTCTCTTCTTTTCTGTTCTGTTGGGAAAAGCCCATTGATTTTCACCCTGCAACTGTTACTCCAGAGTGTTTAAATATTAGTCCAAGTGCCGAATGATGTTAAGTAAACTGGAGTTTAGAGCAGTGGAACCGTGTTCTGTGGAATCATTCTATCTGGTTTGGTGAAGAGAAAGAGAGAGTGTTACTTGCTTGACTGCTTTGTGTGAACTATAAAGCTTGGTTTGGGGGATGATGCTATTAGGTTGTTTATTATAAAAAAAAATTACAATTAGAAAAATGACTTTTACTAACAAACAACAGTGTTTATTCTAGATTATGTGTTAATAACAATGCATTTAAAAAAAATCCCTATAACTCTAATTCAAATAAATGACTGACTTACAGAATGAGTGAAGAATAGAATTAACTAGAAGGGTAAAGTGTAAATGTATGTGCAGGGTGTAGGGTGTGTCAGTGGTAACCTTTTCATTGTCTGTTTTTGTTGTAAATATAAATGACAAATATATGCATCATGAGTGGTTAAATAACTGGATTCTATAGGTTGTATTACCCAGTAACGTTAGGTGGTTCTAGAAGACGATGTTATTATATTTAGAATAATAATGATTAAAAAGAACAACAAAACAAATAAAAGTTGTGCCAACTTAATTATTTGATATTATTACAAACAAATCTATTGAACATATGATGTGTTCTTTAAATGTTTAACTCCATTTGGAATTGTGTCTTTATCCTTTTATCTTTGCCTTAATTTTTTATTTCACTTTAATATTATTTATATTATTTTATCTAAAATAGTTTGGGTTTTTCTGCATACTGTAGCTATTCAATGTTTTCCCATTAGTGATGGATGTTTATGGATCTGAATGCATGTAATTTAATGGCAATGCACATGACATGCTGGATTGAGACATGCTGTAACTTCAATACCACAATCATTTTTAATTTCATGGTAATACATAATAGAGAGACAGTGCTTGAGATCATTTTTTGAAACATGTATGAAAGATGGGCCATCTTTGGGCCCTTTAAAAGAACTGAAGCTCTTTAGATGTGGTAGCTGACAGCAAAGCAATGCTAATTTAGATAACCACTTGTGGTGAATAGAAAAGCATCTCAGAATGCAGAACATAGCAAAGCTTGAGGCTGTTTTGAGAGCAATGGGAGGCTCTACTCAGAATTGATATAGTGCCCCTAATAATGTGTGTGGAAAAAGTTCTAGTGGGAGTTGAAGTGGTTAAAAAAATCAATGTGTTTTTAATTTTAATTTTCATAATAAAATCTATTGCATGGATCACTGATCTGCAGGTTTTTAAGGGACTTCGCTTATGACCTTGCCAAACAGATTTTGGCTATCTCACTTACTTCTCACTTGTCTCTTCATGTAATCCCAAACTCACACCATGATGATGAGATCAGGATTCTGTGGGGGTCATAACCATCTGTTGCGAGATTCTTTGCTTTCTATATTGCTGAAGTTTTCTATGACATTGCTTATGGATCGAGTGTCTTTGCCATGTGGCAAACTAAACTACTTGCTTAATTGTTTTTTAATGTTTAATCAGCCTTCCTTTCCTTATTGCTTTAAATACATTAAAAATGTTATTGGTTTGACAAGTATACAAATCAAACCAAGGTAAGATTCATCTGCGTAATAAAAAGACTTAATTACTACATTAAAAATAATAATAAATACAATATAAATGTTTATGTCTGCACCAGAGCACCATTGAACAGATGTTTCTTGTTTAGTGGTGTACTAATTTCAGTGCTGGGTTTGATATGGTAGTGTTGTATGCTGGAGTAAGTGCATGAGAAAATATTAAGGCACTAATATAGGGAAAAGCAACATGCCATGCATGTGGGAGCTTGGTTTGGTCAGTCTATACAGGTGCACTGTTCCATCTGTGATTTGAGACCTTGGGAAATTTGCTTTACATTTTATTTCTGACCCAGTAAAGGCATCAGCACAGATTTACTGCCAAGAAATCCCTTTGGTGATTGGCCAGAATTCTTTCTCCCTCTAATGACTTGTTATTCTATAGTGAGAATGTCATTTTCACTGTTAATGGTGTATTATTTTCAATATGTTTTGCCTGTGACAAATTGTGAATGCTTTCCACCTCGGAGCTGCTTTTAATGCGCTCTGGTTGCACACCTCATTTATTTGCTACTTTCTCTTTTGGATGGGCATTTATATTGCACGCCGCATTAACCTTCGTCAGTGGCGGCTGGTTTTGTACTCTTTTAGATCCGTTATGAGTTAATCAAACCCCGCACATTTTCTGGAGCTCCGACTGTCCACTCTGTCCATTAGTGCCTCAGTCAGAGAACACAAGCTGATGAAAATGCGCAGAAAAAAAAATAATAGAAGCATGATTTTGTAGGACAAATATCTGCAGGGGAACATTCTAATAATACACATTTAGCCCATAATGAGGTCGAAGCCTGTGGTGTGTGGCACACGCTTCATAGTCATTTATTATACATTACAGTTTAGACTAGTCTGTGTGTGAAGTGGAGGAAATGCTCACGTTTGATTTGGATTGTAGATTGAGGGGCTGGATGGAGAGAATTGAGCTCTTCTTTTTTTTTTGGACTGAACAAGAAATTTATTTATTTATTTTTTAAATGTTATTTTGTTAAACCTCTCTAAATGTTCTAATGCACACAACAGATCTATAATGCGGGACACAGAAATACACTACTAATTAAAAAGTTTGGAACCCAACCTATCACCTTCTCACTTTTATTAACCAATGTTTTAAAGTTGTTCGCAGTGAATAATTTCTTCCTTTACTCTCTTTGAAATGAAAAATAAATGATACTTTTTTTCGTTTTTTTCAGCAATATAGGTCAAACCAGCTGCATGTACTGGACTGTTCACTAGGGGATTATGGATGTTTATTGCAGCAATGCATAGCTGCCTTTGCTGGGTCATTAACCAAGTGCTTTCACCTCCCCTCTGTTATTTTTTGTCTTTAACAGTAGGTTCAGAGTAGTGCATCAGTTAAATAATCTTGGTCCTAATTTGGACCTTTAAACATTACCCACTAATTAGACATTTTCTTTAATTATAATAATTGCTTTTTTTTCTTTTTCTGAAAATGCACTTATAATAAGAAAATTACAGATTCAATATAGTCAACATAAATGTTTATTGTTTACAATATTTAACAACAATACACATTTTACAGTTTAAGACACATGGATGTATATTAATGTGGCAGTTTAGAAATTTAAAATTAGATATAAAAAAATCACAAGGCCATGTTTCACATATTTGTTTCCTTGTTTAAGTGTAGCTCTTACATATTCACAATGTATGTGCATATTTCCAGCCTCAGCTGGTGTGTTTAATGCTGCTCTATCATTGATGAGCATGAATCTCACTAGCTGACTCGGAGCTTATACCTCAGTCATTTAACTTTAAATGACACCATCTGCTGCTTCCTATAACAACAAAACCAATACTGTAATTATGACTTTATTCAAAAACAATGTTTTAGATTAGCTTTAAATACATCCATAATCTGTAATCACTTCACCTGCATTCATGATTATTATGTAATCATGTTTATAATGCATCAGGCATTTTTTTTAACCAACATATGCCTCCAAAACAAAGTTTGCTTATATAAAAGTATGTTTATTGCATTGAAATATTACACTTTAACATATTTAGATCATTGGTTCTGCCCGAAAAGTTTTATTTAACACTATATAAGTATTAACAGTGGATAATGTCTTTTTGATTGATAATTTATTAATATTATTATATATATAATATTGTATATATATATATATTAGAATATATGACTTTATTCAATAATAAATACTAAAGCATCGGTCTGCAACCTTATTGTTGCAGCTTCGGGAGGTGAAGCTAATTAAAATGTTGATGCAATTTAATACACAGGAATACCTGTAATTAATAAGATTAATAAGAGAAAAGAAGAAAAAAAGTGCTACCACTCACCTTCACATGCAGTACATAAAGTGGCAACAATGTTAAAATTAGAGTAACATCATTGTGTAAACAAATGGTTTTGATTGACATATACCACCAGATCAATTTAAATAAATACAAACTCTGAAGTTACAGATGTTCTGGTTTGTTTGTAATTGTAAAAAGGGGATAGCTGTAAATGTTTTTACAATGTTAGAAGTACAAAAATTAATCTGAATTAAAAACAAAATAACACAAAAATAAAAATATGGCAACCTTTTTGGTCATACAGATAGCTACTAAAGAGAAATTGGGATCGAGTTAAAAAGGACACAGGACACACGCTGCCTCACTGACGGAAATGTCAAACGTGGCCTCATCCGCGCACAAAAGAGCGACTTTACACTGACATTACTCAATAAGGAAATGAAGGTTTAGACCCTGACACAGAGAGTCCAGACTCATATAAGACAGAATTACCCAATGTTTTCACAGTGGTATTTTTACATTGCTTTATTGGTACTTTTATTTAAACACTAGATTGAAATACCTTCTTCACCTCTGCCATATAATCACAGTGAAGCCCTTTCCATAGTGCTCCACAAATTTTAATAAAATCTGTCCTTATCTAGTCCAGGTGTTATTGTGGTTTTATTCATCACATTTGAGCCTTGTAATATTGTCCAGGGAATTCAAATGCAATACAATTAAGCTAGTGTGCAGTCCTTTATTCATTCATTTTGTAGGATTGCAAGGATATCAAAGAAAACCAACCAAAGAAACACTCTGCTCACCAGTTCATTGCAGGGCAAGTACAAAGACAATTTTGACAGATTTTGACCTAGGAAAGGTGTAGTATCAAAACTTCACTTACTACCATGGGAAAAAGCTGTGGGAAGACATACAACTCCACACAAAAGGAACTTTCTACCAGAAAATTTAACTTAGGGTTTTAGGTGAACCACTGTCTTGCTTTTATCCAAAGCGACTTACAAGTTTCCTAACTTGGTTAGATTCAGAACACAGGGTGGGCCATACAGTACATCTGAAGCAATGTGGGTTAAGGGTCTTGCTCAAGCATTTGAACCCATGATCTTTTGATTGATAGCCCAATACCCCAACCACTGAGCTACCACACTCTATTTATAATTGTGTATTTAAATATGTAGCCACATAATTTTAAATATAAAATAAAATTATATAATAATTTATTACTCACTTCTGGAATACTTGGTGTTTCTGGAATTGTTACAGTAGAGTTATTTTAAGAGTTACTAAGTTATTTTTACAGTTTTTATGTATATATGTATAAATATATGTATGTAGGTATTAATCTTTTAATAAGGCTACTGTACACTTACGTACCTATGAAACACTATTAGCATACACATTTTATTATATGTTGTTACTTGTTACTTACAGTCATTCTAAATGAAAGCAATAACCAGTTAATGAATCTTATAATAAACAATGTAGTGTTTTTTAATGTCATTATTGTGATTGCAGCACCCCCACCTCACCTAAAGGAGAGTTATAACTGGCTTAACTCTTATACAAGGCAAGCACACATTTTTAAAATTATTATTATTACTTTATAACCAGCCAACATCTGGGTTCAGAAAATGTTGAAGGTGCATGTAGGACTTTTACACTTCCCTCCATATTCTTCATCTCTACTGTCCTTGAGCAAGACCTTTCACCTGCAGTTGCCTATATTGTATTCAGTGCTGTAAGTGGCTCTGGATAAGGGTGTCTACCCTTATCCATTATCTTTTTATGAAATGTCAACCCGGCTGGCACACCATACAATCACTGGAGGGGCTTGGTATGCCCTTTTCCATCGTGCTTCACAGCCTTTAAAATAAAACTATCTTCATCTCACACAGCTGGCTCAGGTATTGTCATGGTTCTATGTGTGACTGTCCAGTCATGATATAGCCATGATATATGGAGTATATTTTACTAATTTAATACATATGACAATGACTTGGGACAGTCAAAAAGATATATACATACAACGATGACACATTTACTTCTTGCTTTTATTTTTATAAATTTTTTCTAATAATATTTAAATTTTATCCTAATCCTTTACTCAAAGGGTTTATTATATTGTATATAGATCCATTATATGGATGTTAACTTGGCAATAATGTATATATTGCCCTGATTTATCTCAAACAGCTAGCTGTCCAAAAAATTATCATTTTGAAGAGTGTGGTCCTAAACAAGTGCTGGTTTATGTCCCCCATCATTTACTTCTCTAAATAAATTTCCACCATAGATCTGTAAACACAAGATGTGCTAAATGAATCATGTGAAAATCTCAGTTTCTCAGCTACATTTTAAATTGTCTTAGTTTGAATCATGTTTTTCCATTTTTTGCTCAGCGAGAGTGCTGTTTGTGTCCTGTGTATAAATTTAATAAAATGCAAAGTGCACTTTAGCCGTTTAGATGTATTGGTAAAAAGATTTGCCTGGGTTTTAAATGTATGAATTTTCAGCATATACAGAATATATTTTATCTAGTTATAGAAGCAGGATTCCAATAATGTGTATATTTATCTGTGTATTTATGTCCTGAATGAATAACAATATCTTGTTTTTTTTCCTTAATCATTTTTATTATTATTACTGAATATGAGTACTAAGTATCTCTTTTAGAGATAAATAAGGAGATTTAGACTTTCTAAAACCTGAGTTCTCTAAACGCAGTCAGAAATAAGAGTAAAACATGGGTCTGATTATTGGACAATAAGAAACATTAATGCTTTTTTGCATGTTGTCATATAGTCTCACTGGCCACGTCAAGCCATAAGCGTCTTGTAGGCAGCATTATGTAAGCACTAATAAAGTATTCAGCACAAGATATGCAGCAACAAAGACGCTAACTGCTTTTACATCCACAAGGTAAAACATTAAGGTAGATGTATAAATTGCAAAATGAGTAAACGTCTTTTTTTTTTTTTTTTTTTTTTTTTTTTTTTTTTTTATAGTTATAACAGTAGAGCACATACTAACACACCAGGACAAAATTAGTGTCACTGCAGTGTTGAGACATCATCACCACCCAAATAATTCCTGCCCTGTCACTTTAAGTACAAAGTATATCATATCAGTCTATTTGAATAGGAACAGGAGTTAAACTCAAATTGCTATTTATAGTCACATTAACACAAATTCAATGTCACTTTTCCGTGAACCCAGATGTTGTGCGTGCGCGCACACACACACACACACACACACACACACACACACACACACACACACACACACACACACACACACACACACACACACACACACACAGTAACATTGTATGAAATAAAGTGGCTGGTGTTTTCAAATTCAAATTTACCATGACAGGGTCTGTTATTGAAATCAACTACAACAATACATGTTACAAATATGTCTATCAACATAAAATAAGTAAAAATACAAAAGAAATTAAAATGGAAACTGTTTGTAACGTTTAACAAATGTCAAAGTTTATCAACTGTAGCTCAGATGTGTACATATACGTAATTATAAATGGAAAAATGAAATCTGTATGTTTTTTATGGAACCTAGCCCGTAATACCACCCTGTATCCCTCAGGTTCCAGTGACAAACTTTGCTTCAATGCTTCAAATCTTGCTCCTGCACTCAGCAACAATGGTTTCCTCTAAGCAAATATTGAATTAATGTTTGGGAAAAGACATACGAGTTTTCCTAACAAGTGCAACAGCTCATTAAATAGAAAAAGAATGATCATCATTTAAAGAAAAAAAAAACAAATGCATTTCATAAAAAAACAGCTCAAAAATTGTAAAACATAGATTTGTCAGTGACATTGGCAAAATTATTGTATGAACGAATTCCATTAAATGTCTCTCTCTCTCTCTCTCTCTCTCTCTCTCTCTCTCTCTCTCTCTATATATATATATATATATATATATATATATATATATATATATATATATATATATATATATATATATATATATATATATGGGAGTGTGGGTGTGCGTGTGTGTGTTTGTGTTTGTGTGTGTAAAAATCACTTAATAAAAATTCCCACAAATCTTAGACCTAAACACCCCAAAGCATTTATAGCTAGACCTTAAGAAAACTGGGCAGGCTAGATAACCAAATCGTTTCTCAGATCTACAGGTCTTTTGCCAAGAAGTGAGGAATAAATTTCTACCTACAAGAAATGTCTTTTAATACTGCTTCTGTAAGTTGTGCACATGACTTGCTGTTGATTTTGTTCTTTGTTTTTTATTTATTACTTGTTTGATAAGAAGATATACATAGCATGAAACATATTCTACTTATCAAGTAATAAAAATTAATAAATGTGTCATTTGATATAGCGCCCTCAGACATTTTGCTACAACTCTAGTATACTTGTAATTAAGGTTACAAGTTGTGAGTTCTTTTAGCTCCTTATCCTTTTTCCATTCTGTACTCCAACCACTTTACTTTACTGTTTAGGAGTGTAATCCTTTCATCATTGTTTTAGGTTGCAATTAGAAAGGTCATGCAAAATGAAATGAGCTCTGAATCTAGACACAAATGGCCTCTCTTTTGTTTGTATAGCGGCAGCATATGTAAGTGATGAGTGGCAGAGAGATTTATGGTACAGAGCAGGGTATCATCCAAGCACTTAGCTTGTCATCTTCTGTCTCTATCAGGAGCTCCAGCTGGACTTGTGTTACGGTAAGTGCACAGCAACAGAAAAGTACAAAATGCTGATGCAGCACAACTTGAGCTAGATGTGTCAAACACTGTTAACTGGTTATCAGTGAGGTTAAATTAAGGTTAATGGCTTGATCTTTGCTTTTGTTACCGTCTGTTGCTCTGTGAGTTATAGCAAGTCAACTAAGCACTTTTTACAACACTGATAATAAGTAAAGCATTTCTATATTCTCAAAACATCTACCCCCGTGGTGAACAGCCTACATATCAGACCTATAAGCTTTGCAATTATCTGATGTATTCCTTATACGATTTAAGTTTAAGTGTTAGTAAATTGAAACTCATTGAGTTATTTTACAGGTTTTAAAGGGGTCAAATGTCCATATTTAGAAATGTCAGCATTTATGTAGTTTAAATTGGCTACAAGGACAATAAAGTCAACAATTTGTTGTGCTCTGCAGTTTTAAACTTTATTACAAATCAGCATCTTATTAGCAGTCATTTGCACTATTCCAAATGTTCTGGCTATACAGTTGTTTTTTTAAAAAAAGTGTTTTCTACTATTAAGTGTTAAGTATTTGTAATGAACCCAACCCTTTGAACTCGTATTCTAGTGTTGCATTGAGATGGACCAAGATGGAGTTTGTTTCATCATAAAATGTAATCGGTATTTCTGTTGCACAAACTGTCGCTGTCGTTGTTCACTGAATTTAAATAAAGAATTCTGTGAGCATAAACACTTTCCACAAGGCTGGAATCCCAACAGATTCATTCTGAACCCATTCAGCACATTGTCACAGTAAAGAAGCGATGGGGGAAAATTTAATTCCACTGAACGCTCTGAGAGTGTAGTCCTGGTGCATTGTGGGAAAGAGTTACTGACAGGGGATCTCCATCATATCGGGCATCAATCAGTTTGTGCCAGTGGAGCACAGGAGCTGAAAGCGCTGCCAGATGGCAGCAAGAAGTAATTAAGCCCTCCAACTGAAACCTTCCCTAATTGAACGTCTGACGTTCCAGAGCACCACTGCTAGAAATAAAGATGAGAACCGAGGAGGCAGAGTTTCCCGAGTGCACCGAGGTGTCTGTTTATACAGAACGTACAAGTTTGTGTTTCTATGTTGTTTATGTGTAGGTATCATACATATCATTATGGTGGTATTTATAAATAATATACTTTTTTTTATTTAATATTGTATGAGTTTCCATTTTCCTTGTTGTTCAACAAATATCATTTTTACGGCCAGTAAAGATAAGCTGTTGTAGCAGTAGTGAGGAGTGAGGAACCCCAACCATATGTGGACTGCTCTATAGTTAATTGTACCTGTGGAATACCCAGGCGATGTTCTAGAATCCTAGAGCACAACTTAAGTGTCCTATTTGGAAACACAAACAATTTGTATAACGAAGAAGATGCTTTAGAGTTATTTATGTATTGAAATGTACTGCAATGTATGAATACATTTGGTATGGGTGTAGTGTGTAGTGTAGATGTTTCAATAGTTTGACCAGCTGCGCTTTTTTACACTGATTGAAATTTTTGTTGTCAGACATTCTCTGTCATCGATGCAGAACAAAAATTCATTTTCACCTGTGTAACAAAAGGCCTATAGCAAGAAATACATTCTGTATCAGAGTTGTATTCTTTACTGCTTGTATATTTTCTGCCCACACACCTTCATTTCATTCTCTATGTAAACCTCCTTTTATATCTGCTTCTTTACATGATCTCTCTCTCTCTCTCTCTCTTTCCCTCTCCCTCTCCCTCTCCCTCTCCCTCTCTCTCTCTCTCTCTCTCTCTCTCTCCCTCTCCCTCTCTCTCTCTCTCTCTCTCTCTCTCTCTCTGCACACATTTTCATTTACCCACCTGGCTATCCGTCCCGTATGCAAATATTCAGTCACCCTGATATAAATGACACATTTTGATCGATTTTAAGTGTATGCCAGCATTTAAATGTGACTTTTCTGCAAATTTATATGATTTTTTTCTAAAATTAATGTATTGTAAAAGGCATTGCATTGTGTACTTCTATTTTATTTATTTTTTTTAATTTAGTTTCTTTTGTTTTTATATTAGTAGATAAGTAGTAACTGTGCCCCCTATAGACAATGTGCTGACCTTTTTTTATTTAAAAAAAGATAGCATTTGACCGGATTTTCACTCTTAGAAAAAACAGGGACACACAAAATTGCTAAAGTTATTGTGGTTTACAAATGGGTTAGTAGAGTTTAGCCTTTAATAAATGATGCTACGCAGAGTAAACAAAAACTATTGTGCCAACAAAGAGAGACACAAAAATAAGCTCTAAGGCTTAAACGATGAAGGCAAAAAAGGTGGCACTGCAAAAGTGTAACACTGCAAAAACCAAAAGAAAAAGAGACTTATAAATAGAGGAAAGAGAAGAGTAACTAATTAAGGTAAAGTGTGTGTGCAGGTGTTAGCACTCACGGAAAGAACATAAACTCACAGAAACATGACGGGGATCAGGTGGAGTAAAGAAGGTGGAGCAGATGCAACACACATTAAGTCAAAATTAAGTCAAAAAATTAAGTCTAAAATTCTTTAAAAATGAGTGACAGATCACTCTTCATTAGCACCTCTAGTTGAGTAAGTAACAGATAATTTACAAGTATTTTTTTTTAATTTATAAGTAACTTTATAAGTTTTATAAACCATAAATGCACTTTGTAGCTCTGCATTTACTGACTGTATTTCTAATGTTTTTATGCCTATTTTGCTAGTTCTAACCATGAACATTAATGGTCAGAACCCTAGCAGAGCTCCTTTAGGGGGATTCAGATAATTGTTGTACTTTACTGCATTGACCGTCATCGATTTTAAAGGAGCACTTACACATTTTTTGTCATTGTCTGGGTGGCCCAGGCCAGCTTGGGACCCTGGGCAATTAGTTGGTTTGCTTATGCTGTTGCAACGCTCCTGATCAAACACAGCCTTTTTTAAACATATGACCAAACACTGTTCTCCCTCAGACAGATACGTCTACTTTATGAGTTTTGTAGATGTAAGGTCAGAGAAATTGGCTCCATTATTGCTGCATAGTTTGTTAACTTCTAGTCCTATTCTCGGTGCTCACAGCATGCTGCTTATAGGAACTGTGTGGATTGCATCTTGGATTAGTGAAATATATTTCAGTATGACCTGTTTAAAAATTCTAAGCCAATATGTTTTAAGACTAAACTGGGATTAAAGAATTGGAATTTTAGTTACCTTAATTTGGTGGTTCGACTTGACCTTGACCCTTGAGAGGCACCATGGTTGACCTTCAGTCAATAATCAGTTCTACTTTACACATGTATATGCATCCTGATCCTTCTGAATCCTGTAAAGCTACCAGTAATCAGTATTGGAATTAATACAATTTGTGATTTGGAGCTTGATGATAAAAGGTGTGTACTTACATTTGGCCATATACCCTCACCAAGCCTGCTAGCAGTTTATGTGCCAAACATGATGGTAGTATTGAATTTGTCCCAAATTTATAGTGAGGTTGCATGGTGCTTTATTTGTTCATTTATCGATTGCTTGCGACAGTAATTATGACAGATTATTTCAGTAATGAGACACAGTTGGGCAGGTGTGAAGAGTGAGGGCTGTGTGAAATTGACTTAAATTAGATTCTATTAACAGCTGGCATTGTAGCATGCAGAACTGGCACAGGTGGTCTTTCTCATACACACAGTCAAGGTTGCTGTTTTAGACATGCCAGGCTTTTACCGCTGGACTTCACTTTCGCATTTAGCCCTGCTGCATGTACACACTCATTAGTCATGCTGCAAACAACCCAGTGACAACCTGTTAGCATTAGCGGTTCTGCAAATAACAGAAATTAGTGGCTGACACTCTCTGGACTCCCAGGTGTGTCTTTTCATTGATTCTATTTTAGGAAGAGTAAAGGGTTTGATGAATAATCCCTCATCACATTAAATATCAATATCTCATGGGTTTGTGCTGTGACGGGTGAGACTTGAATCTGACAATAATTGTCTTGTTGTGATGAAGGCAAAACATCCAACATTGGTATAATGTATAAAATCTCTATAAAATTTCCTTGAACACCCAATTTAAAATGATCAGGATATGTTGATATATTTTTATGCTATAAAGCAACATAATATTTATATTTCAACTTCCTATTAAGGGATCACCACAGTGGAAATAATATTAATATTAAAATAAGCACAGTTTTACACTGGATGTCATTCCTCTTATATGTTTGGTTTTAGTATCAGCAAAATGGGTGCACCCAGATATGCACCCCTAATACCTAGGAAAATTTAGTATCTGTATTTTATTTATCTGCATGTTTTGGATATGGGAGGAAATAAGAGTACCCACAGAGATATTACAGTTTTGGAAACTAATTCTAGTCACTGAGAAGATAAACCCAGGACAGGGATCTGAACATTCTAACCATTAAGCCACTATGTGTGCCATATAACTGTTTTTCAGCCTGTTTTTTGAAAAAAAGCAAATAAGTAAAGTAACTCAAGTAAAATAATGCCATATGAGTTAATTAAAAAAAAGCTTTAAATCGAAAATATATTTCAAAACTGAAGGCCAATCCTGGTGGAGTTTCCATGTTCTCACCGTGTCCGCGTGGGTTTCCTCTGGGTTCTCCGGTTTCTTTCCACAGTCCAATAACATGGATCAAGGTCAATTGAATTCTCCAAATTACCCCATATAGAGTGTGTTTGTGTGCGTGAAAGAGTGTGCCCAGCGATTGATTGGCGCCCTGTCCTGGGTGTATCTGCCCAGCGCCCGAAACATTCTCCCCATGGGGAACCCCACCGCGACCCTAGTAGAGTAGATCTTCTGTGAATTCTAGATTCACATTCAACGCTTCCCTGCTGAATAAAACCATTCCTTCTATCTGAAACATGAACATTTCTTTACGAATGCATTTCTCATGGGTTCCGATGATTTTGTGTAAGCAGTTTGTCACTGCATGTTGAATGTTCTTTGCAATTTCGTTCAGCTGTTTATGGCTTTTGCATCATTTTTTTAAAGCAGGATACACATTACACACAAATCACATACTATTTCATGCTTCAGGTCTGTGCAGTGCGGACGATGGTGCCATATTGATCCTTCAGCTTGGGAGCCATTTAGAAAATAGATTTTGACATGAAACCCATTTTCTCTCAAACTGTTTCTTTGTTACGGCATGGCAGTTGTTTGGAGAGACATTTGCAGTTGTGTTTACAGCTTTAAACATAATAACAATTGTCTCAAACAGCTGGATTAGCTACGTCTGTTTATTCTTGGCATTTAATAAGCAATTGAGTCATGCAAAGTGTGCCGTACAAATACTTCTAATAAAGTATCAGCGTCTGTCCTCCTAAACACAGAGACTCGATTATCCTCTTGCTTGATTCAAAGTGTGTGTGATTTGATTTTCTAACAAACAACCATTTCCTTTAATCTGTATTTAAACAAATGACTTAACTATGTTTTAAGGATTACTGTGGTAATAGCTATGAGTTTGAAATATTAACATATTTATATAATGTATTATTTTTCATGGTTGGTGTACTATATATGGGTGTTTACATTTTTGGAATCCATTCCAAAATTGGATATACAATACTTGATGGCATTGTTCTCTTATTGCAGGTGTAAATATCTTTGTTCTTTTAAAAGATTAGTTGAACCCAAAAAAGAGCTTCATTGATAAAGCCCTGTATTTCTGACTGGCTGGGAAGCCAGAGGGACAGAACATGACTTTTTAGTTGCATTGCTCCTGTACACTGATTTTCTCTCTCCCCATTAGCCTCTTCTTTTCTCCTTTTATGTCCCCGCACAGACACACAGGCAATTGACACAGACAGGCCACATCCTCCCCTCCCCCCTGCCTGCACTAGGTCGGAATCCTGAACTGAAACCTGGTTGTATTTGAATTGGATTGTGATCTTGAGTTGTGCATGGAGGTTCCCAACAATCACAGTGCTGACCTGCATGATGGAAGACAGCAAGAGAGCAATGTATGTCTGATTGTTAACATCTGTCTAGATTGTTTTCAGTCAGTGCACCTGTATTTTCCATTGTTAAGAAAGCAACACAGAAATTTACATGAACACACCTACTTTCGAGACCACCACCATCGGCGTAGGCATGTTATGTGGGATATTTGTATCAATATGTCCAGACTTTTCTACTGCAAGAATTTTAAACCCTACTGTAAAAGTTTATGATGGTCCCTAATAGACAATAAATATAGTATTCTAAAATATTTACAATATTCAAAGGTTGTTTAGGTACATAAGTTGTCATAAATAGTTCATGTACTTTGTTATGAGCAAGTCAGATCTTAGTGTTGTTGCAGCAAGCTGGCGCTGAATATGAAGGACTGCCTGGACAGATGAAAAGGAAAACGATGAGCCGCATGTTTGTCACGTCACCTTTTAGGTCTCTGTCCGTATTAATACTGTTTGTATCTGACTACACCAGCAATAACATGCACATTTGGTTTATTTAAGCAAACAAATCAAATCTGATGGGACGTAATTACCTCACAGAGTGAGGTTTCATCTGGAAATGGCCTGAAGCTTGAAATGAGGAAGAAGTCAATCAATCTCACTGAGCGAGCCATTTAAGCATTTTAAATGTAGTTCCCCCCCAGGCAGAACTCGGCATTATCCTGCAACTCACGCTCCATTAATAATGTTTATGAGCAAACAGAACTCACCTCAACTCAGGTCTTGTATTTTGACCTTTGTGTTCTTCCAATTCCCATTCGATTTGTGTATGTTCATATTGTTGGGTGGTGCATTTGAGGTATTCTGTACTGTTTTGTATCTGGGGATGGCACTTTTTCTTACCTAGTATTCTCATGCCTGGCTTGAGCCTCATAAATAATTAATTTTACAGTGTAACAGTGGATTGCTCTTGTTTAAAATGCTTGTGATTAGGAAACTAAAATGTAAATTTGTACTGAACATATCATTTATATATGTAGAATTTTAACCAGGATGTTCAGTTTACGCATATAACCAAAAAACAATTGGTTCTACATTTTAGTCGCTAAAAGACTGAGGCAAACTAGTTTGGCAAGTTGCTGCCTTGACCCCACTGAACTGCATGAATAAGAAGTGGATACAAAAACATTACATCTATATGTGATTCGTGTTGAGCTGAACACCTATTTTATCAAAGAAAATTATTTAATCATCCATTTGCCTTAAGTGTCTGCAGGAACACCTCATTATAGGTTTGCATTTATGTAGCAAAAGGTATTCAGTAACCATGGCAATGTACTTATTTTGGATTAAACAAGACCTCTGTGACATCTACGATCCCATGTTTGTACATATTTTAAAAGAGTTCTGTCACTTATAAAATATTCACAAATCTACTATTTAAGTAGAATGTTCTGTAAATAAAATTGTCTTTTAACAAAGGTAGGGGTCGGGGGTAGGAGTCAATGTACTGATCTACCAAATTCTTCTTTTGCCATACAGAAAGCCAAGTTAGAATGTAAATAGTCCATTAGAATGTGCATGTATTCCCTGCTGGTACCAGCTCTTGTCCAGTTTACATAACCATTTCTTACTGTATGTATTAGGCTTTCATCATTTTCAAAGTGTGTCCCACACAAGCATCTTGAAGAGCCCCGAACAGATGGATGCCAGAGGTGGGCTGTATGGTGGATGAGGCAACACTGTCCAGGAACTGCCTGTTTTATAATAATATTCAATCATATGGGGGCTGTTGGTTTTAAATTCCCAGTGTTTTATGAAAAGCTTGTAAATGAATAGATTTTTCAGTGTAGTCCCAGAAAAAAAAAAAAAAAAGCATAAAAAAACATTTATTCAATGCAAAAGCCAAAGGAACATAAACAATATGTTTTTATCAGCTGTTTAGTTTTGTGTGGTGGGGTTGTTTTGAAGGAGATTTAACCCAGTATGCGCTCAATGAATATCACATTTTCAAACTTGTATCAGAACTGTTGCCGCTGGACATTACTTTTCACCACGACAGCACCTCTACTGGGTAGAAATTTCAATAGTTGCAATGATTGTCATTGGCACTGCGTTTGGATTCAAACACGGTTTCCTAAGAAACAGCCAATTTGTCAAACATTTGTTTGTTTAGAAACACTTCATGGTTGAATGCTGGAGTGTGGCTGGATGTTCTTTCATTACAAAATAGTGGTTACATTCTTTTTGTCAGAAGATATTTAGATTGCTCTTGTTACTTTAAGGAGTCTAACAGTTCATTTGTTGAGATTCATACTTAATATCTTTTTTTTGAACCAGTATCTTTTGTCTGTGCAAAGAAAGAAGAGTCTAATAAGCACCGCTTTTTACTGAGTGAATAGCTGTGAATTTAAAACTCAGGTCAAATAGATTCGGGTTGACTAGAGTAGAATAATGGTGAGTGAAGTTGACCTTGTCGCTTTTTTATTTTTGAATTTTGTTGTAATTTTCTTACATTTGATGTCAATCTTGTTATCTTATTATCTTGAATATTTAATTCTATACCAGTGCTGCAGAGGGGTACAGCATCTAGGTAACGTTTCGGTCGCTGGGAAGATACACCCATTATTTTTTTCTTTTTTACTATGAACAAATCAAAATCGATTCATCACAGAAACACACCAGCCAACAACTAATCTCATGGGTAAAATTTTAAGTGCTTTTTATTGTTATGAAAACCATTGTAAATGTCTTGTTACAAAACAACTATTGTAAATGTCTAAAAATATAGCATGGCAAAGGTCCTTAGGGTAAAGAAACAGTATAAACTGGCTTTCTGAAGTCACTGTCCAAATGTTCTCCTCCGTCTGTCTCAGACGCTACTGATGGGGTGCTGTTTTCTGATGCTTTATAAAAAAAGTTATGCAGAATTTATGAATATAATTTCCGAAATAACGCTGCACATTTAGACATAACAGATTAGAAATATACTTCTCCCCAAATTGTGGATACATTTTTGTGAGCAACAGAAAACAGCTTCCCTCTGATAATCAGCTAACAATTGCTGCTGTGTCTAAGACAGTGAAAAGAGAAAATTTTGACACAGATGTTATTTTATACAGTTCTTTATTCAGGTGAACACACATCATTATTTGTAGAAATCCCTTATGTGTTTCCTCATGTATAACATTTATGAGCCAATTTCTTTTTTTTATTTGTTCGTTTTTGTATTATGGGTAGGCAACAAGGTGTTGTAGTGATTAGTATGTCTGCCTCCAGGCTTCAGTCGCTGGTTTTCCTCTCACAGTTTAAAAACATTAATTAAAGGTGACTTGGCTGCTCCAAATTGCCTCACACAGTTTGTACTGTCCAGGGTGTATGTGGCCAGCACCTTAAACGTTCTGCCCTGGAAGGGCATAGGGAACCTTCTATGCCATCCAATCAGTTTGAAGTAATTTTCTTATTTCAGATCAGATTTAGGTTGTGGTTTTATACCACAAAGTAACAAGAAAATACAAAGCTTGTTGTGGTATTTTGAAAACAAAAAGTTTTTGATTTTTAAAATTTGCTTTGGTGGTATTAAATAACAACTTTAAAAGTTTTATTGTTCGTGTGAAAAAGCTTTATCGAATAAAGCCAACAGCGGAAAAAAGTCATAAATTTTACTGTGAAATATTTCTGCTACTAGAAAATTAAATGGGAAAAAAAGGAATAATGCAGTATTTAGTCCAAGTTCTATTAATATTGAACAAGGTAAAACAAAAATAAGCACCTAAAATGTTTCTTGGCTCATTTCATTTACATATAAATCTATGCACTTTCATTTATTGTGCAGTTAAAAAAAAGGACCAATGTCTGCATCAATCAGGGCCTGAGTTATAGTTCTCTCTGTGTGCTCTGACACTGACTTCATTCCATCCATTTGTTTCATTTGCGACTTGTCTATCAGGGCAGCACAGGGGAGATTAAGGGCCCTTATCCTTGTTTCAAGGGAATTTTAGCTTGAAACAAGTGCCTTGTGCTTTGCATATGTTATCATCCTATTGAACTTTTCCACATTTTGTAGTGTTAAAACTTGGATTTTACATCTCCTTAAGTTGCCAGAGATATTTCATTTGATCGAGACATTAAAAACATTAGATTTATTTCATTTTGAACCACTCTTGTGTTGCTCTGGCAATATTATTAGGGCAGTTGCTGTGGCAACACTATGGTTATCTTGAAAGTTTAACATGTACCCAAGATTTGGGTTTGTTGCAGGTTGAACTTTCACTTTTAATTTTTTGAGAACTTTATTTTTGAAAAAATTATTTTACCTTTAGTTTTGCCCATTTTTCAGTTTATGTGGATAAACATTCCATGGCACCACCACTGTGGGCATGGTTTTCTACTTTTTGTTCAGATGGCACATTTTTCAGCATGCAATTGGCAAACTCGTATCAGATGACTTGTTCATTTCCTGCTTCTCCAAACTGTGAAGCTTCACATATCTCAGCAGTGATCTGTCTCACTCATTCAGGGTAAACTTGTTATGCTGTTTCTAATTATATAATTGCCTTCTGTAAATATTTGCTGAGGTTTTAGCAATGTCATTGTCTTAGCAGAGTTGTGACTGTGACATACTGTTTCTGTTTTTAATAGTGGATTTAATGATGCTCTGTGAAAAGTTTCGCGTTTCTGGAAATTTGTTTTATTCTTATATCGAAATTCATGATACACCCAGGACAGGACATAAATCTATCTGGGCTGCTGGGCACTCACACACACACACACACACACACACACACACACACACACACACACACACACACACACAATAACGGGGCAATTTAGAGCAAACAATTTACCTTGAAACCCACTTGGATAATCATGGAAACTCCTCCCAGATCAGGATTGGAGCCTGAATCACAAGTGCTGGGAGGCAAACCTGTGCAGACATGCTCTCCTAATTTGGGACTTTTTTAGAAAAAGAGTGTTTAGCTTGCAATTTTTAGTTCTGATAGTTCATTTAAAATATTATGCAATAGGCTGTAGCCAGATGTAACCCTGAAAGAAAGTTTGAAGTGAAACATAAGTGTTATTTTGTTTCCTAGTATTAATATCTTACAAGCAGCATTTTATAATTCCCAACAGAACCAATTTCAAGTCCATTACAGAGTTCTAAATGCAATGTAACGAAAGCATGTCTTAAGGGCATCAAGCAAAGGCAAGTTGTACTTAAGCAATGGTTCACCAGTGAAAAAAATCCTTTCATTCCCTGAAATTAGCTAATATCTTGAGTGCTAATGACTCTAAACCTTGCTTCCTTGCTGCATTCTGAAGTCATAATTATCTGAAGGACATTGTGACTGATGTATGTTCCATTCCTAAGGACATGAGTGAGTCTAGAGAGATGATTTAAGCTCTGACTTGCTCTAATGAATGCTGCACATCTGTTTGCCAGAGGCTCATTTTAGCCTTTCTGTAAAACAGCTTATGCTTCGGGAATTGGATTAATTTCATACAGAGATTATAGGTAAAATGTAATCTACTTTACATTTAAGTAAAGGGTATATTGTCACTAGAACAAAATACATATTAGTTTAGAGAGAATTCTCCACCTCACTCCCATGACACTAGTAAAGAATTAATTGGAAGGTAATGGATGAATGAATGAATGAATGAATGAATAAATAGTGTTTGTAAAATTTAATGTTGATTCAAGTAAACTTTACCATAAAGTTGAGTCTGTAAATTTTATTTTTTCATCTTGGGATGAAAATCATGGGATTTGTCCTAAAACAAATAAATAAAAATTCCATATAAATGTAATGTGACATATTTAAAGATTTATGAAATCAGTACTTTCTGATGTCTGCCAGATCGGCGTTCTGGGTATATCTGCCCAGCCCCCGAAACGCTCTCCCCTGGGTGGGCATGGCAAACCCCTCATGACCTTAGTAGAGGACTAAGCAGAAGATAATAAGTGAATGAATGATGTGGCTGGATCTCATAACAATGGCAGGTATAATGACAGGGAGGACAAAAACCAGACTGGAAAAGGACTTGATGCACTTGTTGAACATTTGATTACGGAAATGGAACAAAGGGTACAGCATCTAATTAAATGCTACTATAGATTGGGTAAATGTGTGCTAGGGTAGGCTGCAGGTGTGTAATAAGATGGGGAAAAAAGAGTTCTGTCTACAATACTACAGTGTAACTGGTTCCTCCTTAAGTACTGACTTGTGGTGTTCTCTTTTTTGTAAGTCACTTTGGATAAAAGCATCTGCTAAATGACTAAATGTAATGGATTTGTGATGGAGTACAACAGTGGTCTGTGATACATGTAATGTTGCTTGGTGAATTTAAAGATGTGTGTTGGTATCTGTGTGTCTCTGAGTTAGTGTACACAAAGGCATATCCAGTTGACCACTGGAAATGAACAATAATCTAGCTCCTCTCCTACAGGTTTTGCCTCTGCATTCAACATCCGTCTCTCTGGAGTGTAGTGCTTGCTAATTGGGTGCACTGTGCCACTGTGATTCTTTTGTAATAACACACAAGCTCATACATTTTAATAGCGAATATTAAGTCCTACTTACACACAGAGTAAAATCCTCACATGCTGCTTGTTTATCCGAAGCCGTCTGGTTTATTGCTGAATTTGTGGTACTTGCTGAATTTTACCTATTAAGTCAATAGAAAAACAAATGATTTGCTCAGATAGTCTGTTTACAGTTTAACATGGAAACACTTTGCAAAAATCATATGATAAAACTGTTTTCTGTTTAAATAAACATTAAGGGTGGCAGCCTGCCTTGTTACGAACATTCTTTAAAAAACAAATTACGAGTAAATTAAACACATGAAGAAACACCAGTAGTCATGATATTATTCTCCCATTGAGCTTTTCTAATATCAACAATAATTTCAACTTTATATCAAACAGATGCTTTATCTTATGTTATTTATTTTTACGTAGAGCATATCTATAACCGAACACTGTTACTGACCATGAGAATGATATTAAATTGTACTGAAATTAGTGCTTTATTATTATTATGTTAGTTCTTATTCAACATACTTCATACATAATAGAGCTGATATTAACATAAGAGCTTATGTAACATCTCAATAAGTTTGAACTCGTAATGCTTTTTTTTGTATAAAATATTTATATGCTCATTCCTTCTTGCAATATTGTTGGGATTTATTTGAACTTTATGGTGACCGTCACTGCACTGCTCTTTTCAAGTCCAATCACAGATTTTCCATGTCTATGTCTCGGCTCTGACTTGGCCATTCAAGAACATTAACCTTTCAGTCATTAAGCTACTGCCCCCACCCCCCAACACACACACACACACACATATACACACACACACACACACACATATTTTATGCATTGTTATTTTTGTACTTTAGCCAAATTTGCAAGAGATGGCGTAATGAGACATAAACCTTGACCATTTGTCCAGTGAACATGTTTGGGCACCCATTGTCATTTTTCTTTTTTAACGAAAACCTATTTTCTAGGTAACTGTGGTCTGTAAAAAGAAAATGTCATATTTAAATACATTCATTTAAATAAAAATAGTAAGATAGAGAGTGGATGCTGTTAAAACAGTGTTTGGGAAAAGGCAACCACAAAATGCTTCATGTGCCTTCTAAAACAAATGACTATTTGCTTAAGGATGTCAAGATTATGGCTGTTAAGTCATCATCATAGGCCATGTGTCAGATTGTCTTTTGTTTTTTAAGTGTAATTAGTTCCACTGCAGTCATTATTTCCATAAATTTTAGCAAGAGATGGAGCTCTGGCACACTGAGTCCAGTATTAATAGCTTGTGTGACGGGGGAAGGTGTTGTCATTAGGGAAAATAAAAATGCAGATCATGTTTGTGCTTTTTATTTTCTAATCAAACCATGGGAGGTGGGTTTTAATGAATGAGGAGACAGCATGAGAATGTTTATAAATCTTTCCTAATGCACATTATACACAAGCTCTTAATGTTGGGAGTCCATTAGATATCGGACATATTCGTACTCACTTCCCATAGCACATTGTAAATGGATTTAAAAAGCAGAACAAACACATACAAATGTAGTTAGTGGCTGCTTTTGTCAGCAAACAATTTATAATTGTATGAAGAAGCCAAGTATCTTTCACTCTACTGGATTTTGTCATTTTCCATTTTGTTCATTTGCATCTTGTTTTAATTTATCTTTTTATTACCTACAGTTTTGATTCTGTTTATCTGTTGATCTCTTCAATGTTCTGATTTTAGAATTCTCTGAATGTTTTGGTTTTAGAAGAGTGTACTAATAAAATGCTAGTGTAGACATGACCTCAGTAAGTAGTGCTGTTGGGTTTAAATCCTGGGTTGCCAGCATCTGTATGTGGCATCTGCATGTTCTCATTGTGCTTTCATGGGTTTGAGTCTGAAAACTGAAGTGAATTAGAGATACTTCTTTGCCCATAAGTGAAATATGTTTGTGGATGTGTTTGTGTGGTTGGCATCTTGCCCTGGGTGTTTTACTGCATTTCACCCAATGATCATTAGAACTTTGATACAACCTGCACCCCTAATAAGGATGTGTGACATAAAAAACTGTTTGAAAAAAAAAAACTAATTGTGTTGTAACTAATGTCAGATTTAATGCTGGCACCTTTTGCCACCCCTGCTGTGAGCCTCCTGTGTTTTGCACTGTCGGCAAATCAGATTATTATACACAACGTGAGGCTGCTGTCTGCCCTGAGGGCACTTTAAGAGTCAGTGATCTTGACAATATGATAATGTCTCAGTTGTCCAAAAGTTGACATGCTGATAAATCTGTTTCCAGCATTTTTTGTCATTGGAATAAACACTGATGTATCAAAGCAATTTGACCATCTGCATATTATACCTCTTCTACTTCACCAGCTCTAAATTTTAAAGTAATGGGTTGCACCTGAACAAAGATTTTAAGACCAGATTTTTGATAGATCTTTTTGAAAAAACAATCTTGATTTAGCATATCAACATATGAATTTTGCACAGTTATGGAGCATCCTATGGTCCTGAATTCGGCAATGTTTTCAAAAATTTTCTAATTTATGGCATGTGGTTGACTTAATTATCCCACTGAAAAGGGTAATTTTTTAGGGTAATATGTTACTTGGTTTTAGTTAGTTGGTCAAGATGAACTAGCCTTTTGCTGCAGAGGATCTGGGATATTTGCTACTTGATGAGGTAACCAATACCGTAAACTGGTAAAAAAGAATTAGAGTAAAAACTTGGTGTTTAGATCAAAGACTTGAATTATGACCTAAAGCTATTCAATGCAATTTTTACTGCACTTTTGGAAGAATAATCATTTTAATTTGATCATATACAGTAGTAGGATATCCATCAAATCTGTGTTTATTGCTGTACATTGTAAATGGATGAACTTTTTGCATGATAGGAATGCTAAATGTAAATACTGTAGTGTTTTCCAGATTAGACCAAAATTCCCAGTGCATCAAAATTCTTGTGGTCCTCTGCTCAACAGATGCAGCTGAACAGGCTGGTGCAGTGTATGAGGAAAATGAAACAGTGTGTGTGGGTGGATGAGGGAGAATGAAGTGCACAGCAGCGTGATAATCAGACTCTGTAGATCTCTGCGCTACTCAGATCCTCCAGCTCTCCACGGTTCCCTGCTGATTCATCTGTTAATTTCAGCAGGAGCTGGTTAGGGCGTAAGAACGAGCAACTGAAAGGCTTTTATTGATCACACTGATGGAACCTGCACCAAGTTCTTCAGCTGAGCAATTCACATTTATAGGACCCCTGTAAGAGAAGACAGTTTGTCCCATTTGTAGAGACATTGTATTCATTGTTGGTGGATATGCAGCTCAGGGGGACTTCTGACATCTGTTTGGTTTCCTCACTTCTTCGAATAAGACTGATTATCTGCATAAAATTTCACATTTCACACTTTGTGAAATATCTAGAGTGTGTATTGCTATTTACTGATGTGTAACATCTGGATAAACGTGTGAGGACACCCAGCCATGCATCACTGATTATTTTCCTTCATGTTTAACTGCACTGTTCCATCACAAAGCGTAAAGTGCAATGTGTTTTAACCGGAAACAGGTAAGTAAAACAGGTGGGCACACATTTGGCTGGATAAATTAAATTATATACATTGCAGATCAGATATATATGCAGATATATATACAGGGCAGATCAGTAATTGTAACAATACATGTTACATAAATGTACGTAAGTTTCACTACATTAGATTGTTGGATTGTTTATTCCAATTTGATATTGGGAGTTTTACCAGCAGCAAATTACATATTGTATTGTATACAAACTTTAGTTAAAGCTGCAATAAAAGCAAAGTGCAATAACAAAATGCATGCCAAGGTAGATCAGTGTAAAAGCTAATCCTTGACATTGAACAGTCAACAGCCTCACCTCTTTTTTTTTTTTTTAACCTTTAAGTTCTGGTTTTCTATGTAGTGTTTTTGGATGACTCATAGTTAGTCATTGGGAATCTTGACATGATCATGGGTAGCATTTAAACCAATGGCTTTGTAGGTTTATAGTCCTCAGTTGGTATATCTAAGGCTTTGCCTTAGCTGCAGCTTCAAGTCACATTTTATTTTATTTTTACTCTGTGGATGGCTGATAATTTCCCTGAAATAATGGAAAGGATTTGCCCACTGTCTGCCCCTCTCAGTTGAAATGTAACAGATTTGCTGCTAAAGGTCAGCATGCTTGTACAGCTTATGCAGTTGTTTATTTCTTGGTTGTTGTACATTCTTTGCACATCTATTCAATGCCACGTAACATAATCCAGGGTACATTACAGCTTTAACTTTAAGTTTACTTCTCTTTTTTGTATCTTATTTTCAGGCTATGTTTATATTGTAAACATGTTTTGTTTGTAAAACAAATGGATCCTCAGTCAAACAATCAACATATCAGAATTAAACTACATCTAGAATAAAATTCTTAAAAATGTATATCAAATGGCTATTTATATACACTCTACATGTACACATTTACATACATGTACAAGGGTAAACAAGAATTTGATTGTTTTTGCTTAATTACAAAAAATACAATACACCAGTAATAGTTTGAAAGCAAATGTGTTTGTGTGTGGCACCATTTTTCAGCTTTTGCTTTTTAACTTTGCCCCGGTTGACATGCATGACCGGCTAAGCCGATCCTGCACCTGAGTGTACAAACGGAAGGCCAGCATGGTGGCAACCCTGCTTTAAATCTGCCACCCTGCTGTATTCACAATATGATCCTTAAACACTATAAGAATGCTGTCTGGACCATGGGGCTAAAAGAGTCTAAAATGTGACAATATGAAAATGATCATAATATTAACATATACATATGGCCAAAAATATTAAATATAAATAGCTGATGTTATTAACACTGGAAGATGTAATGAACCTTAATGCTTTTGGTTTGTAGACCAGTATCGCACCCATTACTGCTCGTAGTCAGTTCTCCTTCAACTCCTGGCACACCAGGCAAAGCAAAAATGCTGAAAAATTGAAACGTGTCATTTTCTTTTAAAAGATGCTAAAGCCTTTTGTAAGCTAATAATGTTTTAAAACAAATGCAATTAATTAATTAATAAAGTTCAAGACTAGATGTACAGTGTGATGTATCATCTCAAATGGAACTTCTCATAGGTTTTGAAGATTATATAATAATCATTCATTGTTGGATTATATATTTTTTTTACAGAATAGAATGGGAGCTATTTTTTTGAGCTTGAAATGATTGCAATTATTTCCAGTGTGTTTTTCCTTCACGCGAGCAGAATTACGCTGACAGCAGGGTTATTAAAATGCTTTTAGTCTTCTCTGAGTGAAGCCAGAGTTCTTTCTTAGATGATCTTTGTTAGACAGATGAAACAACATTTAATATTGGGTGTCACACAGGACAGAACAGTCCTGAATCCTGAATTCACTATAAAATTACTCCCTTGTTACATTCGACTGACAGCAAGAGACAGAAAAGATCTTAAAAGTAGCCCCAGGTATTAATGAAGACAAGAGAAAAGAGGGTCGACGCACCCTGTGATGAGTGCGAAAGCCTATTCATCATTAATAAGAACATTTCAGTATTGTTTGATGAGCCTTAACATGTTTACTGCACTCACTAAATGTGATCTGATTGAAAAATTTGCAAGCAGAAATGGCCCAGCGTTTACGTACAGCAAGGCTAAAGATTTTTAAATGCAGTTTTTTTTATAATTCTACATATTTTGTGTGTTGTGTTGGGTGAAAATAGAGTATGTCCTTTATTTTTCCAAGTTCATTTAAAAGGTACAGTGTAGAATTAAACTTCATTTACTAAAACTGATGACCATGCTGCCCCCCGATTTCATCTTTGTTAACATCAGTTCAGAAAGATGTAAATGTTTATTTTTTTTAGATAAGCCTATCATGCCAACAGTACACTGTTGCGGTCCACAAACCAAACATTTCATTAAATCTATTCTCAGTAGTCCGTATTACAATATCTTGGATGCAATTAAGTTTTATGGAGAAGCCACAAACAAGCTAGCAAACCTCCTGAAAGCACTTGAGTTTTACTTGTTATACTGCTTTTAGCAAAGCATACTGTTAATTTCAGTGATGGATACACAGAACATAATGTTTCATGGGCTGGGATATTGGCCCGTAGTTGATGCTGTCACAGGGGAGACCTCACAGAGTGATACTGTTAAACCGATCGAGCAAACAGATGGTTCACATTTGTTTGTATTCGGGGAAATGTGCTACTGTAGAATTGCAACATATACATGCATGCATGCATACTTCTTTTATTTATGCCTGTTAGATTTTATAAACTACATTTCAATAAGGTACAATACAGCTGTAACCCTGAAATGATAAAGTCTTGACTATAATGCAATTTACAATCTTGAGCTTTTCTTTACAGCCTTATGTAACAGGCGTCTCCAGTCGGCCATATCAGACTTCACTTCTCTTTTCCATTATTTCTTTTTCCTACTTCTCTGAACGCATCAGTGGCTCTGCCACAATGCCTTACATAATTATTGGAATTAGCATTCAATGCAAAGGGAAATTAATTAACAGCGGTGGGTAGGCAAAGGGGAAATGGGTGGAAATAGAGCAGTGATAAAGGGATGAGACAGCCACAGTCAGATGCACAGTACATGTGCAGGGAGGGATGAAGTTGCAATGTGCAATACCCTTGTAATATGCACTATATGGGCAAAAGCTGGGAAACCCAACAGGGCTAATTTGGAAATCCAGCATGCTATAGTGCAATTGACAATTGGATACTTCGCAATCATTTGTTTTCCCCTTCGTTTCCATATGACTCTTCCCTTGTGATATGAGATGCATTAAGACACATTAAAAAATGACGATGAGTTTGATGTGGTCCTGATAGCACCATTAAAGGACTTGTGTTGAATTTGAATATTTATAATGAGTTTTTCCTAATTATCAAAGCCCAACTGTATGCAATAAATGATTAATTAATTAATACATGAATAAATAATCTAAAACCTTCTCCAGAGTTACAGAAAAAAGTTCCCTGGAGAGGATTCAGAACAGAGTTATGCTAATTCTAATTCTTATTCTTTCTGATTCCTTATGTATTAATCCAGTTTAGAAACCCAATATATCGGCAAGAACATATGCCGTGTACAGTAGCCAGGCATCATTAAAATACCTGATAAAAATAAATTGGTTGAAATGCGTTAGAGGTCTGCTTAAGATAGTATTCGAGGCTTTCTTTTAACTTCCAAGTTCTGAGCAGAAGCCCGGCCTTGCCTTCAGTGGTCTTCACTTAATCCCTACTGAGTTTTGAGAGGTGATGAAGGCCAGTTCTTAGTATAAAGCCTAAGATCTAATCCCTAATCCAAATGTGCAGGATAGAGGGAGTTGTTTCACTGATCCTCCTGCAGTCAGTCTAGAAAAAGCAATTCCTGGCTTGTCCAGAGAGGGCAGAAAATGACCTGTGTTTCAGAGGAATAACATTTACTCAGTCATGTGGCATTTTACTCGACACAAACACATCTGCCCTGAACAAAGAGCAGACAATGTTTCTGCCAATCACAACCACTGCAGCTACAGTTTTATACTCTTGTCCACCTACAGCAGAATTTCTTTACCTATAAGAACATGAAACATCCTATTTCACACAGCACTATTTTTTATTAATCTTTTTATTTTTTTAATTTGGCCCAGTCCTTTAGGTATACCAAGTTAATTAAGCAAGTTTACAAGGATCTTTCTAAATGTGTATAATACATATCATATTGGCTTCAAGAAATTGTTGTGATTTAAATATTTTTTATATTTTTAAGTAATTTTAAAAGAATGTGAAAGTAAAAGTAATTCAGCATTTCCTGATGCAATTGCAGATGAATTCTGCATCTTACTCTGTTAAAGCTCTTTTTTCAGCTTTAGTGTTCAAACAGGTGACTTCATATTTATGCCTAGAATTTCATATTTATTGGAATCTACACCTTTGTCTCTTCATAGAGAATTCCCTATACCACTGCCTGCCGTACATCCCCGAAACTTTATAGATGTGCAAAACTTCACTCAGATTTCCAACACTGACCTCACTGTAGATCCTGAAACCTGCTGAGTTAAATCTATTATTTATAGTGGTCTCTTTTTCTCTGTTTTTCTCCCTCTGTCTAGCCTTCTTTCTCTCTTATACCTGGTGTGTCTCGTTTCATGCTCAGTAAAATCTACTCAAGCAGAAAAAAAAAAACACCTGCAGCCTTCAGGCTGACGTACGGTAATAAGGTCTTCTTTGCCATTTTAGTAACACTGACATTTATGCAGAGGTTTTAGGACTTCCCATAGTCTACTCTTCTATCGTGTCAGTGTTGCATGAGTCATGATGCTTCCTGACAATATATTATGTTCAGTGTGGAGAACACATGATAAATTGTCCCATTTAACTAAACAAATAGGCCTGAAATAAGAAGCATAAGATGCATATGGTGGACTTTTGTGATTTCTCTGGGCACTGAAATGAAAAGCATAAAGTTTTGGTAGTGAAGATGTCCTTGAGGTATTTTCACTTACAGCATTTTGTGAAACAATAATTTGGCTTGGGACTTCAGTAACATGACAGATACTTGTTAGGAACAAGCTTTCTACTTATCTGTTCCAGCTACAGTTTCTGTCTATCACCTTATCTGCAGATCAGGAAGGTAGTGAAAAATGAAAATGTAATTTTATGTGGATTCCACTCAAAGCTCTATATCAGTGTTTCCTCTGGGAAGACTGAAATTTTACAGTTGTATTATTGTATATTAGAAACTGTCTTAGATTGTCTTTCTTACTTTCTTCACAGATAAGGTGTGTGTGTCACTTGCTTCTAGTTTCTAGCTTCCAATAAAGCCAGACTATTTGGATTCTTTTAAGTAGCAGTATAGTTCATGATTGTCTTCTTTTAGATCTACATACACACATTTAAATATCTTTTTTTAATAACATATTTGCAAACATTAAGGAATCCATCTATTTGAAATGGTTGTAACAGTTTTATTTAAATAATTGAAAAATTCTTTTAAAATAACCAAATATTCACACAGGACCACAACATTTTAAAGATTGTCTCAGATCACTGGATCAGAAATAATAGTGCTAAAGCAGAGACAGTTGAGGGTCTTGTTCACAGAACCATAAAGACAATTTGGCATATATGTGGTTCAAACCCTTAACTTTTTGACTGATATCATAATGTCCACTAAGCTTAGGCTTAACCACTGGCAGCTTAACCACTAAGCCATCACTGCCCTCATTTACTAATATTTTTACCCTGTAGTGTATTTGTGTTTTTTTAATGTTCAACCTATTTGCAGGAAAAATTATTTTTATTTATTTGGTATTCAGTATATTCTGTTTTAAATAGCATTTAAATGAGTTCAAGTTTAAATTCAAAGGGTTGCATGTTCAAAACAGTTTTTTTAGCTTTATTTATGGTATCAGTTAAACATACATTAATTCCTTTCCTGAAGCTCGATAATTTGGAGTTTTTATCTTTGATTATTACAATATAAGAGTTGGGTAATGTGGCAAAGGGAATGTGTAAAACATTTTTTCAAAGAACTGAACTGTGCTTTAATGAGAGGCAGAGTGATTTTGCTAAATGTGACTTTTATACTTATATCTTAGTTCTTAGTATCCTCACCTGGTTCCGCTAAATGTGGAAACTCTAGAACAGTTTTTCTCTAGAACATTTTCTTGTTTTGGCTGGTCTATTTTTGTAGTATGTCACAGATTCAATTTCAAATTGGTAATATTTAACAAATAAAGTTCAATATTTCAAACACAACTTTTTTTTTAAATGAATTACCAAATATATAAAAAGTTAAGAAAACCTTCTTGTCAGAATTGATAAAGGAGACTAGCCAAATGCCATGTCAAAACAAGCACAAAGTTCATATTTAAAAAGTAGCACAAAAACTGATGCAACAAAAGGGCAGGTAGTGGCACAGGAAACAGCCAGGAGAAGGCTGATGCAGCCTCTTAATGTTGAATTAAGTAGAAGAGCTGCTACTCCTGTGGTGGTCCTAATGCTGTAGAGAGAGGGACAAAAGAAAAAATAGAATGCAGATGGAGAGGATGAACAACTGAATAAGACACTGACTACACAATGCAGAGAACTAAAGAAGCAGAGGCCTTTTAATAGACATAACTAATAGAAGATAGAAGGATGTGTAGGTGTCAATACTGCACATCCCATTGTGTATTTATAGCTTAAAGACAAAACGGCATGTAAAGTCATACCTTACCACATGATATAAAATATAAAATACAGCATTTACTTCCGTTTCATTATGTTTGTTATATTAATCCTCATATAACAGCATTTAAGTGGCAGTATTTGGGATGTTGCCATTTCATTTCATCATGTGTGAGCTCCTTGGCCTAGAGTGACTGTTACAATAGATAATAAATAAACTGATTGTATAGCTTATGGCTATTTATGTTTCTTCAGCACCTAGCTTTTGGGTGTTACATTGCTGCGCGCCCACATAATGCTGAAAGCTTTCAGAACGTGAGATTACATTGCACTAGGTACACATTGTAGCAGCATGTGGCACTAAATTCTGTGTTGGTGAATTTTTGTCATGGTAGAAAACCAAATGATTAGGAAAACTGTACTGCAGCAGAGGATAATACAAGGATTTGCTAAGATTTTACCAAAACTTCTGACCATAATCAAAATGTAAGGACATGCTGCACTGAAGTAATATTGTGTGTACTTTTCTGTAGTATTGTGTAAAAAAATTAGGTACCTTTTGAATATAAAGCTGTTGATTTGATGCTCAGAAAAGAGAAAACACCACCCCAAACACGATAGATAGGAATATACAGTACGTTTTAAAAAATTCAAAAGGAGGTTTTTATTGTATGCTAAAAATGTACAGTCTTTGCAGGTGGATGATGTTAAAAGTTTTGCACAGCTTGCATGGTTATTATTTCTCGTTTTGTTAATTTTTTTTATGTAAAATATGTAAATGTTGTTTTTTTTTTTTTATAGAGAAATGTGATGAAGCCCTTGCTGCACTGCTTTCGCCAAGTGCGTTTAGCAGTTCGTCTGTGTTTACCACTGGCTACACTGCGGAATATGCCAAATTAAATAGAAGAGGAGGTAAGAACAAACATACACAAATTCACCTTTAACTATTTGCTAAACTTAATTTAACCTCATTAAAGCACAGTTAAACTTAGTAATAGAATGCTTAATCAATACTTAATTGCACCAGTTAATTATTAAGTTGTTATAGCTATGAACCGGATGGTATAGGACATTCTATACTCTCTAGTGCACTGCAAATATTCATCAACTTTTGACCTTGCCATGGGCTCTGTGCCTAATGCAACTGCATGATTGCTCTCCTGCTGTGACATCCTCCCTCCTTTTACATTTGTGAGGGTGTCTGAGCAAAGAATCCCTCCTTCTATCTCATCAGTTTTGGATTCTCATTACTGCGGAGAAACTTTTGGCAGCTGTGTTTGTTAATACCGGCTTATCAGCAGAGAGGTTGTATTAGCCCTGATCAGTTTGACGTCACAGATGAGAAATTCATTTTTTGGGTTTCTGATCTTTCAGTTGCATCTGTTTATTTCTGTTTTCCACTACGTGCACATACAGCCCCTCCCCCCTTACCTTTTTCATAAGCAAAATATTTAAACACTGGATCTTGTGAAAATATATAACTGTAGCACCATTAAAGAAAGCTCTTTAAATAGCCTTTTTTTTGGAAGGTCAGAAATAAATGTTGCACATGTGAGAAGTGAGGTCGAGTCTCTGTCAAGTATATTTAAGAGCTGAATGCCAATTTTTGTTGCAACTGCTGCAAATGGTATTCTTACTTCTGCCTTTCCTTGTGGATAAGTAAACATTTTACAAGTTGTAAAGAGCACTGTTATCAAGATAAGATAAAATAAACAATAATTATAATAATAAATAAATATTTAAATATTGTTGGCGGCACATTGGCTTGGTGATTAGCACGTCCACCTCTCAGCGCTGGGGATCCAGGTTCAAATTCCAAACTGGGCGGAGTTTCTATGTTCTTCCCGTGTCCCTTTAGGTATTCTCTCGGTTCTCCAATGTCCTCCCACAGTTAAATATGGATTATTGGTAAATTGGATGCTGTCTATTTAAGTGTGTGTATACCCAGCGACTGATTGGCGCCATGTCCTGGGTGTATCTGCCCAGCACCTGAAATGTTTTACACCTGAAATGAGATTACATAAAGAAATATTAGTACTAATAATAATCATATATTTTCATAATTCAATATGGTTTCTGTAAGATAATACAAGCATTCAATTTTAAAACATAAATATTAGATTTTTATATACATTTAAATATACAGACACAGCATTGGTGCCTCTAATGCAAGTCTGCTAAAGTTATAGGTTCCATGCCTTGAACGTTTTCCATGTTTTTAACATTTTCTATCAAATACTGATTTAATATTTTTGTGAAAAATGCCACTGTGTGCCATTAGCTGTCAGTGGACAAACCCTGAAAATATGAGAGGTGTCCACATACTACTTTCAGCCCAGTTTTCAATCCGAAATAGACTTTCAAACTTGTATCTCTAACAGGCACACCTGGACTGAATGACATCACTGAGAGAGGATCATTAGCTACGCTAATACAGGCAGCATCATAAAGCATCGTCATGGCTAATGAAGGAGTTCAGACACCCATATGCCGGCCTCAGTTTTCTGTTCCCACCAGGGCTCCATTACTTCTGCCAGCTAATAAAAACGACACTTTAAAATTGGGGAACCATTTAAAAAAAAAAAAAAAAAAAAAAAAAATTCTTATAATTCAACTCAAACTACACTGAGCTGCTCAAAATATGCAGATGTGGTGGCATTAAAATGACCAAATTTAGTTACTTTCAATAAATAATTCTATGATTTATGTTTATTTCTTATTTAAATTGACAACAGTCAATTTAAAGACAATGTTTCTCAATTTTACATGGCAAAAATCATTTGTTATTTAACTACTTGTGATTCAAATCATGAAAGGCATACTTTAATAAATTACTAGTAGATTCTTGAAGTCTTCTAAAATGAAACCTTTTTTGAAAAAAAAAATAGAACAAAAGATAGAGGGTGTCTGTTGGAGAGCTTGGCCTCTTTCTGCTTTAAACATTAATTTTGACATGTTCTTCATTGTCCATTTTTCCTGTTTATTGTTAGCAGTTCTGTTTTACTTAACATTCTCATTGTTGCTCTGATTGAGTTCTTACCTTCTATACACCTTCTGTTGGCACCTCTAGAAAGTTCCGTTTGGACTAAATATCCTGGACCTCTGGTTAGGCTTGTATCCTGTAGCTCTTTTTCGGCTTGTTTTATGTGAAGTTTTGTTTAGGCCTATATCATTTCAGTTTGGTGTTTGGCTTGTGTTCTTTTTTATCTCTGTTAGGACTGTAATTTTTCATTCTCTGTTTAGAACAGTTCCCTGTTCTCCCCTTGAGCCTTTTTTGTTGTATTGCATAGTTTTTATCTTTATTTCTGTTTGCTCTACTTTGAACCTGTATGTCAGTTATTATTAATGGTCTTGCGGTTATTTCATCTCCTGCCTTGTCCCGGTCACTCCATTATGTTCTAGACCGTCTAGTTGTCCTGGTTCAGTTTAGATTTGTTTTTAGTTTAACAGTCACCCTGCTGCAGTGCAGCCAGTATGACAGCATGTGCTTGATTGGCTTGTGTGCAGTCCAAATCTGTCTTCTTTTTAAACTTATGTGGTCTGTCATGGAGAGAGAAATCAAATGATAGCAACCACAAACTGTTGAGCAGCTGAGGTCTCATGAATAGGCTAAAATTATCTCTCTCTATATATATATATTTTTTAAATCTGCAGTAGTATATTAAAATCCCAAATTATTAAATTGTATAATTAAAAGAAATTATAATGTGACCCATTGATTTATTTATTTATTTTTCTAAATTTGACAATATTTTGGGAGTTGAGTTTGTCTTAACTACAAATTTTATTTTTTATTGGTGTTTTAAAAAGTGTCCCAACTTAAAATACAGTTTAAAGATAAAGAAAATGATGCACGGTTAAATTTAAATTGTGCCATGACACTATTTTGTTCAGTTTTAGCAACAGGACTTTGTTCAATCGAAAAAGTATACAGTTAATACTGCTCCCTAAATAATAAGGATGCAATCAAATTCACGTATTATTTGGGAAAGCACGAATAACAGGCTGAATACAGATAGTTCTTTTACCCAGAGTTGCTCATTGTTATGCAGAAGTCAGCTCTAAGACAAGAGTTTTTTTATAGATTCCGCTCCACTAAATATTTGATTTCATGTTAGGTTATTTACAACTTATCAGCTGTTACAGCAGCAGGGAGCTTTAAACTGCAGAGCTACATTTATTCAGCATGTTTTTGATCTATTTTTTGTGGGATACCTGGTGAAAAATGAATGCAGTCTAGGAAAAGCTTTTTATGAGGTGAGGCCATCTTGTCTCAAATACTGTTAATTATGGTTCACCAAATTGCGATACAATTGTATATGTATATATAATGACTTGTGCCTTTCTGCTAAATAACATTTAGCACTAAAGCAACAGTCCAATAAGACTATTTAAATTTAGAAAAATATAGCTCAGCTAGAGGTTTGAGATTACTAATAAAAATACTTTTAACATAAGTCTGTAAAATATAAATAACTCAGAATATTATATATATTATATGTTTTATTAAGTATTTGTATTAAATAGTATTTAAAAAAAAAATTATGAAGCACAAAAACCTGAGATGGGCATGTCCATAATTTGTACTATAAGACTGTACTAAAGATCCCAAAGTTATTTCCTGCAGGTCACAAACATTTGTCGGTATCATCAAAATAAAAACTTAAAAGTAAAAAATATTTTTTAGATTCATGAATATGTGTTAGCCAAATCACATTTTGCCCTTTGTTATTATCGAAAGTAAGGATTTAACAAAAGATCAAAGCATCCGTTTAGTGCTAGCTCATCTGTAAGATGGCACTGCGGTGGTAAAGGTCAAATGGCTGCCGAGCGTAAACTTGTTTGTCCCTCACAGCTGGAAAGGTGTATAGAAAGGCACAGAAGGATGGAAGGACTAGGGACAGACGGTCAGGGTGAGTTCACAGTCAGTTGGAAGTTAATGAGAGGAAGCTCTGAGAATAAATATAGGTGAAAGCGTCTGGCGGTGGGAACGGAGAAAGTACTGAGTGTTCAAGACCTGGAACTGGTGTGTCTCTCTGAATACCTTGTTTGCGCCTGAGTTAGGGATGCTAATAAAGGGCACATTGTTCCCTGCGCTTATTCTCCCTTTCATTGCCATTGTTGTGCTTTTTCTGCACTTATCGCACTTATCCAAAAGCCACAACAATTACCCAAGTAAATGCAATCTGCTCAGACTGTGGAAGAGTGACTGGTGTTTCGAGGCATGCAAACAGTTTTGAACTTGCATTGATTCGTTCTAATCTAATATGACTTTGCTTTCCTTTGGATTTCTCAACTCAACAATCCGTAGATCAGCTTAGTTAAAGCTTTTGAATCTTTTGGAGTGCACCAGCTTTAGGATTAGGAAATTGATTTATGTAGGTGAAACTGTCAAGTTATTGTAAGTTGTTTCCTCATTCCTGTGCTAACAGCAAAACAACAAGAGAAAAATTACTTGGTATTTAACAATTTTATACATTACAACAATCTATAAATTGCTTAATGAATCATATCATAACTGTAGATTAAACAGTTGGGTAATAAAAATGTTTATTTCACAGATTCTACTATTCACCTTTAAGCTTTAGCTTATATTCATATATTGCTATTGTTAGTTGTTGGTAGATACGTCTTGAGGTCTCCCACGAGTGCTGTATAATGTAATTTACTGAGGTCTCCTTCCAGCACTCATACTATTAATGTCAACTGCATTAAATTTTGCTTGTAAATGGTACCTGAGACTTGATGTCCCTTTGTGACAAACAAATTCATTTCCAGCATATCTTAGCTTAAGCAAGAGAATCACATCATATTAATTATTCCAGTGGTAGTGTACATATTTCACAGTCACAGTGAGCATGAAACACTTTTGGTGTTCATCTACAGATGCCAATATAACTTATAAATGTTATTCTCATTACCGTAACACCCCTGAAAACAACATTAGACCAAGATAGATCCCTAATATGATATGATGAAAATAGCACTGATACAATGATTATAGATTATTAATGTTGTAGTTTTATTAACAAGGTAAGGTTTTTATCCAGTCTTTTCCTTTCCCCATTGTTATGTGCATCATAAGGAAAATAACAAAAAAAGGTTCAATTAAAAAAGCAGTATGTGTTTTTGGCAGTAATAGGAAATTAGGATTTTAATTGGACATTATTTTGTTTTTAGCTCAGTTTCACAACACATATCCTTAAATGGTTTTGCATCATTGTGTGCTGTATGTTTCTTAGCAACCTATATTCTATCTTTTTATTTTGTTCCTGGTGCCTTTCCAGTGACCTTGGTCTGTCTTTTTATCTCTCCCAAACACCTGAACATCTGAATATCTCACTACTTGCAGTTGTTATCCTCGTTTTCTTCCTAAACTTTGCTCAATTCACTCACCTTTTGTGAGTCTCGCTACAACCTTTTTGAACCAAACCTGAGCTATTGGGTTTTATCTTTGTTTACATGCACTTATCTATAAGGCCAAGTGTTCTGTTTAAAGATACAAATTTAGCAGCCTGTAAAATAACCAAATTCAGTTTATCTGGCAAATACAGGCTTTGTATTTAGATCAGATATGAGATCCTATCCGATAGAAGATAAATTTGTTGCTGGTGCTGCCTGTGATCTGGAAAAAATGGTGACAGACATTTTCTCATTATATATGGGGAGAGACAGAGACATCAAAAACTGAGATTTTGATTATCGGCGGACTACTCCACTGACTCTGGCCATTCTTTGGGGTCACATTTGTAAAATCAAAGACATTTATACTTTTCTGAATTTGTTTGGTAATTGTGTTTATACCTGTATTTAGATTTACAATTTTCAAATAAATTGTTATGTCTGATGATTGGAAATTCTACATCTTTACTTGGACTTTACTTGGACTGTAGTTTTACAATTACTGACTGTAGTACATCTGCTTGTTCGTTCTCTCTTGGTCAAGATGGATAATCAGATTAAAGACCAGATTTGCTTTTAACTGGAATGTGTTAAAAGACCACAAATTATAGCTGAAGGAGACAAAGGTGAAACAGACATCCAAAAAAATGTAATCTACTATCTATTTTGTAATAAATTCAAACCTAATGTTTCCGTTAATTTTGACATTGAGGATCTCATTATTCTCATCTCAGTTTTTTTCAAACTATTAAATTTTATTTGTTGCCATGACTTCTTTCTATCTAAATGTCTTAATGATGTGTTTTAATGAGTATCAAACGCTGCCTGCTGATATCCATTTAAGGCATTTGTGTAACAGTGTGGATTAAAACCATTGCTGGGAAGAAAATTCAAAACGGGGGTCAAAAATCATGGAGTATGACTTTATCTAAGTATCTTAATCTCATTTGATTATAATTTGAAATATCTTTTTCTCTTTCTTAGAATTATTTGTGCATTATAAACATTTCTCATGCTTGCAGTTCTTAAATGTAATTTATTTAAATGTTCTCTTCTGGTATGTTGCTTACCTTCAACTTGGTTTAGTAAAAATGTTTAGTAAAAAAAATTAAAGGATATTCCAAGACAGATCATACAATAGGATACTAATGCTGCATGATTTGCTTTTTCATTTTACCATGATGCTGTAGCATCCACAAAAAAAAATAATAATAATAATTGTATATATATTGGCGCCCTGTCCTGGGTGTATCTGCCCAGCACCCGAGACATTCTCCCCTGGATGGGCATGGGAAACCCCACCGCGACCCTAATATAGGATAAAGCAGAAGATAATGAATGAATGAATGAATGAATAATTATATATATATATATATATATATATATATATATATATATATATATATATATATATATATATATATATATATATATATATATATATATATAAATACACAATAACTGCCTAAAACTATCAATGTTTCTTGCATCGAAGGAGCTGGTGGTTGGTCCCCCCTTGACTCCGATCACTACCCATGGCTGCAGGTGGACCTGGGCAGCAGAAAGCAAGTGATGGCTGTTGCCACACAGGGACGATACAGCAGCTCAGATTGGATCACGCACTACCGGCTGCTCTACAGTGACACAGGTCGCAACTGGAAACCGTACCATCAAGACGGAAACATCTGGGTACGTACAATACATTGAATTATTGATATGCTCTGCTGTTTTTGGATCTCATGTCTAATGCAACGAATACATGCATAACGTTTAAATAGTCAGTTTATTAGTCTGGATTGTTCAGATGAATTTGGCATCACTTAATCGGAATCGTATGTCTATTTAACTTTCTTTTATGTCTGTAAGAAATGGAGCTGAAGTCCAAAGAACCTGATTGATACCTGTTTTGTATAAGTTTAACAAAAAAAGAGAAGTCTATGCACATTTTGCAATAAATCCCAGTTTTGTGCCATTTATCATTTGATGACAAAACTGTCACAAATGGTGATGAGTTTCATCTCGTGCTTCATTGCTGTGCTACTTTTTTTACTGTTCATGCTGTCTGACACAATGCACATCAGCCACACTGTAATTCCACGCTGTCACTCGAGGTTTGGTGGGTGATAAATGGAGATCTGGTCTGATCTGTTTGCTTTTGATTCATGCTGGATGTGACACCAGGCATGGATCAGAAGCTGAGAAGATTTATAACTTGTCAGTTCCTATGTTTTTTTTTCTCTGACCAAATTTGTAAGTGCATATTTCGTTCTGTTTTGTTTTGTGCTTTGTATGGAATTCTTATTTGCCAAAGTGAGCAAAAATAGATTGCTGCAGGTAAATTAAACACCTGATACAACAGTGACAGGTTTTTATAAACCTGTAGAGGCTAGTTTGTGTTTTATTCTATTTTGCCCATGTTCCTTGCTATTAAGAATACCAAATATAGAATATAATTTTACAGAGAAATAACAATAATTTATGATTGCTAATTGATTAAGGGGGGGGGGGGGGGGGGGGGGGTGGAGAAGTGTGAAGTGAGTTTAAAAAAAAAGGGGGGGAGGGGGGAAGACAGCCGGGACTGTCCTGAGGGGGTGACTGCCCAAAGGGCGGCCTGGAACTGGGGGGGGGGGGCAACACCCTAAAAAAAAAAGGGGGGGGGGGGGGGGGGGGGGGGGGGGGGGGGTGGGGGGGGGGGGGGGGGGGGGGGGGGGGGGGGGGGGGGGGGGGGGGGGGTGGGGGGGGGGGGGGTGGGTGGGGGGGGGGGGGGGGGGGGGGGGGGGGGGGGGGGGGGGGGGGGGGGGGGGGGGGGGCGGGGGGGGGGGGGTAAGGGGGTTAAGGGGACGGGTGGGGGGGGGGGGGGGGGGGGGGGGGGGGGAGGGTGGGGGGGGGGGGGGGGGGGGGGGGGGGGTTTCCCTGGGGGGGGGGGGGGGGGGGGGGGGGGGGGGGGGGGGGTGGGGGGGGGGGGGGGGGGGGGGGGGGGGGGGGGGTGCACTGGTGGGGCTGGGGGGGGTGGGGGGGGGGGGGGGGGGGGGGGGGGGGGGGGGGGGTTGGGGGGGGGGGGGGGGGGGGGTGGGGGGGGGGGGGTACAGGGGGGGGATTGGGGGGGGGGGGGGGGGTGGAGGTAACTCAAAGCAATTGCCACAGTGGGTTTCAAACTGTAGAAGCAACAAATGATCTTATTTCATATATGTCTGTACGAAAAGGAGCTGAAGTCCAAGAGAACCTTATTGATACCGGTGTTTTTGTATAGAGTTTAAGGGAACGAAAAAAGGCAAAGAGAAGTCTATGCACGTGTGTTGGGCAAAGTAAATCACAACAAGGAGGCGTGTGGCCATTTATCATGTTGAATGAACAAGGAACTGGTCACAAAGTGGTGGATAGGGAGTTTCATAAGCACGAATTGCTGAGTGTGCTCCTTTTTTTACTTTCTACAGAAGATAAACACAAGGTGCACTGGGCAACACTGTAATTGCCAGCACCGCTGTCACTCGCGGTTTGGTGGGTGACTCCACTGGAGATCATGGTACTGATCTGTTTCCTTTTGATTCATGCTGTTATTTGACACCGCGGCATGGATCAGAAGCTGAGACGATTTATATACAAGTCACCGTTTTCCTATGTTTTTTTTCTCCTGACGAATTTGTAAGTGCAAATATGTTCGTTCTGTTTGTTTTGTGCTTTGGTATGGAATTCTTATTTGCCAGAGTGAGCAAAACTAGATTGCTGCATGTAAATTAAAACACCTGTACAACCAGGTTTTTATAAAACACATGTAGAGGCTAGTTTTGTGTTTTATTATTCTATTATTTGCCCATGTTTCCTTTGCTATGATATAACAGGGAAATAACAATAATTTATGAGGCTCTAAACTAAAAAAGCTCACCTAAACCGGTTATCATCACACTGCTAAAAATAATAAAATATACATATTTTCTACACTGTGATGGCACTTAAACTTGTCTGAACACAACAAGGATTAGAGACAGAAGTAACCAAAGCTAACACATGCTTCCCTTAATGGCTGAGATCCCTTACTATACCTGCTTCCTTGGCTCTGTCTCTCATGTACAAATCAGCGTTTCATTTGAGCTCATCACCATAGCCATATATTAATATAAACAATTATTTACAAAAGGAGAAACTCACTAGACCAGGATAAATAAAATGAAAACAACATGAAAAGTCACAAGCCATCAAAATTAGAATTATTTTGAAAGCTTAAAAATTATAATGATAAATATAAAAAGTAAAAGTTGACACATTGCTGTTCTTCCAAAGACACTATGAACTATGAGTTAAATGCTCAAGCTATATAAAATTACCATACATTTACATGTATTATTTTTATTATTATTATTATTATTATTATTATTATTATTATTATTATTATTATTATTTTATATTATATAAAATATTAGTTTAACAGTAGTTATAATATTAATAGATGCTTTGAGGTGCAGTTTGTCTTTTAAGTGAAGCACCTGCTGTGACCCTCTGTGTCCCTATGTGCTCTATCCCACCATGTCATTTGAATTCAACTGTAGGCTGTTACCTTTGTAGTCTGCTGCACAAAAATAGGCAATAATAGGCAATAATGTAATAAACATGATTAAAGCACCATGCATCCCACTTTTTCATCATGTGTAATCTTTAGAGACTGACTGAAGCTTGTTGGCAAGATTTATTTATTTAAGTATGGCTTTTTAATCTGAGCTTTTCTTTTTTTCTTCATTGCTTTATTCTTTCATTTAAATTTAAGTTCTAAAAAAAAAAACCCTTAAAGCTAGAGGTGTGAAAGTTTTTGAAACTGGTTTGTCCATGATGAAGAACATGCTGATGTTTTGACAGTTTGCATTTCAAAGCCCCTTCAGTCATCATTTTTAAGAGACAGGGCATGTACCCAGCTCTGAATGCTTACCGAGAGGGAATTCCATAAATGTCTGTTTTTTCTGCTTCGCTGCACAACATGAGCCTATGATGACAGTTCAGCTTGGATACAGGACAGAGGGGTTTGCAGATATGGAGTATGACCTGCACCATGACGACACCAAGTCGGTCTGCCTACAGGTTTATCTTGAATTTCAGTTATTGGATTTAAGGTTCTTTAAACATAATTAGAATTTAGGTAGAAAATAGTTTACAAAAGTATGTGGGTTTTATCCTGCTTAATATTGTATGAGGTAACTGTTTATTTTCAACAACCTGCATCAAGTTTCAACAGTGTTTATTGAGGTGCCCTGTTCTTCTCCTGGCATATTCCTGTCAATAGTGTCAGTATTTTGTCCAGCCAGTCAAAGCTATTGCATCAGAAGAAAAAAAATCACAATCTGAGCTTCAACAGTCTTGACTAGTTGTTTCTGTTTACACATAACAATAGAAATAACTTTAACTTTGAGAATATCATTTTTTTGCTATTAATATAAATAAAAATTTGTTGGTCTTCATTAAATATTAAAATTAGGTGTCTTTTCTCAATTATGAAGTTGTGAGAAAGTAATGTAATAGAATAAATATACAACTTTGTTAATTTATGTACATTTTTACTTAATAATTCATCATTTGCATCAATTAATGCATATCTTTTTTTTATTATTATAGAAAAATATAAATAAAGCTTAATTTTCATCAACAGCATAAGATTCTAAGATGCCTTTGAATGCATTAAATATCATGCCAGTTTTGGGAATATAGAAAATAGCCTGCAAGCTTAATTGAACCAATCCTTACTGCAGTGTTAATGGAGTGAGGGCAGATTGTACAGTTCAAGCATTTCAGGTTTTGGGAAACCCTCTGAGGATTTAACACTTCCATGCTCTTCAGCTTTTCACGAAATCAACTTCCCACAATCCACAAACTCATTCAATTTCACATGAGTACAATTTCTTTTTATAGTGCTTTTATTACTTTTCAACTTGAAGGGCTTCTCCGTAAGTGCTTCTCAATCAAATGATGATCGGCTCTCTTTCCTTTTTCAAAATGCGGCATCTGTACAGGTTTTTCATCTGTACTATGTGTCCCAAAGTACTTTAACAGAAAGGTTGTAAGAATCCTCAAAGAAGTTTTGTTTGCCATGTTTAAAATGTCAAAAAATCATTTTCACTAGCATATAACTTATTCAAAACCTGACATTTCAGTCTAAAAATATATAACTGCATCTCTCTTTTGGAGGTTGTGTTTATTTTACCAAGTGTGTTTTATTTATTTACAAAAATACATTATGTTGACAATACAACGATGGATTGGCGCCCTGTCCTGGGTCTTTCTGCCCAGCGCCCGAGAAGTTCTCCCCTGGATGGGCATGGGGAACCCCACCACGACCCTAATAGAGGATAAAGCGGGAGATAACGAATGAATGAATGAATGAATGAATTATGTTGACAATAATATAGCATTTTATGAGATGCTGGTAAATAATTGTATCTTCATTGCAGTATTTGACTCACTATTGTTTCTTATGTATGATTTGAGATCACAATGCAGAGTAATCAGAAATTCTATTATTCTGCATTTTTGGAAATTACATTCAATAGCTGAATGAGCTGAATAATCTGCTTACTGAACTAAAATCCAGAGTGACAAACATTAAATGTGGTTCGATTTTCAGAAGACACTGTACATGGGCACTTAAATATTTTTCTCTAACTCTGAGAGTCCCTTCACCAAAGCGGAAAAGTATCACTTCTCTTCCCTGTCAGCTCTTTCAGTCTTTTACTGTCTCCTCTCATCTTTGTTCTCCACTTCTCTTTCTTGCTTCGTCTTGCAGAGACCGTCTCCACTGCCTCTGTCAGAATGCCCCGAGTGAATTCAAAATCGAGGAGGGTGCCAAGCACTCTGTCAGAAGATAACAGTCTCTTAAATACTGCACGCATTTAGTTTTCACTCGTCTGACAGTAAGAAGCATCCTCTCTTTCAGTTTCTTCTACAAAAGGAAGGAAAAGGCTCTGTAAACATGACAGTGACTTAAAATTAAATTGTGTTGTGATTACACAGATAAGTAGAAAAAGGCCATCTTTCTCTGATGCAGACAAAATTTACATTTTGTAAGTTGGTTCTGACCAACCAAAGGTTCTGAATAATGAAAGTGCTAATTAGATTTTCCTCAAGTTCATTGGTGGCAGCACTCTGTGGATCTGCATAATAATTAATAAAACATTTACTTTAATAGTGCTTGGAGCCTTATATGAAGTGTACTAACCATGAGGTACTAAGCAGTTGCTTTCTTCTCTAGAACCTGCTGGTTTAACTTGTGCATTTATTTACTTTTTTCATGGCTCATTTAGATTCTTTGTTGTTAAAAAGAATATCAGTTTCACATTAGCTATTAATACATTGCTACATTCATATTATCCCATGAATAACAAGTAATGCTCCACAAGGCTACACAATGGCATGATCTATAATGACTACTGTTTTTAGCTCATACTTACTTTTATTATTTTCTCTTGTTTGTTCTTTTTTGTTAGAAAAAATGTGGAAAGAAATGTGTACACTGTAAACAGCACAATTTTATATTATCTCTTCGCATTTCCCATGAGATTCTTTTAAATTTGGGTTTCATCATGAAACAAATTTGTCTAATTACTAGTTGAAAACAGGTCTTGTGATAGCATTGTGCTGCCTAAACCTGTTTTTCCCCAGCTACTTTATATTGTGAGGGTGTTTGATTAAAGCACATGTCAGACAGCAGAGCTCTGTGTGCCTTCACATTTTTACCAACTAATTATCCACTTACTTTCTGTTTAAAGTCCATAGCAGCAGCAATTGTATGCAGCAGAACTCATAATGACTCACAGAAGTCATACAGCTTTTTTAATTTTGTACTTGTTGCCACTGAGGATAACATTGCACTTTCAGATTTTAACAGATTTATAATAAGAGTGCAAGAAGCTAAGCTATCAGCATAATATCTAAAAACTGATAAATTTCTATGTTTTGGTAAAATGTATATCAACAAGAAGTTATATTTTATTCAACATGTAAATGGCATTCATTCATTTATCTTCCTCTACTAGAGTCTTGGGGGGGGGAGGGGGTCCCCATACCCATAATGTTTTGGGTGCCGCGCCGATATACCCAGGATATACCCCAATTCATTGCTGGGCACTTAGTCACTCACACAAACACACACTATATGGGCCAACTTAGAGCATTCAATGTATTCTGAATTCATGTTTTTGGACTGTGGGAGGAAATCGGAGAACATAGAAAATCCACACAGATTGGGATTCGAAACTTGATCCCCAGTGCTGAGAGGCGAACGTTTTAACCACTAAGCCACCATGCCATTCGTAAAAGATGCTGTTTTCTAAATTCTAATTAAACACAAAACATAACATTAATAACATAGCACTTCATATAATTGTCCTGTTTACTGAATGAATTTTCTTTCAACATTGCAGGCCCATTACATTCTAGCAGTTAGGTTGATTTTTAATAATAAGAACTAAAAATAGATTAAAGTATTATACTCGGTTTTAACACCCAACTTAAAAAAGATTGTAAGTTTTTTTTTTTTTTTTTTTAAATGGCATTTCATTCTATTATACTTTACTTGGACTGGAAAATAAGCGATAGAAATAGAAAAAAGTGGCAGGTCCAGACCTACTGTTAAGGCCTGTTTGTCCTCTTCTCTGATGGCAGTTTCTTTGCAGTCATGCACATGCTTAAAATATAAATCGGTCAGTTACAGCACCAATAGCAGCAATTATCCTTGAGATGTGTCTAGAACTAAAAGTTGGAATCCACCTGTTAAGCTGAATGAATTGCACATAGGTTGGCAAGACACATTTTACTTTATAAGGATGCATGAGGTAAACTGCTTTGTTGAGAAAAAAGTAAGTCTGAAACAGTATCTTAAGGATTTGAGAATTCTGGCCTGATTTTTAATGAGTAAACTAAGAGTAGCATCACTCTATAAGCTCCAAAACATCTGATTAGTTTAATGGACAACTGATTTTAGCCATTAGTAAACATGCCTTTAATGTAGCACTAAAAAGAAACCTCTGCTGCATAAGTTAATTTGAAGTTTGCTTAACAACAAGAAAATATATTTTGTCTAATATAACATTTAAATTATATTTACAAAAACAATTTTGGAAATGGAAAGCATACATTTGGAAGTAAAAAAAATATAAAAATTCAGAGATTGTCCTATAGGCCAGTATATGAGCCTTGCATTGAAAGTGGGCACCTACTGAATGTGTAATACCATTTCTACACTGTAACACAATAATGGTAGCCTTGTGCTAGAGGGGGTGCTTTTTAGAAAGTGCCAAATTAAAAAGCATTCTTGAGCAAAACTTACAGATGGCAATGACCAGGAGTATACATAAAAATTAAAAAAAACATTGGCGTGGCTTTAGGGCAAGTCTGCAAATTGTCATGAGTAATTGAGCCCAAGCCCAAATATTGACCTCCTTAAATATCTGTAGTAAAACCTCAGGAAGGTAATGAACAGATGTTTACCATCCAGTTCGACAGATGGAATTTGCCTTGAATAGGTTAAACCGCCCAAATCCAAATTCTACAAGGCTTGTAGAGACATATTCAATAAGAATTGTAGTGTTAACTATTGCCAAACAAAATCTATTAAAGTTATTGCGTGAAGTGTATAAATGATTTTTAACTCTCAAAGAGTTTGTTTATTCAAAATTCACTATATATGAGCACATATGTTTTTTTTTATACAATCAACTGCAGTAACATTTATTTTGCTGTTAGGAATGATTTATGGTCAATTAAAAGTTAAAATCACAGTTGTTAATATTTCTTTGTACAGTGAAATACACAACAAGATAAAATGTAAAGGTTGTAAATAACATTTACATTAGGTCATTTAGCAAGTATCCCAATTTGTTTGCGGTCAGAACACAGGGCAATTAACGTTAGGGGCCTTGCTCAAGGGCCCACATTGGTAACTTCAGTGGACCTGGGATTTGAACCCTCAAACTTCAGATTGTACATTTTGTGCTGTATATACGGTGTTATATGAAATCTATCAACTGTTGAACATTTGGAATGAAATGTAACATGTTGTACCATATTCAGAGTTTTTTCTTCATGGAGTGTCAATGTTCTCTCTCGCCGTGTACTTGATATTTCTCTGGAAATTGTGTTTCCTTCTGACAGTTCAAAGACATGCAAGTCCGGTGAATGGAAGATGGTAAAGTGTCCCTAGGTGTCAAAGTGTACATGATTGTGTTTGACAATGTATTCTTGCCGTGAACTGGCAATCTGTCCAGAGTGTTTCCTCACTTTCCATGTACTGATAGGCTTCAGCAAACTGCACCTAGTTTGGATTAGTGGCTTAAAACATGAAAGAATTAATGTTAATTTTTGAAATGTCCCACATTTGCTGTAATGACAGTTCTTGTGCCGCATGGACAACTTTGTACAAAATCTTATGATCCATGTTAATCCAACAAGATTGAAAATGCTCAAATACTTATTTTTTAAACCTCACTGAATGTTGGTCATCTTTCATTGCCCATGTAAAGGGAGGATTTAGGTCAGGTGATGAAGCTCCTTCATCTAAATTGCGTTGCTGCATAGTGTTAATTTTTTTTTTTTTTACGTGGGATATGTAATTACAATTAACAATAATATAGTAAAATAAAGAATAATGTGTAATATGAATAATGTGAATATGTAAAAACCCAACAATAATATATATTATTATAATTATAATAATATAACTTATAATATATATTAATGTTTTTGGTCTTTTAACTGCTTATATAAATTTGTGGGTTTTAGCCCGAGCCTTGATATACTGGGTAAGAGGCAAATTCAATAAGGCTTGTTGTGTGAAATCCTATAAAAACAACAATCTACGGACTTTTAATATGTTTAAATTTGCCAAAATGTCAAAGAAAAATAATTTGATGTGTTCTGAACAAACATAATTGTATTTTGTAGTTCTTTATATAGAACTGCAATGAAGTTCTTCATCTTTTTTTCTAGTTTTCTTTCTTAAGTTTAATGCCTTTACCTCTTACCAATATATATATAACATTTTGAGTTGTTTTTTTTTTCTTTATTTTTACAGGCATTTACGGGAAACACCAACACTGAGAGCATGGTTCGTCATGACTTTCAACATGGCATAGTGACTCGATATCTGCGCATCATCCCTTTAGGCTGGAGTGAAGAGGGTCGAATTGGTCTGAGGATGGAGATTTATGGCTGCACATACTGTGAGTTTATTTACTTGACTTACATGCTGTGTTAACTGAAGCTAAGTGTTTATTTTAAGACAGTGTCATGTCTTAAGAATCTGTGGTTTAACACAGTATTGGATTGCAGTATTGCTTAGATCAGACCCACAACCCAAGGGCTACATTAGGCACAACCATGAGACATATTATAGAACATATGTTTGTTAATATTTTCATGTATATTACATATTTTATTAATTATACAGCTTTATTAGAAATTAGCTTAAATGCAGTTTAAAAAAATTTTGTAATTACCAAGATGGTTTCATCAATAAATATATTTTAAAATATGAATTATCTCTGTAAATATCAATATATGAATACTTAAGACTGTGTGTGCAAAGTGTAATCTACAGCAGAATTTACATGGATTAATACAAAATATCAATTGAATTAAATAATCCTGAAGTACAACAAGTGGAATAATTTGATTAACTGGAATCACCAACTTTAAAAGAAGAATTCGACATGAATACTTTTCTGTTGTCATTTTTTTGTTGTGAATATTTGTGTTTTGTAATTAAATTCATTCTTATAAATTCTACTTGACAAATAGGGTAAAGAGTAGGAACATAAAGGTTTCCATAAGCTGTCTATAAAGTGTGTCTATAAGTGTGTCTATAAAGAATTGTTTTTGGAGGGGGTTGGGGAGATAAGTCATGTAAGTCATCTTGAAGTCTAAATGAGATTCTACATGTGCCAGTAAACTTGTGATGGCCAGCAATGGTCTGGTGATCCCACAAGGGTGTGTTATTACAGTAGCCAAACGAATCCCTCAGATAATAAACCTTTTGAAAATAAATGAACATGTGCATTCAATTACTGCAGCCCTAAATCAGGATGACTTTTTAATTAGCAAAAATGACTTATTTAAGATTGAACCATCACTGAACAGAAATGCAGCATTGGGATTATAAACATGTGAAATGTGGTGTATTTTTCAATTTAATTGGCAGTGAAAGAAGATAGGATGAAGATGAATTGACTGTGAACGAATTTAAAATTACTCATCTTCATGTTTGGCTTCTTCACAGATTCAGCTCTCTCTTTGTATTAACATGCAGAGAAATTGAACTTGATGCATCTCAATTAAGATGAGCAGAACTTCTTTTCAGAGGTGATGTGTTGGGATCTATAATTACACTAATATGCATCTTATTTAAATGATGAAGGAAAGATCAAATGTACTATTTCTCTCCCACCAAATATCATCTTCTGGTCTTAAGGTTCTATTAATCCATGTTAAAATTTGCAGTATCCCATATCATTATACTGGCATAAAAAGTAAATTTTTTTAGTAATGTATTCTTTTAGATAATCTTATGGGGGATTTGGCTAATAACTAAAATATGTGGATGTTTTCAACTTCAGTCCAGTTCACTTTAATATAAGTATCATTATAATATTGGCTAAAGCTTTTATAGTACTTAATAAATTGTTGCACTGATTAAATTAGTTGCTAGACTAATTCATTAGAGGTTATTATTTTCCTTTTCCAGTTTATTAAATTATTGCTTCTGGATAATCAGGTACACCTTGGAATTATGTCGGAAAAACTTGCAGAATGAAATCATCCTTCACAGCAAGTTATCAAACACACAGCACATAAAAATGCTGAAGAGATTCCAAGATACAGATTCATCTCATTGCATTATCTTCCACTAAATTCTGTATTTTGGACTAAGTTCCTCAAGCCCATCCTGAAGATAATTTTTTTGAAAGTTTTTTAACTGTAGGAGAAAACCAGAGGAAGCTGACGTGGACATGGTGAGAACTTGGAAACTTCACAGATCAGAATTCAAACCTGGATCCCCAGCCATTAGAACCAGTGGGGTGCTAGCCACTAAGCCACTGTGCCGCACAAGCTACAGTTTAATATTGGTTAAACAAAGGTTGTCTGCATTTTAAGGAATTAAGATTATAGATTTTAAAATAAGTAAACACATTAAAACACTTATATACTGATTATATTTTAAATTACAGAAAAGATGTGAAAAGAAAGCCAGAAAACCCATTAAATGTTGGTTTGGTGGTTGATGGTGGAAGAGATTAGATTTATAAGATTTTTTTTTCTTATTGGTCTGTATGAAAATTTTATTGAAATATTTTTTGGTTTCCTTTTATCTGTGGCTTTATTATATATGTTCTCTAAATTAATTTTTAATTTGTGGGTAAGCTTTTTTATGTGAAATTTTACCCATGATTAAGTAGTGCAGTTGTATAAAAGCTAGTATATAAATAAGTATCTAAGTGTTTTTCTTAAAAAATAATTGACATAAATCTAGTATTTCATCTGATATGTGAAAAATTAGTAAACAACATCATCACTGTGCTAGACGCCGCAGTGGAAAGGGGGATCATCGCATAGGAATTTTCCTGCCTCTATGCATGTAGCTATAACTCTGTTGGCCCATGGGATCCTGGCAAGTGCTCTTTAGTGTATAGCCACTTGCATGCCATCCCTGTCATCAAATAATCTCATTTTTTCACTCAGAGGTCTGCAATCTCCGTGCATTTCACATTTATTGATGCAATGAGACACGCCACTTGGTGTTTTCTTCTCTGATATGAAAACTTATCCCACCCACGCTGTCTAATGTTCCATGAACATGAGATATGAGCTGGGACCATGCATTCCTGCTAGAGAACAAGCCCCCAATGCTCGCAGGTGCATTTGTTAGCTTCATGCATCCTTATCGTATTCTGTGTTGCGCCACCAAATATAAGATAGTGGGAACAATTAACGACCAGATGATTCATCCACCACAGGAACAGGCTTTCTTTTCAGACTGCATTAAACCTATATATATAGCAGTTGTCAGTACTTGAGATGAGTTTGAGTGCACATGCACATTTTAAAATTATTGTGCAAAGTTTGCATCCAAGGGTGCACAGGGCAGAGCAAAGAAATTCTGAGAAAGAGCAGGAAATTAATGAGTGAGCACTTATATATTTTGAATGCAATCAAACTTTAAATTAATATGTGCTGCATGATTCGAGCTCTGGCTTTTTAAAAAAATATGTTTATGACAACATCTGCCAGCTGGTTAGCACATCCTCTAAGCACCCTGCTGGGTATCTTATCTAGTTCAGCAGCTTTACGGGGTTTGATTCTATTTAGAGTTTTTTTTTTTTTTTTTCTCTACATTTGTGGTCAAACAGAGAACCTTGTTATTCTGGCTTGGAGTTTGCTTTCTAGCTTTCATATCATGTTGTGTTTCGAACTGTGTATAAAAGTTTATTAAGCTGGAACCTGGAAGAGGTCAGTGTGCTGAAAACTGTCTGGACAAAAAAGACGACTGCTTGGAGCCTGGTTTTCTTCTACATCAGAACAGATTTTACATGTTTGATGAGTGGTCTGTATGCTGAGATAAGTGCGACAAAGAGATATGATCAGAGCAGCAAATGTTGCACTGGTGAAGATAATTTGAGTCCACATGTGGAAAAAATTGTGAATTTATAAGCATCAACAACATACTTGAGGACTGATTGTAAATTAAAGCAGGCTGGTGATTTAGTAGTTTGCATGGGTGCCTCTTAGCGCTGGAGATACCAAGCTTTGAATCCCAATCTGGGTGAAGTTTCCATTTTCTCCACGTGTCCACATGGGTTTCCTTCAGGTTCTCCAGTTTCTTCCCACCGTCCAAAACTATGGATTCAGGGTAAATTGCCCCCATATAGTGTATCTGTGTGAGTGAGTGTGCCCAGCATTAGATTTGCGCCCTGTCCTGGGTGTATCTGCCCAGCTCCCATAACCTTCTCTTCTGGATGGGCTAGTACAGGATACAGCAAAAAAAATGGATTAATGGATTATTGTAAATGAATAAATTACAAGTTCTTAACAATCTGCTGTTATACAACAGAACTATTTTTGATCAGCTTGCACTGATGAAACTGATCAGTTAAGTACCAAACTCTTATCTTTTGCTGAGTTCATGAAGTTCTCCCGTCTCACTCATGGAATGATTTGTAATCTCTCTTTCAAATCAACACAATCGTTTACATTTTAATTAAGATTAAACCTGATCTGTCTCTTACTAATCAAAGGAAAATCAGCTCAGCTTCGTCTTTTATGCAGAGGATACAGTTAGAAAGTAGGATACTGAATATCAGTTAGAAAAAGTGTCATTCCCTGGAGGGAAATCATGTCTGATGGCTGAAGGAACAGATGCATGTACATGAGAGAACAGTACAAACTGTTTGTAATATTTATGCTCAATATGTTTAATATTAACCTCTTTTGTTTACAATGTTCTTTTGAAAATCGAGATTCCAGGTTTGTTATTTAATAAGTTGCACTTGCCCACAATCATGAATGAAAAGGAATATATAAACTTTAATCCTTTATATAAGCACTTGTATTTATACATTATTACATACTTAAATTCCAAGTTTAGTATTCTAATTCATAGTAAAGTTACATTTGTCAAAATCCATATTTCTGTTTCAATCACTTTTTAACATAATTAGCTTTTAGTGTTTTCTTGTTTAACATTAGCATTGAGTTTTGAGTATTTTATTTTTGGTCCTTTATGAATTATTACTTTTACACATCAGGTTTAAAAAAATACATAAATTGTTTTCATTAAAAAGTGTACTGTATTTTCATGATTCTTCCTTTTTGTTATGAAAATGATTTTAATGCAGTGAAACTACTAAAATAATGAATATTTTTAACTTTAAAGTTGTTGAATTGTCATATTGGCCTAGTTTTTGCTGATTCACAGTTAATGAAAAATAGAATCATGCTCTCATTAACTAATTGTTGTTGATGACTTTAAAATGTAGCTAGTCTCAGGAGCTGTGCCTTGTACTAATTTGCAATGTCTTTGTGAGGTACGAGAATTAAATCCTTCGTTAAAATGCCATGCAGATTCAACCTAAAGCCCTAGACTAAAGAGGAAATGCAAACTCCGTTAATATGTTAGTAAATTTGCACTTTTCAAAACGACACTTATGTGTAAACAAGTAAATGATTCAAAGCCTCTGATTTAACTTTCAGCCTGCAGACTTCTACAGTAATAGGTTTCTCCCTTAAAAAATCTCTGCTGTTAATTGAATGCATACTGTTTGTACTGAGCAAAGAGGCCTGCAACAGATGCCACAGCTTCCACAAACCCCTGATCTGAACATTATGCGGTCAGATGGGGTTACATAAAGGGAAAGCCAAAGTTTGCAAAAGTACTTCAAGTAGCCAACCAGCCCAGCTTTTTGCATATTAGCAAAAACCTAGCCATCATCAAATCTATGAGAAATGAAGCTATTTTAATGGCAGCCATTGCATAGTGTGTTTAGTTTTTATTAATTTACATTAAATTCATGTCATTATTTTTCAAAGCAGCATGGCGTAAAAGTTGTGTAGCAATGTATGTGTACCCTTCAGCGTATTAACAAATTGGTATTTTGGTATTTTGAAAAGTTTGGTAAACTACATACTGTGTTTTAATGCCAGAAAAAAATCAAAGGGTTTTCAGTATATTTTTAGTTAAAAACATAAGGCCGATGTAAACATGACATTGTAGAAAAGTGTTTAGCACTTTCACAGTAAAAATCTCCTGGATTCAATTCCACGTCAAGGGCAAATTAGAAAGAACCTTTGTATGTTCTCCCCATGTTAATATGAATTTCTTTCAGGAATTCTGGTTTTCTCCAACAAGCCCTTAAACTTTCAGATGTATTGGTGATACAAAATTATAGGTTTGAAAAGTCCCTGTAATGCACTGGCACTGCTTGCACTGGTATTTTCTTTACTTTTTACACAGAGTGTGCTGGGATAGGCTCAAGTATACCCTACCAGAATGAATGATTGGCTGTAAGTGAGCTACATCAGTTAACCAAATGTATAACTGTCACAGAAGAAAACATCCAGCCCCCTGATCTGCTCATCTATTTTCTGACCCAATGTCTGATGCTATTGCAGGGGCAGATGTCATTAACTTTGATGGCCAGGGTGTGATCTCCTACCGCTTTAAGATGAAAAAGATGAAGATACTGAAAGATGTGATATCTCTGAGGTTTAAGACAGGAGAGAGTGACGGGGTAATCCTGCATGGAGAGGGTCAACAGGGTGATTATATCACACTGGAGTTAAGGCGAGGACATTTAATGCTCCAAATCAACCTTGGTAAGATGCTTAATTTTTAACCTCTTATAACTAGCTGTCTATCTTTAAAGTCTTTCATGTATAAGGAGACACCAAGATCCCGGAGTATAAACTAATTTAGTGGGATTTTGGTAGGGGCTATAGTTAGTTTACATGTTGAAGCAGTGTACATTACTGTACAACCATAAACCAAATCATCACTGCTTACAGATGGAATACATAATATGGTGTTATATAAAAATATTTTGCTGCAGTATGTACGTAAATGTCCTTCCAGATCAGCTGGATTTCTTTAATTCAGTGGTATTTCTCGAGGGCCTTGCCCTCTTTCAGTAGGGTAATAGAAACAGGGCAACACATTGAACTTTTTTTGAACAATGTGTTCAGTGTGGCTGAGTGACTTTTTCTTTTAAAAGGAGTCACTGCCAGCCAGGAATACTGCAACACTAGAAAGTGTCAAATTGACATTCATAGAATGCTTCGACCTAGGGTTTACCAGGAGAACATTGCCTGGGGCATCACACTTCAGTGTTATTTGCTTTATCTTTGAGTGAACATAATGTTTTGTCTCATCTGGGTATGTCCCTGAGTAAGTAGTTTAAACAGTCTTTGATATTGTCCTGCTTTTGATCTAATAAACATTATTTATATATTAAACTGTTTTTAAATATGTTATAGCTGGAAATCCTCTATTACAGAATCAGACCAACATAGGTTATAAGTGACTAGCATATAATGATTTTTCCTGTTTATTGATCTTCTCAGTATGTATGATAGACTAGTCTGTTTTGTTATTTGCCCATTTTTTTTTTGCTAGGTAGCCTTGCCGTATTTAAAATCTTTAATGTAAAGAAACAATAAGAACACTGTTATCATGGCTACAATACATTTACATTTACATTTAGTCATTTAGCAGACGCTTTTATCCAAAGCGACTTACAAATGAGAACATTACAAGTCAGAAGTTATGCAGAAAACCAACTACACAGTAAGATATAGAAGATAGGAGATAGAAAAAATCTAAAGTGTGTGTGTGTATGTATTTGTGGCTTATAGGCAGTAACCAGTATGGCTCCATCTTGGGTCATACATCAGTAAGCAGTGGTAGCCTGCTGGATGACCATCACTGGCATTCGGTGGTGATTGAACGCTACAGAAGAAATGTTAACTTTACTTTGGATCAGCACACGCAGCATTTCCGCACCAATGGCGAGTTTGACCACCTTGACCTGGACTATGAAGTAAGTTAATAAACTTTAAATCTGTGTTGTTAATAAAGATTCAATATGACCTGGGTATTTTGTAGCAGTGTCAGTGCTAACTACTGGACTACTGGTCAAGTACTGAACTACAGACCAAAACGTTTTTTTTTCTTTCTTTTCTATATTTGTGGCTCATTTATAGATATTCTCAAACATACACGATGACATGAAGTTTAAAAATCAATATGTTAGAAACACTTGGCAACAAATGTAATAAATGCTTTTATGTACATATTCAGTTTAAAACCAAACTACACAGTTAACTATATACAGTATATATATATATATATATATATATATATATATATATATAATGCACATGTTATTAATTTTGTTTAAAATTATAGTATTAAAACAATTTTTGAAAATTGTTTGCAAGGGTTAAATTCTTTAGATGAATGCCACCTAACAGCATATTATGTGTGACTTATAGCTCAAACTTATTATAAGAATGAATGTATATTTAACCACAAAAAAACATAAACTTTCATCTTTATTAACTTTATGTATTGCCAATATAATAAATAGAAAATAATAGCAATAAAAACAAATAAAGAACTGTCAAAATCCTTTAAACAAAATGTGCCGATTTTAAAACATATTAACGTGTGCAGAGGACTGAACAAAACCATTAGAACGCAGACATGGACTCAGTCAACCTTGGTGTATTGCTATTAAGAGTTCCTCAACTCAAAAACTGAAACGAAGATGAAAAAAGTATGATCTACATATCTGGCTGACCTGCATCTGAAATGGTGAATTAGAAGTAATTATCTTCAATTCCAGTAAAGATAGGATTGTGCTCAGACTCAGACATGTGTAAAAGTTGCTCGAGGACATGATATTACGATCAGCTCGTGCATGCAGATCTTGATGCTCATGGTATTTTAACAGCGGATGCTGTTGTAAATTGCGTTTCCTTCTTAACATGGAATTAATCCGCTTTAGGAATGGTTGACAGGATGCTAATGTGATCACCTTGCATTAATGCATATTAATGAACTGTCTAGTGGGATGTATAGAAAATTGATTTGAAACATACGCAGTGGTTTAAGTGTTTACATCAGTGAACAACACGCGGTCTAATTAACATGCAGGAAACAAGATTAACGAACAGTCTGGCAGCTTTAGGTCGGAAGTGACACTGAAGGCACTTTCACTGTCGAATACATAATTTGGTCCCAATAATAGTATAACACTATAATTTAATGCATTGTTTGTTTTAATCTATAGCAAGAGCTAACTGACAAGGACATGTTTGGCAAACTTAATATAGTTGATTATATACCTTCAGTTCATATACCTAAACTTGAAATCCTAAAATCTGTCCTTAGATTAAAAACATAAGTATTTGCAACAGAGACAGTCGTGTGTTCCTTTAACTTTTTCAATGCAATTCATTTATTCAGAAATAAACTATGACATCATCATTTATATCAGTGTAAGAGTAGAGTATGGGGATGCTCTATTAGAATTGTACCTGACTGATTAGTGCTTTTGATATTTTTTTTAATGGTGATAGTGTCAAGATTTATGCATTGTTCATTTATTCCTACATAGCTGGCACTTACACAGCTTGATCAATTGCTAGATTGATTTAACCTGGAAATACGTAACACCATGTGACAAATTGTGTTATCTTAAAATTTTGTAGGTTCACACTTATTGATTTCCAAATATTTATATTTATAAATACTTTTAACAAAGCAAAACAAATGGCAGAAGTGAAAGAAATATTATATGTACACTTTGTCCTGCAAATAATACCAAGCAAAACCTTAACATAGTGTTAAAGTAGGACTCAGCTGTGTGAAGGAAATAAAACAGTTTTTAAAGGTAAAATTGTTACATTACGTACCTTTTTTAGCTCAAATACCATTTAGTTTTTCTATGCTGATTGTGTTTAATACTGAGCACACACCTGTAGACATATTTATTGGCCCACTTGCTCAAAAAGAAATCAGGTTTCCTTTTTTTTAACTGTCAGAACGAATTCTACAGTTGTAATTTAGCTAATAATTACATATATTAATAATCACATATAATAATAACAAATCAGGTGATACAAGTATAAAAGAACAGAACCAATAAGAATTGACACTTAACTAAGAGTAAAAACAGCAGCCTTGTGCCAATACAAATAGATCAGACACTGCTCTGCTGCTTAAGTTTTTAAACACTTCATTACCTTTGCTGGATGGAATAATCCAAAAGCTTTATAAATGAGCATGAGTAAAGGATTAAATAATCTGTATCACAAATCATTTAGCAACAAATAAGCTACTGTCTCTAAATTTACATCTAAAAAGTGGAGTAATAATGTAGATGTACAATAAGGTGCACATTGAGTAAACATAAATAGGGCTAAATATAGTGTGCAGAGGAACAGATGGACTGCAGCCTATAATTGTAAAGCTACAAAGGGCATCTATATGGTAATTGTAACTGAAATAAGTATATATTATATATATGTAAAACTATCCTAATTAGTCTATTTAATATTGTATTCTTTATTGCATGCAAAAAGCACATTATAAGTTTTAATTTGTTTTGGATGATTGTACTATTGAGTTTTTATAATTTCCACCTGCAGTTGAGTTTTGGGGGAATGCCATACTCTGGTAAGCCCACCTCGGGCGGAAGAAGACATTTCAAAGGGTGCATGGAAAGTATCAACTACAATGGCGACAATATCACCGACTTGGTCAGAAGAAAGAAACTAGACACTTCCAGCTTTGTGAGTTTGCTTCAGAATTTCCCAGAATTTTAAAGGCATGACTAAAGCCATAATTGTCAACAATAAAACACCACAGCATATAAATTTAAAGATTTAAATTTAAAGATTAAAGAATAGCAATAATTACTTCTCAGTTGATGCTACATGACTGATTGTTGTTAGTTAAGTTAAAAGAATCTGCTTTAATTTGTTTATAATGCATTACAAGCTATTTGAAGTTCATTATCTTCCTGTACTCTGAATGTGTGATGAGCTGAGATTATGCTATGATTATGCTATTATAACGTTTTCAAGCAATTAACTAGGGCTTATTTAGAGCAATTTATTTAGGTCAACTTGAAGTTGAGAGGCTCATATACGAAGTGCAGAACAGTGAAATAAATTTGATTTAATGTTCTATATATTAACCACCAATACACATATGTGTATATATTTTGAATGCAGTTCACACCTAAAAATTTTTATATTCTCTACACTCCACTTATACAAACTTTGTAATGTGAGCAAGTGTACTCCTGGCTACTTGTTAATATAAAAAGTCACCTCTTAGGTATTATTAAAAACTGTACCTGTAATTACTCATGGTAATTATGAAGGTGTATTAAACTTTCATGCAAAAATTGTTTACTATACCAAGCGCCGCCATCCACATGTTTATGAAGTGCTCAGAAATGGCTGAATGCATTTAATTTTTTTATAACATGATGAATTTCACTGTATATGAAAGAGAACATTTGTGGAACTGAAATTAGCATTTAGAAAGGCTGAAGGCTATGAATAAAGCCACTCGGCCTCACCTCCCTGAGGTTCAGGTACGTACGCAGCCGTCCAAACATGCTGTAAAAGCATTTTTACGGAGTAATCCTTAATCCAAAATACAATGAACTCATGAACAATGAACTCAATATGGTTTTCAGACATCAAAGCAAGTTTGCTACTGTCCTACATAAAAAGTCAATTGCAGTTGCTTTAAACTGTGCGTTACAGATAGCATAATTCTCTTTAGAATATTGGATCCAAAGTTTTACTACAGCATTTTACCCAAATTAGCATTTAAAGGCCTTGCACTTTACAGTTTTTTTTTTTATTACAAACCAGTCAAATTCGTCTTTTTTTTTAACATTACTCTTTATAATTTTGTTTACAAATAAGGATGGGTGTCCATTTAGCCTTAGTCTTCTGATGTATAAATATTTTTAAGTACCATGTGAGACACATCTTGCTATGATGTGGGACGCATCCACAATGCTTCCACAATTCCACATTGTTTCCACAATGCTGAAAATGTTTAGTTTTATGAAATGTATTTGCGTGGCTCACAAAAAAATAGACCTAACAAAAGAAAGAGTGTCTATATAATTTTTCCACATTCCTTATTGTCATCATTCCTACAAGAGGTTCCAAAAATAGTTGTTTAGATAGATGGTTTAGTCTATAATCAAAAAAATTATAACTGTTTCTTTTTTTTTCTTTAGCGTAACTTGTCATTCTCCTGCATGGAGTCTCCCACCTTTCCTGTTTTCTTCAATGGCACTAGTTTCCTGCAACTTCCAGGCAGAAGAGAGCACAATATGGTTTCAGTCGGCTTCCAGTTTCGCACATGGAACGCTAATGGACTATTGATGTTTAGCTCGTTGGACGATGGCATGCTGGAGCTCACTCTAAAAGATGGAAAAGTTGCAGCACACATCAGTGTCTCTCAGGAGAGAAACTCCCGCATGGACATTTCTTCAGGTAAATGAGGCTCCATGTGCCTTCAGGCACATGTACGAGTTGTGTCAATTTGTTCAAGATGACCTATTAGCCTTTACATTCTATTGGCTGTAGACATGTACTCTCTTATATTACAAATCACATTAACCTCCAGGCTTATATAAAAGGAATGAAAACTGTCATAGTAAGTCCCAAATGTGACAAAGCCTGGTAATAACAGTGTGTGTTTGTGTGTGTGTGTGTGTGTGTGTGTGTGTGTGTGTGTGTGTGTGTGTGTGTGTGTGTGTGTGTGTGTGTGTGTGGGTGTGGATATGTGTGTGTAGTCCTTTTATATATTTATATCTGATGTACTGTTTCCTGATACCCTACAACAACGAGAAAAGTGACCAGTTTGGGAAAGTGATCCAAAATACACTGCAAAGACTCCCTCAACTGTTTCCAACCTCTTTCCAGCTAGAAAAAGTATTATTAACAAAATATGTGATTATTATCCTAAATAGACATAAGAGCAGTATGTGCTAGAGATTTCGAGCTAATTAAGCAACATTATCAAATAAGATTTTAATCATACTATTACCTTAGTACAGTGTGTTTGTTTTTCTTTTTATGTTGTAACCTAATTAATACTGGCGAGAACATCCTTATTCTAATATAAAAGCAAAATCTGATGAAGCATGACAGGTTGATTAATCACAGCAATTCCTGTTTTTTATAGACCTGTTTTTTATTTTTCTTTATACTTTATTAGTTGAAACCCTTAATCTACATACTTACTATACTATATCCAGTACCTGTCAAACGTTTGGACACACCTCCTTCTTGCTCCATTGTATTTTTATTTTATTTTTATTTTTTTGCTCACCATACAGATGGACTTTGTAGTTTTACAATTACAGACTGTAATACAACTGTTTTCTTTGTTTTTGTTGGTCCCATGTGGATTCTCTGTGCTCTATTGTTCAGGATAATTACAGGTATAATTTGGGGGGTGTATTTATGAAGCTGTTTTAGTGCAGTTCCATTTAAACACCTTAGTGACACTGTTGAAATAGGAATAATGCACCAATCAAATAATACCTGCTCTGGTGGCACTGTTGGGGTCCTGACCATTAGAGAACAGAGTAAAGGGGACATACACAGCATGTACTGCAGTCCACAAACAGATGGACTACAGTCTGGAATTGTAGAACTCAATCTTCATGAAAAGTAGAACTGATCAAATTGACAGTAGGTGGAGCAAAACGAAGGTGTGTATAAATTTTGGTACCAATTAAAATATTTTATATATAATTTATAAATAGGTAGATGAACAGAGAGGGCATAGATGGATAGCTATCCGTGTGTGCGTGTGTATAAAGGTACAGGACCTGTTCGGGTACCCAGTCTTTTTTGATCAACATGTATAAGCCTGACTGCTATTGACTTTGGTGCAAAATAATTGATTCTGTGAAGTAATCTGAGAGCCAATTTCCTGCATCCATAGAGAGTAAGGTACAGCATTGTAATCACGGTAAAGTGGAGGGTTTTATCTAAGCCACCCCTGCGGCGACAATCTCTGCTAATGTAATGCTTTTCAGATTTCATACAGGCTTTAGTGCTGAAGGTCAAATGTACAGACTTTAGTGCCTTTATTTCTTCATTACAGTTGCTACTGAACTGAGACACAGAGCGACAGTTTAATTCAAAACAGATTTCAAAGGCACAAAGTCATTATTTAGTCAGGCTTTATTTACCAACAATGAGTACAAGAATAACATGAGGTTGGGCTTTCCAAAATTTGGCATGTTCTCTTAAAGTATAATTTACCAGGCTTGAAGTATATTTTACAAATCTGCAACCATTATATATATATATATATATATATATATATATATATATATATATATATATATATATATATATATATATGCAAAAAAGTGTTTCATTATTGTTTTATTTCATTTAATATAAGTTTGTCTTGGAAAATTACAGTTTTTTTTATAAATTACCAGTTTTTTAAACCCCTCAAAAAAGAGTCCATGTCCAAGAGTCCAAGATACAGTATATTACCTTATCCAACATACACATGTACAGCATTTATTTTGCAAAAAACTTAAGTCTTTGATATGTCCTTTATCTTATAATTATCTAGTAGCTAAACTGTGCTGTAAATCTCTTTGGTTGTATCATTATATGTCCTGGGATTTGTTCATTTTATATGCCTTATAGTTACCCCAGATATCTATAATATCCAGCTTTATGTCCAAGTTGTAAATTCTGGGCAAAGTCAGAAGCCTCTGCCCATATTTAAATGTAGGTAATATATTGTGACCTCAAAAGAAAAAAATAAAATAAATTACCTCTATTTAACAATTTTGTATTATGATTTATATTTATTTGCTAATATTATTTATACATTTTATTAACAAAATGTTTTATTCATTCATTATCTTCCGCTTTATCCTATATTAGGGTCCCCCATGCCCATCCAGGGGAGAACGTTTCAGGCGCTGGGCAGATAGACCCAGGACAGGGCGCCAATCCATCGCTGGGCACACACTCACTCAAACAGACACACTCTATATGGGGCAATTTGGCAAACTCAATTGACTTGATCCATGTTTTTGGACTGTGGGAGGAAAGCGGAGAACCCGGAGGAAACCCATGCGGACACGGGGAGAACATGGAAACTCCACCGAGATGGGGATTCGAACCGGAAATCCCTAACGCTGAGAGGAGAACATGCTAACCACTAAGCCACCGTGCCACCCTAAAATGTTTTATCATTACTAAAATATATAGATCATGAAATTAGTGTTTTCAGAAGAGTGGAATTTGTAATTCATAAACTGATCATTTTAGTCCTTCAGTTATTTCTTTAACTTCGAAAACTAATGCATTTCAGAAAAGCCATTTTAATCTAGATGTTTTAATTTAGGCTCTACACATCTATACTTGATGATCTAAATGATTTTTAATTATAATTCTATGAATAATGTATTATTATTATTATTATTATTATTATTATTATTATTATTTTTTTTTTTTTTTTTTTTTTTTTTTTTATTATTATTATATTAGTGAATACTTGGTGTTACTACTCTCTATCTTTAATAAATAGCATTAATTTGTTATTTATAAGTGTCTACTTATTTCCATTTGTCAGCTTCACACCACATATTACTGAAAAAAGTATCCACAGAGAGATTTGTACTCTAATGGTACATAATGTGATGTTTAAATGACATATGCATCTCTAGACATTAGTCTGTCAGAGAGTATGCAATTACCAACCTGGATAATTCTTTCTGAGAATCATACACTGAGAGCTTTGTACACTTTAAAAGGATCATTAAAGGTAAAGCATCCTATGAGTGGTGCAACTTAAAATGTTTGTTAAATTAATAATTGCTAGAACCTTAATATTCATTTTCAGTCAGTGTTACAAGTCAACAATCATGTGAAATTTATGAATCCTCATTAAAAACATTTGAAATGTGGTATGATACAAATAATAGAAAAACTTTAAAACACTAAAATAGTAAACAGTGAAAATTATAAAAGTAATGCTTTGGAGTGTGTGACACCGCAAAATGGTATGATCAGTAAATTGACTTAAATAGGATTTGTGAACTAATCAGAAAATAACTAAAACTTATTTCATATTTTTTGAAAATTACTTTCTGTATTCTTGATGCAGGTTCAGGGCTGAATGATGGACAATGGCATGATCTTAGATTTCTGGCCAAAGAGAATTTTGCTATGCTGACCATTGATGGAGACGAGGCTTCTGCTGTCAGGGCCAATGCACCTGCACTAATCACCACAGGAGGAACGTACCATTTTGGGGGTAAGTGTTGAAATTTGTCATCTTTTTTTATAGCTTTTAATAGCTATCTATGGAAATTTCAGATAACTGCTTGTTTCATGAGGCAAATGTCTCATCTAAACCTTTGCAGAACAAGCTATGAGAAACCTTTTTTTTTATAGTGGGGGGGGTCACAATCCCTAAACTTGATACAGATTTAATGACAGGTCAGTACAACATCAGACTTGATTTTTTTTTGTTTTTGTTTTTGGATAGCTGATAAGATAACATACTGAAAATAACTACTAAATGTGATTTGTGACAGTCATAAATGTGTAACCGAGGGTTTTTGGTTTCCATTTTTTTTAGATTAGTTGGTTCTCCTAGGAGAGATTTTAAAAAAATTTTTGTTTTCCAGCAGTAACACAGTTTATGTGGTTAAAGTTTAAAAGATGTATGGGGCCAGGGCATGAAGCTTTAATATCAAGATACTGCAAGTTTTTGTAAGCTGAAAGTTTCTCCACTCTATGGAATTTGTTGGTTTGTTGGTGGTTTTTATCATTTCGCCAGTTATTATGTGGTTTGAGAATGGCAGGGCTAAAATTGTATTTAAGCTACGGCTGCAGCTGCAAGAGCTAGTTTTTATTGCTATCTGCTTTAAAATAAATGAAATGCATTATTATCACACATCTGCCAAAGCCATATGAACAGGCACTGTTAGGTGAAATTTATGTTGTAGTATAAAATAGTATTACAATCCTTAAAATCTAATGAATTCTGCATGAAGCTCAGTATGCAACAGAGGTATGCATACGAATTGTTGTGATTTATTGGTGCAATCTGTTTCTTCTGCATTCTTTGTTCTTGTTCTTCTTTGTTCCTCAGTATTATTATTTAGCTTATTGCATTTATTTCCCGCAAGGAATGTTCCTTTTTAACATATTATTCCCAGACACTTTTACTCATTTACATTTAAAAATGTACTAACATCAACTTTACACATGGCAGCAAGTAAATTAAAATAAAAAAGCTTTTGTATTTGCTGATGGTGCCCCAGTGCACAGTCATAAATACAAATCAATGATCTTCTACTGATCACTGTTTTATCAGCTGTAAAGCAATATGTCTGGTTTCTCTAATTCTCTTAGAACCGATTCCTCCTCCTCCTGATAATTGAAGTTTTATCTTACTCAAGCTTAAAGTCAATCCAGTTATTATGTGTGGGAATTCAGATAATCAGATCTCTCGTATTCAAGGTTTCTGAAGAAATAAGAAATAATAAATTGAAACATTTTTCAGATTTATGTATTTTTACTGTTCTTGGTTGTAAAGCAAATTTTGAAATTTGACAAATTCAGTAAAAAGTACTTCATGGGCCATGAAAGGGAATTTTGACTGGCATTTTGAAGAGTTAGGGATGTGTCATTCTGCATTTGTCCATACTTCCAGCAATCCATTGATCCATCCAGTCATCTATGTGCATGTATATGTTACAACATAAGGAAGATCAGACATTGAACTTGACTGAACATGCTACCCAGCTGTTAGTTTAAGCCCTCGTCCTATCCCGGCTTGATTATTGTAATGCGTTGCTTGCTGGTCTCCCAGCATCCACAATCAGGCCTCAACAACTAATTCAAAACTCTGCAGCCCAACTTGTATTCATCCAGACCAAGTGAACTCATGTCACTCCACTACTCATTTCTCTCCATTGGCTCCCTGTGGTTGCTTGCATTCAGTACTGACTCTGGCTTACAGGACCATCTCTGGACCTCCTCTTAACTTCACTCTATCTTTTCAAAATACACTCCGACTTGTTCACTTTGCTCCAGTGATGATTGCCGCCTGGTGATTCCACCTCACCAAGGAGCAAATTCTCACTCTGTGGCATTCACCACTGCAAAATGGTGGAACGATCTTCCCAACTCTGTCCGTAAGGCAGAGTCACTAGCCATTTTTCAGAAACTACTGAAGACGCATCTTTTTAACAAATACCTTTTGTAGGAAAAAAAAATAATAAATAAAAATAATAATAAATAAATAAAATAAATAAAGGGGGGGGGGGGGGTGCAGGATCAGACAGTGTAGCTGGTTTTCTTCATAAGTACTGACTTGTGGTGTTCTCATTTGTAAGTCACTTTAGATAAAATGTCTGCTAAATGACTAAATGTAATGTAAATATGTGTGTAAGAGATCACAGTAACTTTCAAAACGGTGGAAACCCACGTTTCACATGATAAACAAAAGTAAGATTCATTTATTAAGCTTCTGTGAATTAAACGCAAGTCGCTATTTTAAATTTCCCCATTGTGGGGGAAATAAAATTATATCAATAAAGAAAAACATTATTATCCTCGTACTGTATAAGATGCTGTGGAGAAACTCAGAAAAAGGGAAAAGAGGTCAAAATAGCAACACATGAAGGTCAAACAGCAGAGGTGCAACTGCTAACAGACACGAGCCTGCTGTTTAATGGTACAAAGGTAACAGTTTAATTAACTGGATGTCTACAGCCTAAAACATTCACCAGGTGTTCTTGACAGTTGACAAAAATCTACTTGCACAATGTTTCCTGTAGAAATTGCAGAGATGGGCTGAGGTCTGAACTCTTAAGCTTTTTTGTTAGATTAAAGCTATTCTTTTTGACTTAAGAGGATAATTGGCTTGTGAAGGACTCTGGCAAACCAATAATTTCTCTGCTGTCTTAACTAGAACTTGTACTTGCTTTGAACGTCAGTGTTCTTTTTGAGACCATCAATAAGTTTTATTCTATGTTTTGTGTTTTAAGAGGTTTCTTAACATTAGCTTAAAATACCCTAAACAATTTATTACGTTAGGATTTTAAATGCATTTGTATAAATAAGGTGATTTAAATGCAAGGTTAAAATAAGGTGATGGAGGTCAAACATCAAGCAGCCTAAAAAAAACTAACCTTGAACTGCAATATGGCACCCTGGAATTATGAGAGACAAGGATTACTTGCTGCCGAAACCCATTTCAAACCTCTTTTTATTCTTTCATGAATTGCCTAACGCACAATTTAGAAAAAGACATGGCCATGAACATTACTCTCCTGATTAAGCTTTTTATGCTGCACTAAATACTATGTGGATTTTTTTTATTTTTTTGCTGGTGGCTAGTTTTACAAGGTCAAACAGAGCACAATGAAAAAGGAGAGAGGCTTTAAAACTCCTGCTCAGCACATTATCATGAAAACTTCATTAATCAGTCTAATCTTTAAACCACAGTGGAATGAGAAAGTTAAATACACTTTATACACCATCCATTTGGGAAATCAAAGTGAAATTAGTAACATCACAATACATTTCTGTGTTAGACATAGACATCATAATTAGACAGCTTTAACTGCAACTGGAGAATACAATCATGCATCTGTATTACTGCTATGGAAAATGCATGTCGTACTTCTGATTATTTGTGTACAAATTTGCATTAAGCAAATAATTATAACGTGCTGGAAAACCATGGAATTGTACTTTATAGACTTTATAAAGTTTCCTGAACAAAATAGTCATATTTATGTATTAGATTGCTTGTTTTTATACTTTGTCTGAATTTGCGAAACACCCAATGACCCCAGGTCACATCATGTGTCTTCCATCCATCCATTATCTTATGCTGGATTCTCTACTAGGGTCGTGGGGAGACCATTTCGGGTGCTTGACAGATATACTCAGGACAGGGTGCCAATCTATCACTGAGCACACTTACAAACACACACATTATAAATAGGGGAGATTTAGAGCAGCCAATTTTCCTTAAATCTATGTTTATGGACTGTGGCAGGAAACCGGAGAACCCAGAGGAAACCTATGCAGACACGTAGTGACTATGAAAACAAATATGCTTTAAAATAACTAATGATGCCTGTTTTTAGATAACTCACTAAATACTGTATTTATATAGATTGAGATTGAGATTCACTTCTGATTTATTCTTGATTTTTTTTTTTGTATAAAGCATCATGGCTGTATAATGAATCATGTAAATGGAACAAATTTAGAAAATTACCTTCAAAAATTGCCTAAAACGTGTAACACCAGTTTGTATAAAGACCCTTTCTGCTGCATGAATGTAGATGTGCATGTGGAAAAAATATTTTTAAAAAATACATTGATAATAAATTAATAAACATAAATTGCATCATTGACTGAGAATAAGAACTTTGAGGCTGACATTGGTGCCTACCTTTACAAATGATCTTTGTACAAAAAGTTCATATATTCCCGAGTTCAGCCAAAAATTGTGCATTTTCAGTAACAAAATATAAATCATCTGAAGTTTTTAAAACATTTTAACATGAGCTTTGGGTACACTTTGGCATAAGCCATACCCAGACAAACTGTATACATAATTTGTTCACCTTTAGTGCCACTTCACATCGACATGTACCTGAGGTGCCCATGCTGCTGTTGCTGATTTATAGATGAAATGGATAAAGCTGATGCAAACACACTAAGTTTAACATTTTTGCTTTTTGTAATGGGGCTTATATGTAAAAAGGATTTAAAAAGAAAAGTAAAGAAGTCAATTAATTGCATCAGGCTGAATATTCTTTGTCTCTAGATAATATTATGTAAGAGTGTAGTAATAAATAACATAGATTAGAGACTACATGTGTTTAGATAGATTTAATAAAATACAACCACAATGTTTAAATTTTATGATCAACTGATCGGGTATTGCTTTTATTATACTACATATTTGTTGGTTTTATCCTTCATATGGTTAAAAGGAAAGGGATAGCACAGTGTACTTGTCAGGTAGTAAAAGTTTCTAGTCAAAAGAGCGGGATCTATTTAACAATAAACTTTATTCATGTGCGAGTAGATTTTTAACTACGTACTTATTCACTTTCATTTGTGTGGATATGAAGATGAGATGAGTTTAATATAAAATAATCATCGTTTAACTATTTTGCATACCACCCCAATTAGCTTTTTCTTCCATGTTCATTAGATTTCCTTCTTATTTAAATATAAATTCAATTAAACCTTGACTAGAAGACAATCGCAAAGCCTTTTCGTAGAAGTTCTGACAATGGTTTTTGCGTATGCTGAACTAAGAGTAAACTTGTGTTACTGTGAAGAAGCAAACAAATTTCCAGCAACAAATGAAGTTACTTAAATGGAATACCAGAAAAGGAAATATCGTGCTGATAATAAAATTTAACAATGTGCCACTTTTAATAGGGGAAATACCATCCTTTTAGATCTATCTACTGGTCATGAATTAAACATTAAACACACATACACTCATTAAAATAATCACTTATTCTCTGGCTTGCTGTGGATCAATAACTGTGCTAAAAATTTCAGCAACAATTTAACATGCATTCTTATTGCTATAGGGAGGGTTCAAAATTACAAAATCCTCCACAACCATCGATTATGGAATACATTAATGTAGCTCTTTACTTATAGTTGTTCAGTAATTATGACTTATCCAAATTGCATAGTTATACACCCACAATGAGCCTTTCATATCTTCCCTGACATTATTGATTCTCTGCATTCCTCCTGCAGATTTTTAGCCCACAGTCATTTTTACCAGATGTTGCTTATTTCTGAGTTTCTACTTTCATGAGGCTCTCTGGCCTGTCATTCCACCACTAGCATAATCTCATCCTTGGTGTTTTACCTGTTTTTTAATGTTAGTCATACTGGTGTACACCCCTTAGACCCAAAAAGGGTAACATTAAAACTTCAGAATACACATTCCAGGATTCCAGTAACATATGAAATTGGCAAAATGTGATTCTGGCCTTTCTTCCACTGAATATTTACAAATTTCTGTAGCCCCTCTACTAAATCTAGTTGAAAGCATTCCCAAAGGTGTGCATTTGTGCACAGATTATCATGGCTTTTGAATGGGTTTCTGTGTTATACGTTATCCTTTTATTCAATTTATTTGTGCTTATTTACTCATGTGTAAAGTTAATTAAATATATCTTTGCTGATATGTATACAGGGTATTTCCTGCAGACACAGGCATCCCCCTCACAACGTACATTTCAAGGCTGCATACAGCTCATTCAAGTGGACAACCAGTTGGCTGACCTCGCAGCAGTGGAGCAAGGAATGTTGGGAGCCTTCGAGAATGTCAGCCTGGACATGTGTGCCATCATAGATAGGTAAGAACCCTGATTTAAAAATCTACCTGCATAGAACAAGCTGCCTAATAATCCATTAACATGCATGATAATTGCCTGTATTGTATAGGATTATAAGGTTTTTAAACAGTTCAGGGCAAGAGCGAGTACATTTAAGATGTACATGATAAGATTATTTATTTATATATATATATATATATATATATATATATATATATATATATATATATATATATATATATATATATATATTTACTCAGATATTTATGTAATGATTTTTTAATGATAGAAGAAAAATCTAAATGATCAAACTTCACATTAAGTAAAAATTAGTTGCTATGAGAGATAAAGAATGTGAGAAGAAATCAGATGCGGCTTGATTTTGTAAGACCTTAACTCCGTACCAGATCATAACCTTCAGACCTTAATACCTTAAGTAACACCTTTAACTTTTGCTTTGTAGTTCTATTTTAGTAGTATCTGTTTCATTCATAATATTATATAATACATATAACTGAGAGAAATAAACAGCTTTATATACAGAGCGCTATATATTACCTCTGTATAAGTTAATCTGATTTTTCCAGTGATCTCCTGCTAATTCAGTTTTTTGATCCCATTACTAAAATAGGTTTATTAGTGATATCAGTGAGCATCACTGCTTCTTTATTGTGTTTGTGGCTTTACAGCAAAAAAAACCTTGAAGCAGTGGTAGTTGAGTCAATTAATAGCTTAAGTCATTATCAGAACTCATTGTCGTGTATTTTTCGACTGTTCCATCCATTAAGGTGTCAGACAAAAAGTACATAATAAAATTAACTTACTCATAATCGTTATTCTTATGTTTAATCGGTGACTGTTAATCGGTATCAAGTTGTAGTTCTATTTAAGAAATCAAAATCCATTTTAAATAACATTTGCATTGATTTTCTGTATAATTTTAGCTTTTAGCAACACATATGTCTAGTTTTTCATGGCAAATGAACTATGAGCCAGACTGTTATCAGCAACAGTAGCAAAAAAAGCATCTGTCATGATATGAAATGTTTCCCAGTTGTTTCAGCAGGACTATTCCTTCCTTGTTCTATATATGATATAGCTACATGGCATTATGGCAGATTTAGGGTGCTTGTGTTCGTTGAAACTTTCTGCAGTTCAGGTTTGTCTGAAAAATTTATGGCACATCACGCAGAAGAGATTCAGACATCAGTAACCACAGTATTGAGTGGAAGAAATGTAATATTAAACAATAATATACAACATTTCCACTTATAAATAGTTTCCAAAAGTCAAATTGATTAGATTTTTATCAGTTTGATTTGTTTGAAAATGATTTAAAGGTTTTGGTTTTGTCATTTGAAGGTTTATAATGATAAAAAAAAATATTTGTTAAAGTTGCATTTTTTTTTTACATTTTTTAAAAAATATTTTAGCACTATTTTAACATAAAAAATGAATTTTTGTTCTGTATCCCATGATGGCATATACAGTAAGTAAGACACAAAATATCTATTATTTAGAATGCTCAGAATCATTCAGGACTGGAGACAGGATTTTCCAGCCACAAATAACAATTTTATTTTAAAATAGTTTACCAGTAGACTGGCAGGTGCAACTGTAGACATACAGATCCATATAGACAAGACTGTAGTCTGCCGTCTCTCTCAATCTCCACAGCTATGGCTCTCTTTCTGACTCTCTTAAGCATCTTGCTTCTTGACTCCCTGCACCAACACACATGGCCTATATTGATACCTAACCATCACAGCAATAGCAAAAGAAGTCACTCAATTCATTGCCACATCATGGAAATAAACAATCCATTATTTTTCATTTTCTTTGTTTTGATGGAAGGTGCCTCCTTGTCATTTTTTTTCTGATGGCAAAAAAATGCTTAAATATGTTTTGGGTTTTTTTTGCATTGATATGAGACATAAGCAGGCAGAATGAGAAACTTGGGATTCTGAGACATACCTTGTGTGTGTAGAAAGTATTTGATCACTGTTAAGACAAATATCCTGTAAAAATGTCATGTTAAGTTTATGAATAAAATCCCAGAAATAACTCACAACAGTGACTATAACTAACATAGTTCCATTGTGTAATTAAATCTATTTATTTAAATATATGCAAATATATGTAAGAGAAATTGAGATGATAAAATCATATTTAGTGTGTTTTAAGCTTTAAGTAGAACTGCTGTTGTTCTAACAACTGAGATACTAGCATAAGTCTCTGGAGGACACAAATAATTTCTCAATGTGACTGTGTGTGAGACCGCTGTATTGTGCAGCGTGCCTTGGTATACTTGTTGTTTTCCACATCATGACTTATGGTGTAAGGTGTATCTTACGGAATATTTGTGTTAACTAAAAAAGAGATTTTCTTTATCCACTTAATTCCTGGTCAAAGACAGCATTCTGATACATCCAATGGGTTGGTACTGCCTTACATATTTTGTCCTTACAAACAACCTATTTAATCTGTTTATGGACCTCATCTAACTCTGGAAAACAGTCTTTCCCAAACTTTTTTCCAAACTGCCAAAAAATTTAAATATCTTTATTTGTACTGCAATATTTTGGGCCAGTCAACATTCATATGAACTAAAAGGGTGTCTGCATATACTTGACAGACATTTTGTGTATTTGTTAAGAAACATGTACATTAAAACATACATGAAATCGCAGACCTTTTCATATTAAAAGCAATTATGTAACAAAACTTCAGATAATATGAATCAGACACTAAATTCAACATTTATAAATATCAAGTACATGGACAACCTCTATGCTTAGAGAGTGGGTCTGCTAGAGTGGGTTTGAGAGCCCTCCAGTCTGTCTGAACTGGCTTGATATTCGTCTGCTGAGGGAATCTGGACAAAGGCAAACAAACAACTCCATCCACACCTCCTCATGTCAACTCTCAGTCTCTTCAGACACGGAGACAGATCCCGCCTTATAGAAACACGATCTCAGTTTGTACTCATTACTCTCTGGAGGATTGCTGCATAATTTTGTTTCACGCTGGGTTCGGCTAGGCTAATGGATTTGACACTCTGTGGACGAGAGGAGCTCAAGAAACCTTTTTTTTCTGCTAACGTGGGCGTATTACCAAAGCACCTTTGAAAATGAGAAAAGGAGAGGAGCAGCGATGCTGTTAATTGTTTTAACTTTAATTAGGATTTTCAGGAGGGACGTGATAAAGGAGCTACAAATCTGCATTGCTGATACATGCTAATCTTCTTATACACTATAGTAGATGCAAAAATAGTTTTATTCATTTATGCTTTTAAACTCAGTTTTTGAGAGTCGTCATTTTTTAAAACATATTTATCAAATTTGGTCATCATCATTTATCATCATACCCACAGGGTAATACTATAGTTCTTATGTATAACATGTTGACACCTACAGAGAACATGTTTTATTCTTTATCATTCTTATACTTTTTAATTAAATCGGTAATTATAATCAGAAAAAGAAGCTTAGTCCAGAGCGTAGTCCGGGGGGAAAAAACTAAATAACTGATTAATAAAAAAAGTTAAAAGAGATTAACATTTATAAAACAAAAAGTGACACTTAGTGTTAGTTTTAAAATTAACTTGCAGGTAGTTTTGTTAGAATTTTTTTTTTGCCTGCCAAATTTTTCCAAATAATCTAGGAGGCCGTTTATTATTTTTTATACAAAGATTACTTATAAATATATATTTGATTAAACAAATACAAGTTTGTCTGATAAAATGTACAGGAACAGATGTTTTGGAGGTTTTTTTCTGTTTGTTCCCATGATTTTATTATTTTATTATTTTTACAGTAATGCATGCACACTCATGCCTTATTGCTTTAATAGCTGCACAACCTTGAGTGCCTTATTGCTTTAAAAAAAAAAGGGTTCACTCACACTAAAATAAAAAAAAAACTAGTTTTGATTTATAAATGCATTTATTGTAAACAATATTATTAATAAACATGTCATTTGTGATGTAATCTAGGTTTTTTTAAGTAAATATTGATTGCTGAGCAACAGGATACCAGCTTACTGCTCTAATATGGGATAAAGTGTGGAAGATAATGGATGGAGAACTACCCATTTTATAAGCAACATGACACCCCACAAAGCCCACATTTTCTTAACGTATCCTCACTTATAAAGTGACAAGCATTATCCTTTTGTCCTGAAACATCATTACTTGAGGTTCTAAATATGTTTATGGCATGTGTAATGGCCATAAAGTGAGTGAGATAAAATTCATTAAAACAAATCCACTAAATTAAACATGTACTTCCATTAAAATGTAGCTTTCTCATATCGTGGCAGGTAGGGTTTGAGCCCAGTGGCTGGGACACAAAAGAATTAGTATGCTTCACAAATCCCTTTTCCAATTCTTCTTACCCTGCCAGTAACTGTTCTGCTTCTCAGTAGAAAGTGCAGTTGAGGTACAAAATATAGAAGAAGAACAAGAAATGGTATTGTGGGCGGACATAACACATTTCAGCTGTTCTAACAGTCCTGCATGCTGTGTTACAGATGCATGCCCAATCATTGTGAGCATGGAGGAAGATGCACTCAGAACTGGGAAGGCTTCATCTGTTCATGTGATGGCACTGGGTACACTGGAGCCACCTGCCATACCTGTATGTACACACTGTTCTGTGATAACAGCCCCGAATTTACTTTGATTCTTAAAACCAACAACAGGTTTAACAAACTGCTGTCTCTGCTCCTTTTTGTTAGATAGCATGCACAGTATGGTGGTGTTAATATCTTGGTATATATGAACAGTGCTAGAAAGGAAAGAGATACACCACAGGGAATTTTCCTTCTTACTTCATATATGCAACTAGACATATTAAAAGAAAGTAGAACATTGTGACATTGTGATGATGATCCTGATCAAGTCATCATGCTCTCAGACTAGGAGAGGTCTTTTTTTGGTTTGCACCGCACGTCACTATTATACTGTTAAAACAGAGATCAGAGAAAAGGGTGTTATATTATATTTATATATATTTATGTCTGTTAGTGAGGGGTGACTGCAGAGTAAAAAGAAAACACTGTAAAGGTTCCTATCTGGTAGATGGAATATTCTATGCATGTCAGCCACACACCTTTTCCTTTAAATGTGCATGCAGACTTCAGTGTGGACGGGTAGATGGAGGAGAAAGGAGCGTTTCAGCACATCTGACAGTGTTATAGAAAATTCACCTGAACTGTAAAATAAGTTAGAGCTGTGCGCATGGCCAGCACTGTTAGTGGGACTCTGTGGGGCTAATGCAGTCCCCTTCTAAGGACAATGGAAACAATTTTTTTGCGGTGAAATTGACATGGTTGCTGTGGACTTTGTAAAGAAATGTGGATATTTTGAAATAATTTTGTCATATTTTTTCTGGGTTTTAATAAACACTAATAGCACTTTTGAAGCTAATTCCTAATCCTGGTTTTCACTCTTCAACATCTGCCCAATGACCAAAGCATACTAGTGTAAGCATTTTCTGTGGAGTCACAATCACAGATGGTGGCAGCGATCCTTTTCTAGTGCGGTGAAGAAAATCCAGTGGACAGAAAGTCATGTGAACAGAAATACCATTATTTCTGGAATTCCTGTATTCCATAAATAATGGCTCCAAAAAAACAAGTGAATAAAAATGAAACACAAATTTTGCAAAATCCTAATGAGCATCAAGAACAACATTGTCGAAACTCTGTCCTTGGAAGAAGCTGAAAATGTTTTTCAGTTATGCAGTCTACTTAGAAAGTTTATGGATGTTCACCATCCGCTTTCATGTCCGCACAAAGCCCTTTATTCAGAAATGTGCATCATCTGTCAGTAAATCCACTTCCGATTTAGTGGTACGTATTTCTATATTGGCTGATAAAAAAAGGGGGAATGATGACTTGATTTAGGGTAATCATCACAAACCTAAATTCTGGCTTTACAGAGAACATCTGATGCTCAGTGGTATTTTAATGTCTGTATGACATGCAGTATATTTTCAAAGGCAGACTTTCTAATGCTGACAGGCCTCGTGCATGCGGTGGCTACAAACTGATTAGATTAGATGAGACCAGACAGATAGATAAATCTAGATTAGACAGTTTCACCCTTAACATAAAATAATGAAATATTAATTTATCAAATTGGGCAAAAACTTCAAGTAATATAGGACTTTCATAAGAAGTGATTTGGAAATGGTTTAATGAATGACTTATTTTATTTATTTATTTATTTTGGTTTTGGGTTTACTGTGCTTAATAAGCAAAGTAAACACAAATCCGATTAAAGAAGTGCACCCCAGTTAGCTATTATTCTGCCTCCTTTCCAAACTCAATTTCCTAATATAGGGTAAAATCAATAGATTTTAGTGTGGAAGGTTGCAAACTTTGTTTACGTTTTAGTAAATAAACTGCAGTCAATTTGGAAAAGATAACAGGAATCCAAATTTACAGCCTAATGCTTTGATTGCACATGGTGTGATAGAGTAGAAAGCACAGAGCGGCTGGCAGATGAATTTCCTCTTTTAGCATTTCCTGACGTTTGAGATGTGATGACCTTTGCAGCGCTGACTCGCACCAACCTTGGAACCATTTCATTCTATTCATTTTAGATTACATGCAATACAACGTCTGTAGCACACCACCCACGCCACAGCTGCTTCGCTACACATTTAACCTCAGCTTGTTCCTGATTGTTGACTCCTATGCATCTCGACAAAGTCAATCTTTACATAACGCGTACACAATCTGATAAGTAATGACACTTCCTGCACAGATCTGCCTCCTATAAACTATTCATCATATTGAAAAGGCGAGGCATGATGCCAAGCCAGGCGATGTTAACCTGCTAGCGCGGAACTGATGTTGAAGCTCAGCTTTGATTCATAAGCAAGCTTGTAAGAAAGTATTTCAATGAATAAGGTTAAAAGATTTATGCTTCTTGGCTGCTATCGTGAAAGAAAAAATAAAGCCATCTGCTACGTGTTTTAAAACATCTGCTAAGGCTATGTTTGTTTTTTTCTGTCTAGCTGTTTATGAGCAGTCATGTGAGGCTTATAAGCACCTGGGGAAATCGTCAGACATCTATTGGATTGATCCAGATGGCAGCGGACCTCTCAGACCCTTTAGAGTCATCTGCAACATGACAGGTCATTATTTTTATTGTTATTATTATTAGTAGTAGTAGTATTGGTATTAGGAGTATTAGTATTGTATTAATCACTGTAATGCTATACATTACATAGATATATATCTACATATCATTCCTAATAAAACAGTATACCATGCTGCAGAATAAGGCTGTTTATAATTAATCATTATGACAGTTTAAATCTGTTAGACTTTAATAGAAAAAAAGAATTACAATATAAATATCTGATGTATATTAAAACTTATTAGGATTTTACATGTAATGTTATTTATATAAAATGATTGTTTTATTGTAATATTGTACAAACTACATCATATGGACCAATTTATTGGGACATATGCATTATTTTTAAAAGAGCTTGTACCTAATTTCATTCTAAGCTGGTCACTTCCTTGTGCCTGTTATGGATTTCATATATGTGGGATCTTTTTGCCTGATCATTCAAAAAAGCATTTGTGAGGTCAGACACTGATGTTGGATGAGTGGGCCTGACTAGCAATTTCTCTTCTAGTTCGTCTCAAAGGTTTTCTCTGGGATTGAGGTCAGGACTCTGTGCAGGCCAGTCAAGTGCTTCCACGCCAAACTTACTCAACCATGGCTCCTAATCCTTACTTTGTGCACGGTCATGATGGAACATTAAAGGGCCTTTTCTAAAGGCCTTCCCCTACCGCAAAGTTGAGAGCTATATATACAGTCATGAGAAAAAAGAGTGTACAACTTTATTGGATCTTACTGCTTCATAATCAAAAAAATGATCCTTAAAAGATCTTAAAACATAAAATCACAATATCTGAGGTAAAACAACACATTGCACTCTCTTATGATTTACTAAATGTTACCACATCTATTAAAGCATACATTTTGCAAATTTGCATCTGAACAACATCAAGATTTATGAAACAAAGTCCTTTGGAGAGACAAGCATGTTTAACCTTAGTGTACTGCATCAAAAAAAAAAAAACAGCACATCAACACAACACAACATGTGGAGGAGCTGATGATTAATGCTCGTTTTGTAGCCACAGGATCTGGACTACTTGCCGTCATTGAATCAACGCCTCTGTATACCAAGGTACAAATGTGAGGTCAGCTATCTAACTTCTCAGAAATTGTCATTTAATGGGACAGTGATACCAAAAACCGCATCAAATCTTTAATACTACAGAATATATTTAAAAAAAAACTGAGGTGTTACAGTGGTCAGGCAAAGTCCAGACTTTAACCAATTAAAAGTAGTGTTGTAGTGCTGCGTATAAACTATTGCCCAAAAACCTTAGTGAACTGAGTAGCACAGTAAAATTCTTTCAGAACATTTTAAGATACAATCACTTCAAGTTAATGCTATTTTGTTATGGCTGTTCTTTGTGTATTTTTTCAGGCCTGAGTTATTGTTAAATTAAAGTTATTTATGTACTATTTATGTAAGCAATTCTAGGGACTTGTTTTTAATTATGGCTTGAAACATAAAACCATAGAATTAATACAAAGATGCACTTTCTTTTTGCTTACCTATGTCAAACTCTTGCTGATAATTTAAATAAGACTGTATAATGTATGAAGGAGCTGATCAGCATGCTAGCACAGCAGTTAGCTCCTCTGCCTTAAACCAACATGTCCTGGGTTTTATTTCTGTGTGGAGCCTGCATGGGGTTCCAATGGGATATCTGGTTTCCTCCCATATTATAAAGACTGGTAAATTGGAGACACTACATTTCCCTAGCTATTTGGAGTGTACTTATCGGTGCACTCATAGGGACAGTCTTAAGTTTGGATTAATAAGTACCTTACATAAGGTAGGGCTTCCAATGTAAACATGTGTTTTAAAAAATGTCAGAAGTGTGGTTTTGCAGCTGCAGTGACCGCTAATGGGAGTAGCCAAAAAAAAAGAACATTGTAGTAGTATATTATATAGTAGTAGTATATTATATATATTATTGTAGTAGTATACTATATAGTAGTATATATATATATATATATATATATATTTTTTTTTTTTTTTTTTTTTTTTTTTTTTTTTTAATCGTTGTACCAGTTTGCAGACAACATATTTTAATCATTTAACAACTCATGTCACTCCACTGCTCATCTTTTGCCATTGGCTTCCTGTAGATGCTCACATTCAATACAAGGCACTGACTGTGTCCTAGAGGACAATCTCTGGATCTGCCCCCTCTTAACTGTAACTCAATTTTTCAAATACACCCCGAGTTGTTCACTGTGTTCTAGTGACAAATGTCGCCTGGTGATTCAACCTCAGTGTTGTGGTAATTCTCACTCCATATCGCTCACTACTGCTAAATTGTGGAATGATCTTTTCAACTTTGTCCATAATGCTGAGATTTCAAGAAACAGCTCAAAACATATCTCTTCCAGAAGCATTTTATTAAAAAGTAGGGTGAATTTAGACTTAAGTTAATGATCGGTTTATGATCAGGTTTGATGATCAGTTCCTCCTTAACTTCTGGTATGTAGTGTTTTCTCATTTAAAGTCACTTTGGATAAAACTGTCTGCTAAATGACTAAATGTGAATGTGTGTGCATGCATATGTGTTATAGAAGACAAAGTGTGGACAACTATCCTGAACAATTTGCCAGCTCAAACAGTTGTGTCGGGTTCCAGTCGGGAGAAGCGAACTGTACTGCAGCTAAACTACAGCGCCACCATGGAACAGATTAGTGCTGTAACAGATACAGCTGATAACTGTGAGCAGCAAGTGGCCTATGCCTGCCGATCTTCCCGCCTTCTCAACACACCAGGTAAGCGTTTGTGTGGTTGTTTTTAGATATGTGGAAAATGTACTAGCCGTTTTGCTAGTTATAGTAATCAGATTTCTCATTCTAATGCACTGGTGGCAGCTTACCATGCACGCTTGTGTTGATTCATTATTTCTTACTGCAAAACTGGAGCAGATAAGCCTAAAGAAGATAAAGAGATAAAGCTTTTTAATTAGTCTTATGTTAACAAGTAGTATAATTACTGATAGTGTAATTACTGTAGTTTGATGCTCAAATATAATTGTGGGTGGTACTTTAAAAAGTAGGTTTCTTAAGCTGCAGCAATATGTAGTGATCTCTACTCCAAAGGTGGTGTTTTAATCCAACAGCTTACCAGGGTACAGACATGGCTGCATAGAAATGTATTTAATGTAAACTATTACTACTAACTACTATGAACATCAGAAAAATGTAATGAATTAACTCAATTAATTTATCTATTTGTGTTCTGGCACTGAGAAATGTGTTTTGAAGTGATATCATTTTGTATTTACCCCCATGGACTTGGGTGCAAACTGAAGTCATTGTCATTCTCAGTTTGCTGCAAAACAAAAAAAAAATAATAATAATACAAACTGTATTTCCAAAGAAAGACATATTTTCATGTGTTTTCTCAGCCTAAAATCAACCAAAGCTGGACTAAAAACATTGTTATATGGTAAGAAGAGTCCATGTTGAAGTTTGTGACTGAGATGAAATACAATATCAAGACAGTTGCTAAGACAAAGTGCAATGAATATCATCCATGAGAGGTTGGCTTGTGGTTAAGGAATCTTCTTTTCAATCTGAAGGTTCCCAGTTTGATTCCTGATCCTAGCAAGCTCACTTCACTCAGTGTGTGTATATGTGTGTGTTTCACTGTACGGATGGGATTAATGTGAAAGACAAATTCCTCTGTGTGTAAGCACATTAGTTATATAAAATAGTTATATAAAATCACTTTATCTCTTAGTGACAGATATAATTTAAATGGATCATTAAAGCAGAGGCCAACACTATTGGTATTTAAAAAAAACATTTCATTCTAAAAGTATTTTCCACAGTCTTTATATATAATTTAGCAGAACAATGCCAGACCTTAGTTTGCTTTAGTAAAAACAGCATGGTTTTTGAATGTGTGTGTGTGTGTGTGTGTGCCTGACAATCTGCTTGCATGAATATTTGGTGCATCTTTAAAAGGAAAAATACACAATGGTGATCACTGACGGCTGAGCAGCTGAAGTCACCTAACAAGTAAAAAAAAAATCTGTTGCAAATTTGCAGAAACAAATATCTTATATTTCCAAATAATTACAAGGTTCAAATTGAAGAAAATTGCCCAGCGATAGATTGGCGCCCTGTCCTGGGTGTATCTGCCCAACGCCCGAAATGTTCTCCCCTGGATGGGCATGGGGAACCCCCCCGCGACCCTAATATAGGATAAAGCGGAAGATAATGAATGAATGATGAAAGGAATGAAAATTGAAGAAAATGAAATAGAAAACATTCTACTGACCCAACTCCGTGTAAAAAAACATCTATTTTTGAATTTGTTTGTATTCAAAAAACACAATTAAGGTAAAACAATGGCAATTGTTAAAGGTTAAATAAAGGTTAAATAAATAAAGGGTAAATAAATAAAGGTATAAATAAATAAACAAACTGATAAAAATACAAGCTGATCTAATTTGTGCTGACATTTTATAAATAGTTTCAATGTTTCTTTGAAATGGGTTTTATTTGTGTAGTTTTTAATTATTGTTATGGGTTAAATATTTCTGTTTTTTATGTTCAGACTGGGTGTCTGAGGTCTGGATATGAAGGTGGGGAGGATGAATTCTGTTGAATAAATGTAGCATCAGAGCAATCAGAGCGTGACGGAAAGACACGGCTCAGAAATGACAGTGTGTTAAAATGCAGATTTTGGGGGGGGTTCAGAAATAAGAAATGGCACTCAAATAGCCCTTGTTGTCACAGGCTGGTAAACTCGGTCATTAGTTTATTTTACGTAAACGCCGTTGTGTGCAGTTTAGCTAATGATGCTCTCACCCATAAACATCTATCAGCATTGCAGCATCACACATTTTCCACTGAGGCAAATGGTTTAAATGCAAAAAATAAATAATAAAAGAAATAAATATGGAAAAAAATACATCAAGCAAGACGAACCAAATAACACTAGTTCTCTGCTCACCCTTTGTGCCTTCTTTAATTAGTCCAGAGGGGTACAATGGTGTAGATAGAAAAAATTTTCAATTATTTCCTTATTTTTAACAATGTATTTAAACACATTTCCTAATTATTAAATGTTGTTTAATTATTCTTTCTTTTATGTCTATTAATATAATTAATATAGTGGTAATGCTACAGAGTGCATAACCATTATATTAATTACATAATTAGAAAGTGACTATAGAGCAGTCACTTTTGTGTGTACAGTACAGAGAAGCAAAAGAGACCCTTATTATCACACATACATGTATATTTATTTTAAAAGTATTTATTTTCAAAACTACCACAAATAGTTTATAGTATGTGTGATTGAGTGTGCCCAGCGATAGATTAGCACCATGTCCAGTGTGTATCTGCCCAGCACTCAAAACATTCTCCTTAGGATGGGCACAGAAAACCCCACTGGGACCATAGTATAGGATTATGTGAAAGATAGTTGATGGATGTAACTGCTTGTAAAAAAATTAATAAAAGGTAAAGTCATCCACCCATAACACACAACTCCAGCCAGTAACAGACCCATGTGTATTTTAGTTTCCAAATTGATAGCATTTCAAAGGAAATTAAAACTATATATTAACAAATATTAAAGAATTGCATACATTGTTTACGATATCTGGGCTAAACACACATGAAGAAATATGCCTAAGAAGCTTATTCCAGTTGTTAGTTAAAGCTACTTTGTTGCAAATTTAGGGAAGGCCTCATTCTTTACCAAATGTAGATCTTATTGTCCAGCATCAGTGCGCTAAATCACAGATGCTTTGTGTATTTGGACACAAATTATAACAAAATTTGTAAAAGGCCTTTAAAAGGAAAAAGGGAAAGGGAGAACAGAGAGGCTACTAAGTTTTTATGCACACAAAAGGAAGAATAGACATTTTGAGCTAGTGGATTTTCTTTATGTTAAGGTTAATGTGTGTAACACTTTTGCTTGCATGTGATGTATTTGCGTTTAGAAAGCACTTTCGGTTCTCCCAGATAATAGAAAATGCGCTGTTTGCCAACATTAATCACTGACAGAAATGCCATCTGTCTTTTGAGAATATCCAAAATCTTTGTGAGCACCAAGTGAACATTTATTCAACCTCATGTATCCTTCTGAAGCCCCGCTCAGGCTGTAGCCTTCAAAAAAAAGCGGACTCCCGTTGAGCAGATCCCTCAGTTTAACTGCTTGAAACACGGCTTGCAATTTGAAAGCAGTGAGAGGCCGAGATTATTACCATGGCACATATGCTTCTTGCTACCTCATTTGGTACAGATCACTCTCACTTGGGGAAACATCTGCAAAATTGTCATGGGCAAAGCTGTGCATCTAGATAAGATAACAGCTTTTAATTTGGCTGTATTTGGGAATTTAGTTTCAGGAAATACAGGACAACCTGAGATGCACACAGTTCAAGATGGTTTTATTGACGAGACTAATCTACACTAACCAGCAGCTACACTGAGCAAATTATCATGCTGCTAATGCAGTGTGTGTTGGCACTAATGATTAAGCACATATAAAAACTGGACACATCAGATTCAGCAAGTTGTGCCAATAACAATATATGAATATTAAAAAAAAAAAAAAAAGCTTGTCAAAATGCGGGCAACCATTTTATTTTGCAGTAAATTAAATTGGAAAATAACATTTCCTTTTTAAATCTTTATAATGTCAATGCCAATTTATTTTTAGTTTAAATCATGTGCATTCATTAAAGAACATAGTTTTTGTCCCTGTACTTTTAGCTGTCATTTCATTTCATGTTAAGTTCTCTGGGGCAAATAAGTCATGACAGAAAAGAAGCACAATTAGTTTCAAAAAACGTTTTACATTTTACAAGTACCACAGACTGTATTGTAAATCTTATGTATATTATTTCTTTTTTTTTATATTTAAGCAACTAAGGTACATACTGTCTATTACTTAAACTAATACATTTTTTGTATTTTTTCTATTTTTCTACAAAAAATGTAGATCTCTCTCTCTACCTGTGTTATGTAAAAGCTGCACACGTTCATCAGGCGGTGCCACATCAGGTGCATTAATTACTTCTAATCAAAGTCCATCGCACACGCCCTCCCCTATCACCGCTATCATAAAAAAACACTCTTTTCTAACATAACGAATCCAAATTTGGTAAATTATAGTATATATAAAATATAAAAACTTGTTTTCACTGTAAGCCACTGACACATGTTTAGATCTAATAATTGTATCCTATATACCAGCTACATTCATGAGAAAGTTATACCATAATATATGAAGCTGCTGTTTGAAGATCTGAATGCAGTGTGATACTTGGAACCAATAGGGATTTTGCTTGGTGTGCTTTGTGTGTGTTCAGTGTGGGGCTGTCTCTTTCATTTTGCTTGGACACGTAGTCACTCGGCCTCTCTCACCAAACCAGGGAGAACTCATTTATCATCTCCATCTGCTACCTGTACTGTGAGCCATGTTGTTCTACCTGCCAACTGTCACATAGGACGACAAGAGGAGAGAAAAGGGACTGAAGGGAAAGAAATCAAAGGAAACAGAAGAAAATGCAGGGCGGGTTGCCTCCTGCCCTGATCCAACATCTGTCCAAAACCAGCACAATCCACAAAACAGTTTGGGCTTGCCAGATTCTCAAACAATATAAAAAAATACAGACTGTTTTTTTTTTTTTTTTTTTTTGCATTTTATCTCTCATGGTGCCTGCTTTGCTTCTCGATAGTTTTAAAAAGAAGAAAACTGTGTGCTTTTATATCTTGTCCCTCACTCTTCATCATTTTTACTCTGATTGATGGATGTTAGAGAAAATGAATGTCACTCATGGATATGTTCTAATTGGTGCTTTCAGATCAAACTGTTTAAGAGACACACAAAAAGGGTACTAAGGTAGTTTTTCAGTTTATTAATGCACTGCATTTGGAACACTGAAGTGATATAAACAAAAAATATTGAAAACCTGGACTTGTCAAACCCAAGAATACATTTCCACATTGGGTTTTGCAGTTTTACTGACTTCGGTCATTGAAAACTTGCCAACATTATTACACATAATTTTGATATTTCTTGTGTCTGGGTGAGATTTTTCCAAAGTACTCCCAAGCTCATGTTGCTATGACTCTTTCTGCTGTATTGCTTTTTCTTAAGCAGAGCATTTGTTGGTTATGCAAATTCAATAGCAGTTTCTTCCTTTTTTCCTGCATGCATCAAAATTTCCCTAATTACCCAAATCTTTATAATATAAACTATATATTGAAAAACATCTAAATGATTACACTTAATGCAGTGTGAGTAGTGGGGGCACTTAACTTTTTAGGATCCTTTTTTTGCCATGTTCAAACGAGTAAAGTTTTAGCTTTTCAGTGTTTTTAAACTAGATCAGCTTATTTAATTTCTTCAGACTTCTTAATTTCTATGGGTTGGTGTTGGCTACATGGGTTCATGAGACATAACCCCTAATACATTGTCTTTAAAAAATTACTTTTTATTTGCAATTTAAAATTATCTTACAAAGTTTGGCACACTTTTTACTTTTTTTAAATTAAAGTTTATGTTCATTCACAGTTTGCAGTTTTTATTGCCTTTTTAAAAATGTGTATAATTTTGGTTTGCAAACAACTATTTTTTGGAACTATATTTAAATGCTTTTTGTTATCACATAGATGCTTTTATCCAAAGTGAAATCAAAGTATTTTTGATTGGACGACCCTCATCCTTCAGTTGTTTTTAAAGAGGATGAGAGAAGAAGTGAGAATGCTAAATCATTGCTTTTAGATGCTTTTTTCAATATGCAGAATGATTCCAAAGTTAGATAGTGCTGGGAAGGTTGTTCATTTGGCAGTGGAAAATGATTTACCTCCACAGTGAGGTGGAAGCACTAGGCATTGTTCACTGAAAGATTGCTGGGAGCAGGTGTGGGGTGTCCTTCTGGAAGACTGAGCTCACCTAAGAGGGAACAGATCCAAGGATGTTCCTGTAGGCTGGTAACATGGCATTGTACTGTTTAAATAACAAGTGCATTGTAGCAATTAGTATCTGCTGCAGTGTTTTTTGCCAAGGCTGTGCCTTAGTAGTTCTTGGAATGTTTTTGACCATCTGGTCAGTTAACTCTCAGCTAAGGCCGATGGCCTTGATCTACTTTCATTTGCAAAATTGAACACAGGTCACATATAAACTGGAGATGAATATAAATGCTTGATATTTTCTTAGCGAACTGAAGGCTTCTTCAAAGACTGATCACTGGTAGTGTTAATTGTGCTTTTTTTTCTAAACTCTATATATATAATTTTTGGAAATGATCAAAATCACTTTAGGCTACAAGACTAGTTGTTTCTCACAACTTGTAATTGTATAGAAGAACTAAACAACCCAGTGGAATAATTTATATTTCCTTCGAACATTTTCAAATCTACTAAAAGATACATAGTAATCAGCCTTCAGTTTTGAACATAAATTAGCTTTCATTGTGTTTTGGAAATATGGCTCATTAGCACTCTGTTTTGTGATGCTCTCTGTGCTGCTTGCAAAAAGGCAGTTTATTTTTAGTAATATTTTTAAGCAATAAGCTGAATGCTTGATATCAGTAAATAGCTTTATCAGCCAATGTTTAAAAATAAGTAATGTTGTTCAGATTTGGGAGATAATGGATTTAATGAATGATCTGTATGTGAGTTGGAAACAGGCATTCACAGGTGTGTATGAAGAATAAGCAAACGAAACTGAATAAGCTCTGTGTTGTCATGTTTTCAGTCAAAAGTTTAAAAAAGAACCATTCTTGCCTCGGGTATGACTGGGATAAAAAGACTCCACTTCTCTGCAGCATCTGGAGCAGTGCTATTGTTTACTGTTAAAAATTTAACAAACCTTATGTTTGAATAGTGCAGTACTTTTACATTGCCAAACTGGAAAAGTAAAATGGGTAGTTTGAAGTCTAATTAACAGTAAATGAGTATCTAGTAGAAATGTAATCTTGCTGAAATATTTTTTTTAAATATTATGCCTAAATTGTTACATGCTAGTGAGTATGCTGTAAAAAAATTAGTGTTTTATATATTTTCTAGTAAGTGCATAATGCTGGCAACTAACCAAAGATCAGGGCATCTATGGGTCAGTAAAGCTGACTAGATAATCTGACACCCTACACTTTGCTTGCTGTGAACCTGCATTTAAGATTGTTTTTGTAAAGCAGTGGTTTAGAAATTTAGTTTATATAATGATTCTTATGAAATAAATAAATAAGTTAAGGGACTTGCACACAGTGAACTGGTATAAAAATATTTTTGATCGAGGAAGCGCATTCATCTTTGTACATCAGTGCCTTAATACATTTCTTTTCAAACATTTTTTATTCTTTGTAGAAAATGCAGTGAGGTTCTTCGCTCAATTCAGCAGCCAGTTTATTAAGCCGCTTTGTCCATACATGGTCTGTCTAAAAGATGGTAGGATGTGTTATAGTTATAGAAATCCTTTTTTAAAACATGCTTTTATCATTTTACATTTTGGACAATTTATTTCAGGATATTTTAATGATTTTTTTTCCTGATATGTAATCTGGTTCAATAATATTTCTTATAAAACAGAGAGTCCCAGTCCTTAAATCTGATTGGCTGAGCCAATTGTCCAGCCGTGACATTGACAATAATTCACACCTTTGACCACTTCACATTCATGTCAATGTGTGAAATAATGTGGTTAAATTTTAAATCATGTATTATTAAAGGAAATAAAGATTAATAGAAATAGCTAGCTGATTCTCTATGAGCACTAAGCCAATATCCCGTTGCTTAGTAATCATGTTCCCTTTAAAAACCAGATTAGCCCAGTGTATTCATATTTTTGTTTTAAATAAGCAACAAGGCAACAAGGCCATTTCTTTTAAAAGCAAAAAGGCACTTGAGGTTGTGCATTACTCCACTATTTGTCTGGCCTAACAACACCACTTTTTAAATCATAAACATGATTTATTCACAATAATGCACATCCTATTGTGAATTATTGCTTTATTAACAGATCTTGAAACATGTGACTGATTGCTGGACCAGTCTGATAAGTAGTCATGTGAAACCATTGCTTGCAAAAGGGCTTTTTCCAAAACTCAAGATTTAACTGTTACATACATTGTAGACGTTGTAACATGAGGGAAAAGACTTTGTTTCACAGTGTTAGTTTTGCCAGGCCATGGTTATAACATCCAGGTTTTTTTTTATTTTTGCATCCAGCAAAAGAACCACTGAGCTGCCACTGAGTTATGTATATTGTGTGGCTATATAAGTAAAGTGTTGTTGCCTCCAAACTGAAAACCTCCAATTACTGTTGAATGCTTATTATCCAGGTATTTTTATGCAGAGCTTGGCAACTGGTATAATGGCAGAATTCACCAGTTACAAGCCAAGTTGTAAATCACCAAGCTTTATTTGGATATAATAAAAAGGCACAGCTGTGTTTGAAAATTAGGTTAATTAAAAGCATGTTATTCCATTAAAATGGAAATGCCATCTTTTTTGATGAAAAATCTCAAAGAGATGAACCATGGATCTTAAGGTTTTAATCCTGAATTCATTGTGAGGAAAATGGATGTGGTGCGTTTTATTTTGAAAATCGCCAAGTGCCAGGCCTCAATTATTTAATTCATGCCTCTGTGCAGAAAATCCATTTGGTAGAGGCCATCTGAGGGCATTTCATTTTAAAAGAAATTGGACACAGTTTAGACTTCAGCTAAGCAAAGTGGTTGCTTCAGTATTTGGTAGTTCAGCAGCAGATCAGATGAGTGACTAGATAAAACGGGACTCGTAAAATGATCCTCACTTCATCATAGTACGACCTGTCTGTTTATCTTCATTCACCAGGAAACAAAGTCATGAGAACTAGGCAGGAAGTGCCCATGCCAGCGGCAGTTGTGTTTCATGTTTTTAGATGCAGGTGGCTTATTATATTAGCTGGCGTGTATTTTTGTCCTGCAGCGAAGAAAACTGCCATGCTCCTCTCTTTTTCCTCTCGGCCGGAGATGATTTCGGCCAGGGAGATCAAGACCCCTTCAGCTCAGCTCTCAGTTTCCTCCCGCAAAGCCGGAGGCTTATCTGCCTGCCCTGCAGCCAGTGGTAGAGCGAGCTGGGCATAATCCCTGAATTATTTTCTTTTCTATCCCTTTTTCTTTTCCAGTGTCACCTTCAGAGAGCACTCAGAGAATTATTTACTGACATGAGTTGTGAAGGTCAGTGTATTTGCACTAGATTTCTATTCCGGAGGGATAAGAGACCCATCAGTCACCAGCTTTCTTCTTATTGAACTGAAATATTGCAAATGTTTATTCATGGATATTTGGCGTAAAGTCTCTTGCACCCTCCCTCATCTGTGTGACAGAGTGATAACAGCTTTTGATGAGAACTTTTGCTTGGTTTATGCATCCTCATAAAATCATCAAAAACTGTTATGTGATAGCTGAATATTAAAATACAAATAGTACATGATGTGTAAATTAGTTAAAAACAAAACATTGTTTTATCTGATAACAGTATAGTTTGTTTACCATATCCCTTATATCATTTGGCAAACTTCAAAGCGAAAACAATAGATGGGTTTAGCAATACAAGGCCATCAGAAGTCTGTGAGCTCATTAAAAAAATGTAGTAGTTAAAAGGCAGCTAGTTACTGTAAATGAAAAGTGAAAAGTGTCATTTTGTGTTAATTTATACAATTTTAGCATTTGTGTTTTTTTTTAAGAACTAAGAAGAAATCATAGAAGAAATATGATTTTTACAATGTCTTAAAGGTATATTATGGTGTTTAGTTAGAATAGAAATACCAGCAAATTAATGTACTGTATTAATTTAGGATTTGTATACATTGAAAAAAAGAGAAGTATTATTTAGTTATTAGCCTAAATAGAATGTTTCTGAAACTGGATTAAAATTCTGTGTTCTGTTTTACTATGTGCCATCTTCATCTAAACCATTTGCATACTTTCAAAATCTCTCAGTTATCCTCCTCTATTACCATTTCAACTAAAGAGGTGCTGCCCTGCGCTGTCAGTTTATTAATCATTTATTAAAACGGCCTCTTCATATAAGGAAACAGATCCAGGTTTTACCCTGATCTCATTACACATGGCAAAGTATGCGCAAGGAATAAAGAGTCTGTAGAGAACAAAAGCATGACCTGATAATGAAGCACATGGATGTGCTAATAAGAAAATGAAATGGTAATTTGGGTTCTGTCTGGAGAAAAAAATCGTTTTTTTTAAGGCAATGTATGAGAATTGAAAGGATAAACTGGGATTGCATAGGGATTGAATCCCTATAGAAATTAATTGAAAATTGAGAATTGGTGAATTGTACAATTCACGGTAGAAACTGTGATATATGTCAAATTGATAAATGAGTGAAAAAATTATACTATACGAGTGGTATAGTTTGCCTATTCCACCTGTTATTGTTTTACTTTTTTATACATAATTTTGTATATTTTTATAGTTTTAGAGAGCATAGAATAAAAGTGTAGGCCATGGTATGCTTTTAGGAACCCACACGTCTTGCCAATAGCAAAATAATAGACCTGTTTATTCTAGTGTTTTTCTGAATATACTCTGACACATTTCAGGAGTTGATTGCAGAACAGGTGGGATTTAATAATTTTTTTCCTGGTGAGTCTTTTGATGCAGCACAAAGAAAACATTGGCATAGCAATTAGCATTTGGGTTATAATCAGTACAATTATAATTAATTGTCATTAGGAAGATGCCTGTCTCACAGGATGATGAGCAATTTCCTTCCCTCAGGGAATCAACAGCGTGTTGTCTTGCCTTGGCCAAACCATTGAAAATCATTTATTTGCAAAATCCTCATCTCACTGTTACTGTAGAGTTTGATCTATTCTTGTGTGTGTGTGTGTGTATGAAGTACTAAAATGAAGATGACTTTAGATAAATTAACTATAATTTAACTAATACTAACCCACCTCAGTCTTTGACTAGCTGTCTCTCCCACAATGTTCATTCCCTGCCTCCTTTTTTTTGGCTGTATGATTTTTGTTCTCTTTACACTAATTTTGATTTTTGTTACCTTGTTTTTAAGTTTTTAAGATTATAACACAGAATGCAACATGAATTTCTATGAGAAACTGAGCTTTATGGCTGCGTGGAATGCTTTTTCATCTTTAATGCATCACAGGTTCACACAGATGATTAAATGTTATAAAACAAACATTTTTGTCAATTTAGAATAGTAATAGATAATGCATCCAATTTTTCTTCATTCAAGAAAAATGCATGATGCTCCCTCCATGGGGCAGTCAGTCCTGAAATGCTCTTAGCATTAATAGTTCAATACAAAAAAAGGGAAGCTTTAAATAGAAAATTATTATAACATAGTTTTAACTAACTAGGGCAGGTCAGGTCAGGTAGGAAAATGGAGTTCAATTATTTTATCTGTGTTAAATGTAATCAGCTTTTTTAGCACGTGTTGCTTAGTTAATTATTCCACATTAAACTAGTAAACAAATAATCTGTCACCAATTATCTAAAAAAGGTCAAAATAAAGGAGAACCTCTCTTCACAATTGTATATCACCGTAGTGATGGCACTGGTTAGCAGCAGATATTTTATGTACATTAAAGATAAGTACTCAAAGAGCTACTGCAAAAAAATATTTATAAAGGACCTGGAAAAATCACACCACAAACATTAGCCAATGCATTAGGAAACTGTTTCATTAAGATGTGAGATTGTTTTAAAATAAGGAGACAGAAGAATGGAACCTTGGGTTTGGAAGTTCTTAAGGAAAATCTTTTCTCACCCACAACCAGAAATTAAGCAGGACAATGTTAAAGAAAAATGTTGTAATGGACATGCTTAGTTAGCTTTATACTTAAGGAAAAGATTTGTCTTAAATTTAAGATAAATTTAAAAAGAAATGAAAATCAATCCTCATTATCATTTTGCTGTATTCGGCTTTTTCCTAGTTTACTGTAGCATATAAACCGTTGAACCTGGTGTTCAATAACAAACACATTTACTCACACTTTTGCACCCATAGGAATGTTGTAATTCTTGTTTACCTATTATTCACGTATATTAGCATGTTTGCACTAAAAGCAGCAACCGAGAATACTGGAGTCAAATGATTTGGATCCTACAAACATTCACACAGAACAGACAATCTTTTTACACTTATTGAGAATCAAAAGGCAAAGCCAATTGCAGAACCATGCAATACATTATATTGTGATGTTTATTCAACATAAAGTACAAGTTCATTTAACATTGTTTTTATTGTGAAGCTTTTGTGAAATGATGACATAAATAACACCACAATATTCTTAAGATTTATAAACTCTGATGTAAAAAATCTCTTTTATACTGCAATATTTTATACTTTACAACATATAGTTCTATATTATAGTTACTGAAATCCATACATTACTGTACATTTTTGTAAAATAATTACTGATACTGTTTAGTAATAATACTAAATGTAGTTATCGATGTTATTGTTATACTTGTTCTGCATTTTATTTCTTATATTTACCACAGCAGATTTTTATTGTAAATATCCTTTAAATAGCACGTATTTACAACAGGTCATGGCTTAGTATATCTTGTATTGTATTTATTACAATTACAGTCATTGTTTTATGTAAAAAAAAAAATAATAATAATAATAATTAATATGTACTTTAATGCATGTGTTTCCCAGATGGCACCCCATACACATGGTGGGTTGGCAGAGGAAATGAGAAGCACTTCTACTGGGGAGGTGCAGCACCAGGCATTCAGAAATGTGCCTGTGGAATAGAGCACAAGTGTGTTGACCCCAAACATTACTGCAACTGTGATGCTGATCACAAACAATGGTGAGTTTTTATTTGACCTTTATTTGTATTGGGAAAAAGCACCTAGTAAACCAAAAGGAAAAGTAACAATTTCAGAGATGCAGATACTTGTTATTATTTGCATGGAATGAGTGTCGTTTTATCTGAGAAAAATGCAAATACACACTCCAGGGTATAATGGATGAAGATATTAAAGAGCTGCATGCTTGATGCTTCGCTACATGTGTGTTATGTTATTATAAAGGACATGTTAATATTTGCAAAAGGATATTCAAGAAGCATATTATCTGTTGCGCTAATCATTTAACAGCCAGAAGATTAAAATAAGTTAATATACTTTTTAAAGATTTTAATAATTACACTGATAAATTGCACAAAATCATATTAGACGTATATGAATACTAAAATAAAAATACTAAAACACGTTTGTAAAAATATTTTTTAATAATTCACTGAATTTTAAAAATCATGATTTTTTTTTTACCCATCCTCCAACTGGCTTCAGTGCACATTATTAAAAATTTTAAAAGCATTATACCCTATAACAGCTTATTGGGTGAAACTATGTACACATACTTATGGCAGACAGACACACTAAAACCTTTTACAGGACTATTTATTATTGCCAATTCAATAGCTTTTTTCTTGGTTGTAAAAAAGCCGAGCACAAGAAAGAAACTCATAGAAACACTGGAAAAACAATGAAAATACCACACAAAGACCTTGTTTGACCCGCCCAGGAATCAAACAATTAAACTGAGATTTTCCTCGCTGTGTATTGAGAATGCTAACCACTGTGTTACCCAGCCAACAGCAATAATAACAGTTGTAATAATATAATAATTAAGTACAATTCACTTTTACTACATGCAGATAAAGTCACATTTTTAAATTTTAGAATCTTGTGTCTAGTTGCTTTGATTTGTTTTCATTGATCCATCACTTTGCTTCTTGGCAGGCGAGAGGACTCTGGACTTCTGGTCTATAAGGAGCACTTGCCTGTGAGTCAAGTTGCAGTAGGGGACACTAATCGACCTGGATCAGAGGCCAAGCTCACCGTGGGACCTCTGCACTGTCACGGAGACCGTGAGTTAATGTTTTTCCCTTTTAAATTTAATTCAATTTAGCACAGTACAAACTAAATGCACTGTACCAGTTACACACATAATCAATCCGTTAAATTCCTGTACTTTTAACTTTGCATTTTAACACATAAATTATTTTAATCAGGTAGGAAAAATCTAGGACTGACATTAATATGCACATACAATTTTGCATAGTATTCTGACAGAAAGTTTACGTCTGCCCTAATTGAAATTGTATGTCATTTATTGACTGTTAAATCTCCTTATAGAGATTTAACAATCAATAAATTCAGTCGTAGGCTTGTAATTAAGGAATTAGCTTTGCAACCTGAAGGTCCCCAGTTTGATTCCCAGTTCCACCAATGGCTAAACTATGGCTAAAGTACACTTAACGCCAATTGCTCTGTGGGTGCCTTGTACAGGACTGCTCACTGCAATGTGTTTCCTTTAAAAGTGTAGATGGCATTATGTGACAAAATTGTGTTTTCTGTTATACACAAAGCCTCATGGGTTTTTAAAAAAATACTACTTATTACTCAACACATATAACTGTGATAAACTCATTTCAGATAGTCCTAAAGTGGAAATGTGGTGTGATGTGGTCTGATGAGGCCATGTTTTGGCTTGTTTCAAAGAAAAAGCTGAGAAGTCTCTGCGCAAATGACAAAAGGGACCATTCAGACTTATCAAAGAAAAGTTCAAAAGCCAAAATCTGTCATGGCATTGGGGTGCATCAGCTCCCACAGCATGGATGAATTAGCATATGTCTGAACAGTGCGTATTGATACATAGGCCTAGATTGGGATTTTAAAGAGACATGCTGCATCAAAAAGAGCTTTTCTAACGAATTTCATGGTTAGTTTAGCAGTAAAATGCCAGGCCTCATTCTTTTTTCATTACATCTGTGTGCCTACATACTTTATATTTAGAGTGCATAGACTGGACTAAACTGTCTGCTGTCTAAATCTTTTTCTAAATAAAAACATTTAGAGTTAGCATTATAAAGAGTAAAATTCCACAAAGGTGACCATGGCAAATTGAGCAGCAGAATTCTTTTAACAAGCAAAAATCTGCAGAAATTCCTCTAAAAAATCTGTATACTCTTTTTCCTAAGGATAAAAATATTGAAAAATAATGTTGACCTTACACAGTGATGAATATGTCTCTGTCCTTAGGTCATTTCAGTGTGTGTTGAAAGCGTCAGCTATAAAAAAAAATTGTAATGTTCATAATCACACACATAACTTATACATAATAGTAAATGTATAATTTTACTTCCTTATCCATCACCTGTATTTAGATTAATGCTATTTATAGGTGTTAATGTACATGCTGTTTCTTTCAGTGCATTTATTTTTTACACTGGGCACACCGAAAAGCTCTGGCTCCTGCAGACTCCACTGGCCTGGAAATAAGATCACTGAGTGTATTGTGAGCTTTTCCTGCTCTCGTTGTGGCATGAAATGATACATTTTTATGCCTCATTATTCCCCTTAATTGCTTTGGACTTATTACTTAGATCAGCTGCATTTGATTACAGTCACCTGTTTGACAAGGACGTCACACTGCGCTGTTTTTCATTATGGCTTTACACACCTGTGACTTGGCTTAGCAGGACTAAACATTATTAATAGGCTTCCTCATCTGTAGCCATGCTGAGTAATCAGTCTTCATCAAATTTCCCTTCAAACTCTGCGTCTTCAAGAACACCTGGATGTTTGTCCATCACTGGACCCACTGGAGCCTGTTAAAGACAAAATTCTCTAGAGGTTCCATGCTGAAACAGTCTGCTTGAGGAAACTGCATGAATAATGCTTTATTGGCCCAATTGACAGAGCTGGGATTGTGTATTCAACTGGTTATAAATTTATGAAGCTGTATCCACTTCACCTAAGCAAATGCACCACTTGTGGGATGAGCTTCACAGAATACTGTATTGTAGAGTTGACTTATCACTTAGGTGCATATTTCAGAAGAAATTCAGAATCAAAATTCATAAATTCAGCTCACGTAAATCCAATAAATTTAGATTTTATTACCCGCTTTCGTTTAATGAGAACGTTTTCAAAAGGTGTTAGAGTGTCTGAGAATTTGTGATGTTCACTTTGTTAAAATAGACACTGATATGTGATACTATTATGATAGATAGAAGAGCTGTATTATATAGCTTTTGTAAATAATGTTTGTAAAATAACCTGGAATCCGACAAAGAACTTTAAATGGCTGGACACAACATATTATTGAACTGCTGAGATGTAGCTTACTTATCCATAAAAAAAGTTCAAATAAGAAGCAAATGCAGTATAATTAAACCCAAAATGTTTCATTTCATTATGAGCATAAATCTTATAAGTCATTTGAGAAGTTATTCAGATGTGAAATGTTGTACATGTGGTAATGAGACGTACTTGATGTGCTTTATATTTGAAATGCAGAATCTTTCAGAATTCAGTCCTACACTCTACTAAAGTTAATAGCCCATGACGGGTATATAATATTATTACATTGCTTCATTACTGACAGGGTTATTGATCTCAATTAATTAGCTAAACAGCGAGCAAATCAAAAAAGAAGGATCTTCTGAGAAAGCAGTTGATGCCATATGTGCACCATCATTAAATCACATTAAATCTTCATTCATTTGTTTGCTTTATTCTCTATGTTGTGTTAATGAAAATTAATTGCATTATATGCCTTAAAATGATTGGAGGGTGGATAGTTTCACAGTAGGGCTCTGCCATTAATTTCCTCTGCATTTCTCATATTATTAAAGTTATTAATCTTTACTTGAATTTCTGACAGAACAATGAAGTCAATTACAAAACAAAAAGTTTTAGGCTGCTTCTTTAAATGAATACTAAATGTTCTTCATGCTAAATAAGCTTAAATTAATGTTTTTATTGCCACTTGTCTCCAATATCATCCAGCTAACATTTTTTATTGCCCACACAAAATTCGCACTCCTACTGTGATGTCTAAACGAGTCAGCGAGGAGCACATACTTCTCATTCACTGACACATGCAAACTTGTGATTGTGATTGAGTTATACCAAAAGTATCTAGCATCTGTGGAAGATCACACTTCAATCCCACTTGACTTAATATCCTATTTGAGTTTCTATGGCAACCCCCAGTTGCCTTTCACATTACACTATTCTAATGTTTTGGAACAGAATGTCTATTGGCTGTATAAGTGTAATAGCTATATGATACTGGCCAAAAGACAAAGACAACAAGGTTGAATGCAATATATTTATTTCTTTTTTTGGTCCTGCAGGGATCTACATAATTAAACAAGTATCTTTTTTGTATTATTGAGATCCCAGCTTTCCATCAGTGCTCAGTGGGTAAATGTCAGGTGACTGTGGAAAAATATCCATAATAATTAGCAATCACTGAACTCTGAGTTGTTGCAAAGCATTAGAGTATGTTGTGGATTATAATCCTTCCTTGTAAAGTAAAACACAATATTAAATTATCCAAAAATCATTAGTAGTGATCTCACTGTTTTCCTCCTCTGTAAATCTATATAATGGTTAAGAAATTATTACTTATAAGATCACTTTGTGTCACGAGCACCTGCTGCACCTGTCCCTCGTTGTCGGTCCTCATTGTCTCACTTGGGTGATTGGTTGGGTTTGTCACATGTTCAGTTAGTTTTCTATTTAATCTGTTTTATCCCTGTATATTGCGCACGTCTTTATTTTGAGGTTCCTATACCCCATGTCATGTTGTTCGTTTGTTCCCCATTTTTGTTGGTGTCCCTACACCAATTTTTATTAAATTTACCTTTTGGATTTTATCCCGGTGTCTTGGACTCTCCTTCCGCGCAAAACCACGGTACGGCGCTGCGCACCTTCTCCGCGTGGGTCGTGTACCGTGGGGGCGTTCGCCATGGACCGACGCACGTAATTTTCCCCGCGTGGTCGGTACCCGGGAACGCCCACTAGGCGCGAGCGGCTGAACGCAGCTCTATCCCCGCGTTAGCCGCCCCTCCCTCCGGGTCAGAACGGACGTTCTCTGACACTTTGAAACAATTTTTGGGATTTCAAATTAAATAAATTAAAACACAATGTAACTTATATAAGTAGCCATAAATAAGGTATAGCGTCGATTTAAAAATTATCTATTCCTTGAGCAGATTCACAATGTGGAGGTAAAGTGTGAACATCCACAGTAGTCGTGGGCAAAATTTGTATTTAAACATCTATAAATTATAGATCTTTTCATTGTAAAGCTGTTTGCAATTATTGTCTTTACACAAAGTGCATTGGCAATTTTTTATCTTCACTAAAAGTATGTGAAAATAGGAGTAGATCAGAAATTCTAAGAAAAGGTGTTTCTTAAACCCAATGCAAAGCATTAACAATAATATCTTAGTCCACACACTACAGATTCTGTCAGCATTAAGACAGCACTTTAACCATAATAAATGGTTTCACTAAAAAAGGGTTAAGCTTTAAAAGCACAGAAAGTACAGTCTCCCCCGCTGCTAGCTGAAACAAACTACAATCTCCACTAGCCATTAGTTGTAATTTCAGACCGTCCTTCCTCTGGATTTTTTCCCTCTGAGAGGCATTGTGAGTCATCAACAAAGTACAGCACAAACACAGCAGCTGATAAACTCCCCATACAGCTTGTCATAGGCTAGTGTCAAAATACACAACCTGCTCATAAATCAGAAGTTAAAATACACCTTTGGTTCCAAAGCTTCTTCTAAAACTCTTCAAATGAAAAAATAAATAAACGTTGTAAAAGTAAAGGTCCAGTCAGAATAAGGCCTAGCAAATATCTTGGTAAAACAGATTATCAAAGCTTTCGAATCTTATTAGTTTAATATTACATTAGAAATTGCAGTGGTCAGAACTGTCTATTTAAAGCAAGAAAATCCAAGAGTTTTGGGTAGAGTGCACAAAATGATTTTGTGTGTGTGTTTATTACGAGACAAAATATCACTGAAAACATTGCAGCGACAAAACCACAACGGGCACAACAAAAATAAACCACATAAACTCCTAAAGTAAACAAAAGTATAAACAACCCAAAAGAGGAACTGAAGTTGTCAAATGAAAGGAGTCTGGAGGCTGGAGTCAAGCCTTCTGTGATAACTCCAGGTATTGCTACTACTGAGTAAAAATATATTCGAGATGGATCATGAAAGTGGGCAACATTAATATTAACTAATACAGCGCAAAAAGAAAAGAAATGAGTAAAAGTGCCTAAATATGCTGTGGTGGAATTATGGATAATGAGCATGCAGGTGTCAGTACTTAGGGGAATTAGAACGTGCACACCCAGGAGGAGAGGAGAGAGACTTCTTAATATGATTGATGAGGTGTCTGTCCAATGTCTGTTCAGGGTTTTGCATTAATGGGTCTTACATTTAGTTTTTGCTTTACATATCTTTCATACCTCTCAATTAGGAAGTCAATTGTTTGTGGCTCAATCCGTATTGTCTCCATTATTTATCAATAATGTTTATTTGTGTACCTCTTTTTTATTTTTTTTATTTTATTTGTTTACCTCTTGTCTCATCAATCCATCACTGGACGCACACTCAACTAATCATACACACATACAGACACACACATACACACAAACATATTCACTTTATAGGGGCAATTTACATATGGACAATTAAAGGCAGTCAATTTACCTTGAATCCATGTTTTTGGACTGTGGGAGGAAACTGGAGAAACCAAATCAGGATTCAAACCTGGATACCCAGCACTGAGAGGCAGATGTGCTAATCACAATACCACCATGCCTCCGCTATATAATAAATTATTCCCTTCATATACATTTATTTAGAAAAAGAATGTTTTTTTTTATGAAACCATAATTATAGGTACCCACTGAATTCTTAGATATGCTGTTTTGTAGATACTGTATTGTGAAGCTATTGTGACTGAAGGTCAAGCGAAATTATGGAATAACCAACGTAAGATGAATAGTGTCATGTTGTTTTGCGCTGGCATCCCTAAATGGCATTAGAAAGTGTGTTTTAATGACCATTTGAACATGTGCCATCTGGTAAACTTTGCAGCAAGGCCCGTCTGGTTAAATGACAGTGGGGCAGTAAAATGCAAACTAGGTTGATAAATACAGCTAATTTGCAAGTGATTTATGAAAGCAATACACCTGCTACCACATTGCCCTATGGATACGACCCCAAACTGTTTTCTACAAACACTTTCTAAAGAAATAGATTTGAATACAGCACTCGCTCTTTGTCACACTTGTCAATATAATGAAGTGGAACTCAGGAGTCTAACTAGAATACTTTGAGAAAAAGTTATGGAGATCAATTATAGAGTAAATAGTTGATTATATTTACTAGAAATAAATAACTTGCAACAGATTTAAGAGTCTTAAGACTTAGGAGTAATAAACTTGAACTGAAATGCAGAGTAAATAAAATGCAAATAAATATAAACATTTCTTGACCAACAAGGTAGTAGAGATAGTAGAGAGAAGTAAATACCTAAATGGAACAACTATATACTGTATGTATATAGGGGAGGAATATGAATAGATGCACACATGAAGCAAACATAACTGAGCTGTAGGCCAAATCATAGCTAGTGGATTGATGCTGTTTGACACTTGTCACTATTTAATTTCCAATGTTTAACGACCAACATTTTATGTGCCTACTACATTTCATGATGTAGCCATTAAAATAGTAAACAATGTGAAAACACATCTGTATTATTTATATTTCTTCTATTTGTGGGTGACATAAAAATCTGTAGTTTCAGAACACATAGGTCATGTATATGTATAACTTTCCTCTGCCTGAAAGCCACCCAGGGACTTTGTGATTTATACTGAGCAATCCATTTGGTAGTGGTCCATGGTTACATTTTCAGTAAGGTAAAGTTCACAGAGTGGTAACATCGCACTTGGGACAGGTGAATAAACCTGATCTGAATAAGTCTGAATCTTTCAAAATAAAACTACCATAATGTGTGTTTTTTACCCTGGGCTGTGTCACAAACCAGATCCAAATATTGAACCTTTAAACCTGATTCAAGACTTATTAGAATTAAAAATGAAACATAATTAAACAATTAACAAGTTGTACATACTGGAATTAAATAAGCTTAATACAGCAACACCAGGGAACAAGAGTGGCAATGCTCTGTGATTGCTGTTTAGAGATTTCAAATCGTACTACCAAAGCATAAGACATCGCGTTGATCATAATAAACATAATCATCATGGTCACAGTAGTCCAGTAGGTCATCCTGCATACTTATGGTACTTGATTGGGAAATTCAGCACATCACACCACATACCTGTACAATTGGCAAATATGTTGGGGTAGAAGGGATAATTTGGACATGTTTGTAGCCACCTAGGAAATTTGAGCAGTTATTAAGACAATGATCTTCCCCTTAATGCTCCTGATACAATCGTAAGGCCATCTGTTCAGCAGTTTAAGATGGTCAGAAAGGTAGTTATGCAACAGTTCAGTGATCTCAATCACAACATAAAATTAACAGCTGAGCTGAAGGCATGTTGGACAGACAAGCCTCAGCACTACTAGAATTTTGGAACAAGTAGCCACATTAGCAAAAAATGATTGTGTCTGTTTGTTTGTTAAATATTTTAAGATGTGCCATCTTTATTGGCATGATTTATTATCACAAACAGACTAATTATAGGCCCTGGCTTCCTAAATTGAATAATTATGTCCTTAGTTTTTACAATGCTCAGTTCAATAAAAGGTCTCTAACATCTTGAACCAGTCATTATAGACCAATTCAAATTTTTCATCATTTTTCATCACAGCTTTTTATGATCGAGTCACCAGGAAACTGTGTCTGTTCTTAGATTTGCTCTGATCACTTACATGTTCTCAGAGTGAACTGGTAGATGATGAACACTTGGTAACTCATTATCTAAATTCAGTATTCATACAGCATTATTAACACATTTATAAGGCTTTACAAAGTATTCATAATGCTTTATAATGCTTGTCATAAACCTTTGTTAATGTCCATAGATGTACATACCACACTTAAAAGTGGCTTTATAACACAAAGTGGCATAATGCATTATAAATTATATATTTTAACTTTTCAACAACTTATTATAGAGACTTTATAACATTTGCATTTAACGCTTTTCCGGAAAATGACTTTATAAGTGCTCATAACTGTTGCCTAAAGTGTTGTCATTAATTATCTTTTTAAAAGAGACTGCGTACATAGTAGTACGTAAGAAATATATAAATGCTCACATTTGATTTAAAGTGTAATGATCTTGTTTTAAATAAAAATGTCTAAATGTCCAAAAAATTAAAAAAAATTAAATAAGTTTATATTATAATGCATTATGTCACTTTGTGATATAAAGAATTATGTCAAATTGTGATAACACTATTTGACTATGATTATGAACATCTATGTACATTAACAGAACAGGCTTGACATAATAAACTCTATGCATGCACTTATAAAATTAATGTTTTATGAATACCCGATTCATAGAAACTGTTACCAGACACTTTTCTAAGAGGACATTTATAACTCATCATTTGTCATGAAGTTAAATCCATTGAATTATATTAATATCAAGATGTGATTCCAAGAAGAATGTGAGCAGGTGTGGTTGCGTGGTGTTAAATGCAAAAGAAAAATCAATGAACAGTAGTCTGGCATGTTCCAAGGGTCTCATGATGTGACAATACATTCAATTCGATAGTATCAGAGTGGTATCCTAGACACCTCTGTCAGTCCTAAAAGCAATCCGCCAAGGATATAGAGATTCCAGATTGCTTTATCACCTTTACAAAAACTATTATGACTGAAGATATGAGTGCCACAGGCCTGACATCATTTAAAATCCTTCTGTAAGTACACATAGCAGTAGGTACAATAATTGAGTGCTTCCAGATATTGGTTATATTTAAGCACAAGTCTAACACTGATCCCATCTGGACCAGGATTGCTATGGGTCTCAATACATTTTTAATAATAATTATACCTTAAGTTGACTTAGTCCTGTGCTCTAAGCTATCTTCTTTCTAAAATCCTGGTTATCAAACTTTTAAAGCAAGTAACTATTATAGGAAATTACAGTTAAAACCATAAAAACTGCTAATTGCTTTATTCCTGCTCTTTTAGCACCTCATTCTTTTTCATGGTGTTGCATGCAGCTCTTGGGTTATTATTTCTTAGATCCATTTCTATTGCTTTTTTCACATATAAACCTGCAAAGCTGAACTTTTCACATAATTAGCTGTTGGAGTTCTATGTGTGGATACAAATGTTGTATAGAAATCATAGACACTAACCAGTCGGTACACTCGAAGCAACCTTGAACATAAATGAACTGTCTTCAATCCAAACATCCACTCATTGCTTCATCATCTCCTACTATTGTAATAGACATCAATAGAAGTTGAATTACATTGTAATCTGGTTTCTAAATTCAAATTCACTAATTCACTACAAATTCACTACAAATTCACTAATATATTGCATACTTTTTTTGTATGTTTTTATGATGGTAACGGTATGAGTTAAATTGACCACATCCCACATTGTTATTTAGGCAGAAATACACACTGTTTATGTGTGGAATTTAAATACCACAACACAAATAAGTATTTAAATATTTTATTTAAAGAGCCTTTTTACAGTAGTACATTGTCTCACTGCAGCTTTACAGGTTGCTAAGCCTAAACTATTAAAGATCAAACTGAAGCAACAGTGTCAGAAATAAATCTTTCTGGCATTTGTTTTGTTTTAAATGGAAGAAATTTGAGGAGTGGAGATATGGTCAATTACAGTAGTATAGTTTTAGTGTATTGCAGTCCCAAAGTAACTGAGGCTTTTTCTGTTGAATAGGCCTCAGTTCTTCTATCCTCAATATGAGTTTGGGCTTTGAGATTGCATTTTCTGAGCATGTGCCAAAATGTATTTGTGTTTGTGTGTTTGCTCACTAGTTCAATGTTTTTATTTACACTCTTTATGCATGCATCATGATTATATACTTGCAAGTAAATAAAATGAACAGAGATTTGCCCAGCTGGTACACCATTAGCCAGCCGTTCATAAACCATTTACTTTAAGCCAATATAGAGGTGTGTGTGTGTGTGTGTGTGTGTGTGTGTGTGTGTGTGTGTGTGTGTGTGTGTGTGTGTGCGCATGAGTTTTAGCTAGTGCACACATTATGGCTCTTCAGTATCTTCATTAGCATGAAAGAATAGAGTGAGTCACATAGCACAACTAATCAATTACAGTCTGATACTTCTGATGCCTATGTTATCTTTTAATTATATTTTATATTTTATGTCAAAAGATAGTTTCAAGGACTAATATCAGTTGTACTGAACTTTGTTCGCTTTTCTCTGTGACCTGTGCAATTTTTTATTTTTTATAAGTCAAATCAAGTGTTATTAGATAAAAAATAAGTTCAGTAACTTAGTATTAAATCTGTAGCAAACAGTTTTGCGCTATAGTATTATTGAATAACTGAATAGTGAAAACCAATGTTAATTTTTGTTTTTAGCAGAAAACAACCCTAATGCATGCATAACTAAGAAGCCGAATGTGTTTTTTTAAAAAAATGTGTCAGAGCTGAGGTTTTTACATAGCTTCCATACCCCACGGTTTACCTAAATGCTTTATAGCTGTGTTCAGGTTTGTGTTTTGAAAGGATTTTAAAGGATATCATAATGTCTTATAATAAAGCATACATAAAACATTTTATAAAGTGTCATATGGGCTGTAAAGTGCAGTCATATTTGGGTGCAGGGAAGTTTACAGACCCAATGACACAGGGCAAAACATCATAAAAGGCAAAGCCTGGAAACAAAAAGCTGTGAAGTCAAAATATGAATGATATGAAATAAACATAACATAAACAGAAGAGATGCAAAACACTCACAAAAAAATTAAAGAAATGAAAATACCTTTGAGGTTGAGTGCCACTCCCATAATGTGATGCAGCATTAACCCTGAAAACATTATGTAACATACATTGAATAATCTCTAATGGTGTATTAAGCGTAACAGGACAATCTTTTTCAAATTAATAGTAAAAAATCTATATGCAGTAGAGTGCTTACCAGAGCTGGTCTAAGCAGGATTAGTGCTGACTGAGCCAATAATGCTCGTCGGAAGCCACACATCTACCTTCTGAACTTGACCACAGTCTGCAAGAGATTGGCTTCAAGCTATAATAAAGAATTGTGACTTAGATTTTCCATGCCATCAGTGGCACTTAAAATTTTTTCGCCTAATCAGGCACCAACCTTTCTCTAAACTCATGAGGCCAGCTACAATTAAGCACCCTCACACACTGTCAGTTGAGAAGCCGTGCTGCGTGATAGAAGTAAGCTCCAGAATCATTACAAAAACAACTTAGAACTGAGCGGTCTGAAAAGTGCAATTAAATGTCACCCACTGCTGACTCATAATATACTGAGATGAGTCTTGTAGTTGTACTTCTTTCGTTAACCCCAATATATGTGATGAAAAATAAAAATCGAATATAGCTGATTTATAAGAAAATTGTTTACAATTTCAAAGAGACCACTTCTGATTGCGGTATTATCCAAACTTAACTCTGCAAAGTAAAGTAAAAAAACAAATCTTAAATTTGTCATTTAAATTTTCACAAAATTTCAGTTCATGTAGTGTAGTGACAGAAACCCCTATTGAATCACTTTGACCTTCAAGACCCTAGACCACATATTAAATATAAAACATAATAGTTTTAAGTTCAAGTTCAAGTTATTTATTTATATAGCGCTTTTTAAGACAGTACGCAAAGCCGCTTTACAGAATGAAAAGCCTTTAAACCACCAAAGAGCAAGCCGAAGCGACAGTGGCAAGAAAAAACTCCCTGTTATGTTGTTATTTTAAGGAAGAAACCTTGGGAGAACCAAGACTCAGTGGGGGACTCATCCTCCTTGAGCGGCCAGGCAGCAACAACAGTGTAGGACAGCCATGTACAGATACTGTCAAGATCGGGTGACTATATTTAATAAATGGAAAAACTCTGGAAAACAACTGGAAAACTATATGTAAGTCCATTAAGGGGTCCTGCAGGACTGCCAGTCCAATTTTAGGAGATATATACACAGTACAGTATAAAGCCACATGAATTGACTTTCAATTGATGTGTTACTTCATAGTTCACTACTGCAGCAATACATGAAAATCTCCTCTATTCTCCTCTAATCCAGACACAACAATTAGTGTCTGGATTTTTTTAGCCTTAAGCTATGTCAGATGGTCTAAACGACATGGGCCACTCTGGTTGAGTGTGTTTGCTTTTCAGCTTGTTTTTGATGGTGTGGATACTCGTGTGAAGTTTTTTTTGTGTGTGTCCAAAGCCAAAGGACCTATCACCCTATCCATTTGGAGATGACTGAAAAAGCCAACATTGGTCATGATATGGTGTACACAGCATGTGTGATGTGTGTGTGTGTATGTGTGTGTGTGTGTGTGTGTGTGTGTGTGAAATTGCTGCACAGGTATAGGTTAGGATTTAGAAGAGACATGCTGTATTTGTGGTAAAAAAATTTCTTCACATCTAAGGTTGTAATTAGCATACACCCGCATGACTTTGATGACACAGAAATTGTACACTTGACTGTAATGAATGCAATTCAATCGGTCTCCTATTGAAAATGTATGAGGCACCATTAAGATGAGACAGTGATGACAGTTGAGCAGTTGAAGACTTGATTAAGCAGAAACAGATAAACAAATGTAGTATCCATTTTTTTAAAACAATCCAAATGTGAAAAAAATAGGCTATATTACACAAAGCTCTTTCCTGACAACTGTGTTGTTTGCAGAAATGAAATTCTTTGTATTTAAAAAATACAATTTGGTCAATCAAAAAAATCCTCTTAAAATCAGATAAATCACAAATCACAGATGCTTGTTACCTAATCCTTCCTGGAAAATGATTTATTTATGGAACTTTATGTTTACTGTATAAAGAAAGAAGGCCAGTTGTTAATTTGTAGTGCATCATGATTACAATTCTGTGTTTTCTTGTGAACTTTGCAGGAAGTTACTGGAATGCTGCGTCCTTCACCATACCATCCTCATACCTGCACTTTTCTACTTTCCAAGCAGAAACAAGTGCAGATATCTCATTTTATTTTAAAACCTCAGCTCCATACGGCGTGTTTCTGGAGAACCTGGGTAACACAGATTTTATCCGACTTGAGCTTAAGTGTGAGTATCCCATTTTCATGACTATCTTATATATCCTATGGTTCTTATTTATTTTAACTATGCCTGTACAGTGTAGATATGAAACTACAAACCAGTAGAACTTTTTATGAAAGAATTTCTGAACACAGTGAGCTTGAGCTAATACTACAAGTATTAACTGACTTTAAACACCATCAAATTCCATATTTCAGTTTTATCGGTTCTAAAAAAATGTCATGTTGAAATAATGATTTTGAAAGAGGACGTTACCATATTGACAATGAACAAAATATGCAAGTTAAGCCGATTCTGTCCAAATTATTTTGTGTAAGACTTTAAAGCAGTCAAAGCAGAATTCTGTTTTGATGTATATCCCACTACAGTGATGAGTAGCAAATATTTGTGTATAAATTGCTGAATTTTCAGAGTGAACTGGAGAATAAAAGAGGTTGTATTAATGACTATCTGTCAGATTGATGCATTATTCATAACCAGCAGATGGACTCAATGGGATTAGCAATGAAAATAATGGTGTATTGTGTAGTGTTCTTTTGTATCCCTTCTGTCTAGAGAAATCTGTTTGGGATATTGAAAATATACATATTTTTATTTCGCCCTACTTGTTGAACCCTGAGTGTGTAATTCCAAAGCACAACACATTCAAAGTAACATCAGCAGCAAACAACCCATCCTTAGATTTTTCAATCTGTTTTTTATACAAAAAAGGAGACAAAATGGGTTTGGATAGGCTTTTCCATTTCTTTCTTTTTTGCTGAGCTGTATGCATAGAAGTTGTGGAAGCTGTAAAAAGAATGTATCAGGGTTGGGTAAACACATTACATAAGAAGGGTTTCAAAGTTTTCAGAACAGAACAGAAACAACATTACATTTACATTTAGTCATTTATACATTAAGAGATAAACCATGTCCCAAAAAAATCAAGCAGAAAGAAAATAAAAGCATGCTTTTTGTGACAAAAGTTGCATCAATGACAAATAGCCTGTCTGCATTATTCAGTATATTTTCATAATAAAAATATCCTCACAGAACAAGGCAGGAAGTGTGTTGTAAGTTTTCACTGTTTTTTATTTATTTATTTTTTTTGCAAAGTAATATGCCTCTGTTGATGGCTATGCTGTTCATGAGTTTAATTGCTATATATGCTATACAACTGTCCCTGTGTCTTTAAGCTTGTGAGTTAGTTCTGTGTTATAACATATCACCAGCTATCTGATTCAGTAATTGTCTCCTTTAGCACCTCATGTGGTTTCCTTTTCATTCGATGTTGGAAACGGGCCTGTGGAACTAAATGTGCATTCACCAACACCGCTAAATGACGACCAGTGGCATCGCATCAGTGCCGAAAGAAATGTCAAAGAGGCCACGCTTCACCTGGATCAGCAATACAAAAAGATACAACCTGCACCTGCAGAGGGACACACACGTCTTGAACTGTACAGCCAACTGTATGTGGGTAAGAATTACACCCAGATAAACACATGGAGGACTTTGCATTTGGCAGAGTATAATATATGCATACAATATACAGTATGCATATACTGTATATGCATTGGTAATTTTTAAAATGTTCAAAAAAAAAGGACTGATGTAAGAATACTAAGCAGATTTGTGTATCAGGTATCCCTGTATTTAAAACTGTAAATAATGTAGTTATCTGTAGAACAGACTTCATTCCTAAAAGCTACAACAGTAACATATTATTAATATACTTGTATATCAGTATTGATCATCAGTCAGAGAAACCGAAAAAAATAAATTCTGTACTTTGATGAATAACTAGTGGCACAGTAAACATGAAGTCATGGATGGCTTTACAATGTTCATTCTGTATTTGCAGTTGCACTTTTAAATTAAAGTAGAATGTGATGTTAGTGGATAAACATTGCCTCTTTCCTTCTGCATAACATTTCAAGTGGACATTTTAATTGCAGAGCTGCCAGCCTGTTGATTTAACATCAGCATGTTTGTGCATGATCACGGCCTACTTTATTTTCAGCTCTTGTTTTATTTGCCTTTCAGGTTTGCTCATAAATCATGTTTTCTTCTCTGTAATGGCATGCTTGCTTTTCATTTTGTGTTATATTTCATTCCATTGTTATGTTTTTGCCTGTGTCTTTGATTTCTCGCATGCAAACTTATGATGCTTTTGGTGCTGTACAGGGAAACCAGCATCACAGGCCTGTCAGGACAGTAGGTAACTTTTCTGTAAAATATTTCCTCAAATCACACCTTGGTTTGACACCTTAGAGTAACTGTAATGTTTTTAGAAAAGATATACAATCAATTACTATGATGGTCAAAAGTCCACTTACTTCTGACCTGTTTGTTTCTCATTCACACTTTTCTAAGCATTTTGTTCTCAACTTTCTAAGAATAATGAACATTTAAGACATGACATTGTGCTAAACACATGCTGCCCTGAGCCACTCTGATTCACGTTCGACATTCAATCGATGTCTAATAAAATGGCCTTGATGCTTGTTCAGCATCTGACTTTTCCTTTGGCACTGTTCTTATTAGTCAGTGTTTTTGTAAGATGTTGCCAGTCATGTATACATTTATTTCACTGGTCTCTTTATTTTTTAATAGCATAGTAGTTGCCCTTAATGAGTATTTGGACAGTTTTCTAAGAGTTTAAACTATAAAAATTACAAGCACATCATTAATGTTGTTTTCCTAGAATCCATAGTATCTAATGATAGTCATCATTACATGAGGGTAAACCTGTTTAAACATTAAACTAACCTCAGGGACGACATTTTAAAACTGCAGTACGAAACCTGTTGTGATTAAAAATATATTTGACTAAATAATATAACATACCATTTTTTCCCCTTTGAATTGCTTAAAAATGTCTACAGAGCTTTGATTAGCATGCAGTGCAACGTACCTAAACATACACCTACACAAATTGCTATAAATTGTTTATTGGACAAATGGACAAAATTCATTCATTCATTATCTTCCGCTTTATCCTCTATTAAGGTCGCGGGGGGGTTACCCATGCCCATCCAGGGGAGAACGTTTCGGGCGCTGGGCAGATACACCCAGGACAGGGCGCCAATCTATCGCTGGGCACACACACACTCACACAGACACGCACACAAACACACTCCATATGGGGCAATTTGGAGAACTCAATTGACTTGATCCATGTTTTTGGACTGTGGGAGGAAACCGGAGAACCCAGAGGAAACCCACGCGGACACAGGGAGAACATGGAAACTCCACCCAGATGGGGATTCGAACCGGGAATCCCTAGTGCTTAGAGGCGAATGTGCTGGACAAAATTTATTTTTCCAATTTGGTTTATTGGACAAAATACTTCCATCATATAGACAATAAATAACACATTTCATTTCATCATACTGAATGTAATTATTAATTATTGTTCAAACATAACTATTTTGAAATAATTCCGATCTTGTAAACACGTTTATTATGATCACAACATATGTTAATACCTGAGAAAACATGCAGTCTGTTTTTTAGACATGTCCTTAAATCATAGTTTTGTCTTTTATGTAGGTGCAGCCGGAGGGCAGAGGGGATTTCTGGGATGTATCCGTTCCCTAAAAATGAATGGTATGACTCTCGATCTGGAAGAGAGAGCAAAGGTGACTCCTGGAGTAAATTCTGGATGTTCAGGTCACTGCACCAGTTTTGGGATGTACTGCCAAAATGGAGGGAAGTGTGTGGAGAAATATAATGGTTACTCATGTGACTGCAGCCATACTGCATATGAAGGACCCTTCTGCACAAAAGGTGGGGATTGTTTCTTATACCTTATTTAACAACAGAATAATGTTTTAGTGGATATTTCCAACAATTTTCACAAAATGTATGAAGTAAGTATATTACATTTCACATGTTTATTAATATAAAGTTTTCTTTTCAACACACACTTTGCAGGTAGAATAACATATACACTTTAAGGAAGGCTTTTAAAATACTTTTACTTTATATTCAATTTCATTCATTCATTCATTCATTCATTATCTCCCGCTTTATCCTCTATTAGGGTCGCGGTGGGGTTCCCCATGCCCATCCAGAGGAGAACATCTCAGGCGCTGGGCAGATAGACCCAGAACAGGGCGCCAATCCATCGCTGGGCACACACTCACTCACACAGACACACTCTATATGGGGCAATTTTGAGAATTCAATTGACTTGATCCATGTTTCTGGACTGTGGGAGGAAACCGGAGAACCTGGAGGAAACCCACGCAGACATGGGGAGAACATGGAAACTCCACTCAGATGGGGATTCGAACCGGGAATCCCTAGTGCTGAGAGGCGAACATGCTAACCACTAAGCCATCGTGCCGCCTTTATATTCAAATATACAGGTTATTTCAGATTCTTCAGACCAAACTTATACCTTGATGAACATACTTTTGTTTACAGCGGAACTCTTGCCATGAAGCTGGGCGCTTATAATTAGCATTTACATTTACATTTGAAGCTAAGGGACCTGAACAATGTTTTATATGCTCTAGCATTATTCTTCACTTGGAATAATAGCTTATTATATTTCAGAACTAATGGGTTGGCACGGTGGCGCAGCGGTTAACCCCCTTGCCTCACAGCAAAATAATTTTGTGTTCGATTCCCATTAAGGCGAACATGGGTCATTTCTGTGTGGAGAGTCCAGTTTCCTCCCTATTCCAAAAACATGCTGATAAATGTATTTGGTATACTAAATCGTCCTAGCAATTGGAGGTGTGTTAGAGATGTATCAGTGCACTCATTTCCCAAGGAAATAGAGCAGAGGATCCCAAGACCAGATAAATAGAAATATTGTAATAGGAGGGGCATTTCATAATAAATAAATAACTTAATATCCACATACTTTTTTATTTATCTCTGACATTAAATTTGTGTTGCAGATGTGGGTGCTTTCTTTGAAGCAGAAACGATGGTCAGGTATAGCCTGGACTCTGAGCTGATATCCACAGAGCAAGAGAAAGGTCTAGGTCAGGCTTTACACATGAAGATGAACCTTTCCCGAGAGGCTCTGAGGTTTAGCTTTAGCACATCCAGCACTCCCAGTATCCTCCTGTACATCAGTTCCAGAAGTCATGACTACATGGCAGTGGTTCTGCGTCACAATGGTAAAATAAGTCACTGCAGACTTCTTTTTTTGCTTTCTTTTTTACTGTTAATAGCAGTGTTTAGCCTTTGTATTAACAGTATTTTCATTCTTTATATCAACATATATTTTTAGAGATTTAGAGACCCCTTTGGAGAAAGGGTGTCAGTGCAAGAACATATTAAAGTTATACCTGTACATATAAACATATTTAAGTCACTGTTTAAAATGCATTTACGGTATTCATAACTTTATATTTACATTCACATATTTACAGTTATGAAATGGTGTCTTCAATCTTAAGCGGAAAAAATTTCATTGATCATAAAACTTGCAAGAACTATGGAAATGCACTCTTGAGACCTCATTACTGCTCATTGCATCTTTCTTTGGAGGGTTACAAAAATGCGTATGGTTTCCTTTTTTAAATGCTTATTCATTATTTATTAATCCGTAAGTTTGTTTAGTCTGCAAGCTTTAAACATTTGAGAAAATCAAACGGAAAAGCTTTCACATTCTAAATGATTTTTTCTGTTTACTTCTTGCTCATTTTCTCAGCATTAATTTGTTGGGATCATTAGGCTTATAATTTTGCAATTTTAAGTTTGGTCTAATTGAGCTAAGAGAGTAGAACACACCTAAATGGTTGTAATGGTTAGTTGTACACATTGGCCTAGTGCTTGAAATGGAGCATCGTTTTTTTAGTGAATGGATGCATATGCTTACAAATTGGGCTCTGCACTGACCAGTTGGGAACCTGTTTTATATGCAGTTCTGTGTATTTTGATTATGAATTTCTTCTTGGGATGATCTTCTTTAATCTCTGGTGGTTGCAGGTAGTGACATGGGATTGACTTTCAAACTCTTATTTTGTTGTGTTTGACTCTGTTCTTCTTTGTGCCTGCCTTGATACAGGCCAATATTATTGTATGGTTAATATAACTTCACTTAGATTAGGTGAAAACAAAGAATACCAGAGAGGGAGAATGGCTAGAGGTCTGTTCTTAATGCACTTTAATAGAGATCGTTATGAAAAGTCAGAAAGACATACGGAAATGCAGCAGCTTGCAAAAATAAAAATCTACATCCACATGTAAAAGTATGTACAATAAAGAGCGAAATATAGATTTTCTGATCATTCAGACTGGTCTACATTGGTCTAGGTAATGCTCTAGGGCTCTATTTAATTTTGTAAAGGAAAGTTAGTTTGTTTCCGAGAGCATCTGTTGCATCAGAACAACAGAAAAAGTGTAGTTATAACTTTAATATTTATTCTCATTCTCATTTAATCATAGAGGTATCTCACAATAATAGAGGTATATTTAGAATTGTCTACAGTATTATAGAACATTAACATGTCTTCTACAGTGAGAATTAATTGAAAACTTGGGAGTCAGATAAAATGCTTAGTGTAACCACAAGATTGTTATATTTATTTCATCAAATTGCATTTGCTCCATAGTACATTTTTAACTAAAATGTACATTTGGGAGCACTAATAAGTTACTCTTTAAATTTCTCACCTCAGTTTATTTCTCACAATAAAATGCCTGGAGATGTAGCAGCTCTGCTTAATAACTTTCTATTTGAGCAATTTGTTTATATCTTCATTTAGTGAGAAAACAAATGTGCAGCACACCAGACTCACGATTCAGCTGCTGCAGTTACCTCATTTTTAATTGCCCCCCCCCCTTTTTTCCCCCCCCCTTTTATCAACTGAAACACACTTGTACAATTACATGCACTTTTACAATGTGTGTATTAGAATTTGTCTCCATTTCTGTAATGAATAATTAGAAGTGAGGCCTTTTTGTTCATCTACATTTACATTTGCAGCATTTAGCAGATTTCCTCATATTACTCCATTAATGCAGAATTTGGTTTACTCTTTGTTAAGAGTAAACCAAACCACACACACACACACACACACACACACACACACACACACACACACACACACAATGAATAAGAGTGTTGTGTGCTACATGTACGCTTATAAATTAGCAATACATTCTTAAGATGAAATACAGCCATCTACTGGCAGTAATAAAGCATTACGCTGGACCAAAACGTAAACTAGAGGGTTAACTAATTAATATTGTACAATTTTATAATTATTAAAATTATAAGTAATAAATAATCAGGCCTTTTATCTACAGAAAACCAGGAATAAAAGAAATACAATGTAAAGATTTTGTTCAGCTAGATCTTTTAATCCCTAACTGTTTAGGATTTGTTTGGTTTTTAGGATTTACTGTATTGTAATGTTTACATTTTATATTTCCAATACCAGTGAATCTTTTAAATTAGTTTTTTTTAGGTGTAATTGTTTTCAGCTAAAATACAAGTCCAGTTCCATGGGCATATTTTACGTCTATAAATAATAGTAAAAATGATAAACCCACATCATTAATCATGAGAGAATCCCATGTAGGTTTATTTATTGCAAACTTAAGTCATGAGTTTATACTAGTCTGTGCCTTGTTTACTTCTGTGTTTAGTTTATTCTAATTGATGATTATATATTTTCTTACTGAAAATTATACTTTCCACAATGCTTTGTTGTGATGCATATAAAATGTAATTAAATTATTGAAATTATTTTTTATATTTAGTTTTCACCTTCTTTAAATACTGATTTTACAACCAACCAGCTTCACACTGATGTGCTGCCAAGCTATATGGTCACACATGTGCAACCAAGTGAAACTGTTTTCACAAAGGTCAACAATAATGGTTCCAGCTTGTATTATCCCTCCCACCCAGCTCAAAGAAAAAAACGTTTCTATCTGCCCCCATGTGCTCATGCATACACTGAAAGCACCGTAAATGTCATTTTCATAAGGTTGGGATATTATACAGTTGAAATTTTAACATCTAAAATAATAATAACATAACCATATAACTTTTCCAGTAGTGACTGGTACATTTACATTTTGTCATTTTGCAGACACTTTCATCCAAAGTAACTTACAAGTGAGAGATCTGTTACAGTATCATTGACCTGACATCTGAGTGAGCACTCCCAATGCTTATAAACAACCCCTTCTAACCTAAATGTCACTATACCAATTTCTTTTTTGTGCAGACAGCCTTTGCATTCCTTGGGATGTTTGCATAACTAAAACTGCCACTAAAGGTCAAATATGACATTGACTTTTTTTTTAATGCATTCACCAAATGTATTTATTTTTTATTATTTATTCACGTGACAATGGTGTTTTATGAAACATATTCCTGCCCAGAACATTTAGATGTTAAAATATTACCTTTCAAACACTTCAAAGAGACAGACATTGCTTTTATAATTTTATATTACAAAACAAAATTATATACTGATCTTATACACTCATATTCAGACTGTAGCTTGGTATTTGCAATTCCACAAATGTGTTGTTCTAACCACAACATTTTCAAAGCAGAATGTAACAATGTAATTGTTCTATAACCCTGGGATTTCTGATTTTTTAAAGCTAGCTCATGTATATTATTAACCACCATGAATTTAGTAAAGTGAATAAATTTAATTAAATCTCAATAGAGTACATGATATGAGAGGTCACATTAAACTTGAACTGATGAACTATAAATGCTGTGGATTAAAAAGCTTAAAAAATAGAGGCTGGGAGTAAAGAAACTGCGAGAACCAAAAATGATAGATGAGAAGCTGAGAGTGCAGGATCTGATAGAGCAGGAGTTGAAAGAGAAAGCTTAAAGACATCTGCGTGTCTCCTGCTTGTTACGACTAAAGGTTATTCTAAAATATGATTGGCTAAGCCATGTTCTTTGCTTTGATAAAATACATAAATATCCAAACATGTGCGACTGCCTGACAACATCTGAAATCTATATAAATGCGTCATCAGTGTGCTGTTTACTGTTCAAAGACCGGGTGTGCTGAGCAAAATGTGTCTGAGAAGAAACAGATTTTCTGACAGTTTTAAGCAGCAGATTGCAGGGTATCAACAGCTTTGTTTTGTTACATGCATCACTGAACAGGTAAGCCGTTGTAAAAGACCCAACTGTTTAATTTTATTGCTGAATGAAGACAAAAAAAAAACTCTCTTTCTGTGTTTTAGGGGGGTTTGATCATTTTGCTTTGCATTGTTATTCACTACTAAATTATTCTACCTTATAATATACAATAATTATGTAAAATGTATTTTAACCAGTATTTTCAAGTTATAATAATATTAAGTCTATTTATTACTTGGCTTTCTGACAAAGTGAATTTATTAAAAGGCAAGCAAGACAAACCCAAATCCTAATTCTTGAAAGCCAAAATTTTGTATTGTTAAGTTCAAAAGATTTCATTTACATTTTGAACCATTTAATTCTGCTTTCAGGGACGTTGCAGTTGCGATATAAACTTGATGATTCAAATGAGCCTTTCATCATTGACCTGGACCAGCGCAATTTAGCTAATGGACAGACGCACAGTGTTAACATCACACGTATACAAAGACAAATCCACATCCAGGTGAGTGCAACTATTTGTGGTTACAACAATGCTGAAAAAATATAAAGTGTATGATGATGTTGTGGTTTAACAATTAGATTGATTTGTGATGTCATGTGTAAATCTCTCGTGAGTTCTAGTCTATTTCTACAACTTGTAGTAGTCACTGTTTTGTATTTAATTTTATTCCTGAACAGTACCTTATCGTTTTATATAAAAAGCACCAAATAACCAACATGCTGGCTTTTAAACTCTACACTGAGCATTAGGCAGAGTTGTAAAATTGCTCACAATGTAAAGTTAGTGCTTGTCCAGTAGATGGCGACAGACTATAAATTGATAATAAGTTAAACCTAATGCAGCTCCCAGAAGGAGATAAAAGTGTTTTGTAAATAGAAACAAACAAACAAAAAAAAAAACAAATAGGTGAGTTATGATGAGACGAGATAATAATATAATATATTAATTATTCATTCATTGATTCATTATCTTCCGCTTTATCCTCTATTAGGGTCGCGGGGGGGTTCCCCATGCCCATCCAGGGGAGAACGTTTCGGGCGCTGGGCAGATACACCCAGGACAGGGCGCCAATCTATCGCTGGGCACACACTCACGCACTCTATATGGGGCAATTTGGAGAACTCAATTGACTTGATCCATGTTTTTGGACTGTGGGAGGAAACCGGAGAACCCGGAGGAAATACACGCGGACACGGGGAGAACATGGAAACTCCACCCAGATGGGGATTCGAACTGGGAATCCCTAGTGCTGAGAGGCGAACGTGCTAACCACTAAGCCACCGTGCCGCCCTTATATTAATTATTTTTTTAACATATTTAAAAAGTATGTTCATGTGGATCTTGATTACGTGAATCAAATGTTTTAAACAAGATTTTTAAAAAATAAAAGAAGCAAGAATAAGATCTGGATAATGATCTATGCATGCACAGCACAATGTACAACAACTAGAACTGTAGGAAGAGTTACAGAACTTAAAAATAGAGAGACTTATTATACTTGTGTGATAGTAAAAGAAGACATGCAATGATTTAAATAAAATACAACTTATATTAACATATTGTATGTATGTTTTTTTTTACTGCAGGTAGATCACTATCCATCTGTAAGCTACACTCTACCAGATTCCTCAGATACACAGTTCAACCTGGTCAAAACTCTCTTCCTTGGAAAAGTCTATGGTAATAGCACTTTCCTATTTCTAACAGTGGCAATTAGTCCAGAATCATAATAATTTTACAAACTTCTGCAAACAGACTTCTTCAATTATGGTTTGTGAAATTCCAATTACACTACATACAAGTATGACTTACAAGTATACCAACTTCATGGTTGGGGTCAGAGCACAGGATCAGCCACAGCCCCCTGGAGCAATCAGGGTTACGGGTCTTGCTCAAGGACCCACATTGGTAACTTTTGTGTAACTGGGATTTAAACCCACAACATTCATATTGATAACCCAACACACTACCCACTAAGCTTACAGGCCCTCATTGTACTGCCTTCTATATTTCTTATAGACTCAGTTTAGAAACATGCAGTTATAAAATAATTTTACTTCAAACTCCAGAAGCACAAATTTTATGAAAAGAAACTAATCTTTAGCAACAACCTGAATATGTCACGTCAGCTTCAAAGACACGACTCAAAATAGAAGATTATGAAAGGATATTTCTCAAAACAGCATTGGCCCCGACCTAGAGAGGCTTTGTACTGAAAACAGGAAATATAGGGCACCTTTGAAGTGCAGTTTATTCTTTTGACAGATTTATCCCTTGAGATCTACAATCTAAACTGCTTCTGAACAAAAAACAGCTGTCTCACACACTCCACTTGCTGCTAACTGTGATAAAGTGAAGTGCTTACAGTAATAATATTTAAAATGTCGCAAAGTTTATTGATTAGCACAGATACTACCTACACAACCGCTGAAGAATTAAATAATTAAATGCTCTGTGCCAAATTGGCATAATCTGATTTACTAGCACAAAAGACTTCCATGTTCAAGTTTTTGTAATACTACTAGCCTGGAGGGATCTTTAGGCAGAGCTGACTGTACCTGTTCATAGGTGATAGGGAAGGTCAGATTGTGGGATCTTCACTCCTGAGTGAATATAGAAAGAGTGTTGTTTCTTTGCATGCTGGTTATGCAACTACTGTTCAAAACACATGTTTTAGATTACTTGGGTGTCGAGGCTGTAATGTTTCTCATTAGACAGTGTAAATGGCAAGAATATAATGTTGATGCTTAGAAGTCTGACATTAATAAAAATATCATGAGGAAAAAAAAAAAAAAAAAAAAAAAAAAACATGGTGATTACCTGGGTAATAAAGTCAGGTTTAAATTAGTAGTCTTAAATTGAAACTCTACTGGTAGAAACAAGTCATGGTACTGAATCATTGAGATTATAATTGTAGACAGTTAACCGCTGTCCATGTATTATTATTAAAGATAAAAAAAATTCATAGATATTTAAATTTCTAAATGGCGAGAATTTCAAATTTGGTGTAAAGTCTTTGTGCCTTATAGAGCATGTGCAGGTGATTTGTGATGTCTAATAAAACTCCTACACACATAAAACCTGTCCAGCCAGGAGCTCAGCGGAAGGTCAGGGTATGAGATATATAGCTGTTCCACTTTGATATAGGGTAGAAGTGCTGCAGGGGGAGAGTCAAAAGTGCTGATCACCAGTCACTGAGATTATTTAGAAGATGATTTATTCCAACTTTCTGCAGGGAGGCAGAGGACAGATTTATACTTAGGATGTGTGTGTGCAGTGTGCATGATAAGCAATTTGTGATGTACAAACTCATCAATCAGTGCCAGAGACTGTGTGTGTGTAGGTGCGTATGTGTGTGCGCCTTTGTGCCTATGTGAGTCTGTTTTTTGGAGGGTTTTTAGACTGAGATGCACTATAGACATACTAGGTATAATTCTGGACTATAGGCTAAAATATATATTTCATGTCAGTGACTGTCTCCTCAAAGACTTGAATTACTTTAATTACTTTCAGCTACAGTATATGGAGAAAAGTAATTGGACACCTACTCATTGCACCTACATACATCTTTTATGGCATCATATTCTAATTTGATCCCTTTAATGGCAACACCACCTCCCACTTGTAAAACATGGTTACACCATATACAGACCAAGTCTAGTCCTAGTAAGCTACCAACATAACATTTTTTAAAAATGTATTAAAAAACTCCCCTGTCAAATCTGATGACTCATGTTTAATGACCAATGTAGGAACATTTGATTTTAGTGATTGAAAACACTAAAAAAAATGGCAGGAATAAACAGTAGCCAAGTGCTCAGTGGTTTGTATCTGCTTCATGAAATAACCCTTTTAAAAAGCATTAGTAAAAAATAAATAAAAGGGTAATTTTTAATGTTAGTGCTGGCACTGCACTTCACCTTAATGATACAATTATTATTAAAGGTGTATGTAAATTTAGAATTCAAACCTGTTTTTCAGCTTGATTAAACTAATTGTTAGTCATATAGACCACTTCTTTCTAGTGATGTTATATGCAGTGTACATTTATTTACATATCTTTACTGATATGTAAATAAATGATATGATTGTGTAGTATAAAATTGATTTCAGTAAACCAAAGAGTATTAACCATACATGCTTCATCATGAATGTCATTTTCTCTGATATCCTAATTGATTTTACATGGCACTGTTGCTCATCTGTTGCTCATGTGCCTCTCAATTCAAATCCTTCCAAATCACTTCATTGCATTATATCCAGCGCATAATAGAAAGCAGATCCTCTAATAATACCGATGTCTGCTTCTTGATTTGATCTGCATGCTTGAAATCAGAGTTTCATGTATTATTATTCTATTGTTTACTTTCAACTGTGTGTTTATATTCAGTGTTTATTTTTCAAAGTCACGGCCACATTACAGGGGGAGGGGGAACTCCAGGTCCATGATATAGGTGCTTCCAGAGTCCAGGTTTTTCATGAGCTCTAAAAGGGGGCTGCAGATACTTACACACACACACACACACACACACACACACACACACACACAGGCACCGGCAGACAGAAGCTGCAGCTGCAGAGGAGGAGAGGAACACAGCAGATTTCTTAAGGAGAGTGCAGAAAAAAGAGAACAGAGACCTGTTGTTTAGGTAACATTGTTATTTTTTGTGTGTTTCTGATCTGATTCGGTATCTGCTCTAATGATGGTAATTGTTATACAGTGCTACAACACTAAAACGAGAGTCTCTATATATGCTGCTGTTGATCGCGCTCGTATCATGATCCTAAAGACTTGTGCTAAGGGCTGCTGCAGGTGCAGATTGCTATGCAGCTATCCTGTACTGCTGAGATTCCTGTGTGTTTTTGTGCCTGTTTTTGTATAATCAATTATTATGTTAAGAAAAACAAAAAGAGACAGAGAGACCCATGTAACCAGTTCTGAACCAGTACAGCTGCAGTGCAAGGTTACTGGAAGGACATACACTTTGGATATCAGTAATAATTAACAAATGCATAGCTCAAGGTTATGCTTTCTCATTTCTTTTCATTCACAAGGCTTTTTATTCACCACTAGAAATGATCACAGACTTCTGTAAGTAGTTTAAATTTAACTGTACATACAGAGTCTGGGGCCTCTCAGTCCTAAATATTATGGGAGTTGCTTTATGCACATATCACATTGGCTTGCTGTTTAGGGGTTCTCACTTACAGATAATGTTTTTATGCATAAAAGGCATGTATAAATGGATATAAATAAATAAAATTTAAAAACAATATAACTTCTTAAAAGAAATGTATATTTTACATTCAAAAAAACCCTGGGGCATTCACAGGTACGTGTGTGTACAAAGTACAATAGATGTGTTTACTGACAAACCACTTTCTTAGAGAAACTAACTTTTTTATAATTTCAGATTTTCCCACATAAAATTATATGTAAATTACACATCATAGACTTCATTAGAAAAGAACAATATGAACAACTTTAAACAAAGCTTGCAAGACTAACCGGACAAATGCAAGACTAACCAGGCTCATTATTTATAAACATAGGAAACCTTTAGGGCTTTGCTGATGCAGTGCTTTGAGAGTGTAGTGAGAATATGAGAAAATCCAGTAAAGTGCATCTTGTAAAAAAAAAAGAGCCAAGCAAGCTGTAACAAAATATACAAAACTCATTGTTTTGTAGCACACTGGACAATAAAAGCAGATGGAGTATTTGAATGCCATTGTTGTTTATGGGAAATAATTTAGCATCATAAATCATCACTAACCAGCATATATCAGTTAACCCTTTCTGTCAGGTGTAGACAGTTTACGTTGGTTAAAAGAAAAAGGCTTTTTGACACATCTGAATGTTCAGATACCTGTAGATTGTTGTTTGGATACAAAGTTTACTTAAGCATTGTGACTGACCAATTTCATTCCTGAGAAACAGGAAAATGCATCATGCTATGATGGTATAATAATTTTTTAGATATTTTTTCTGAATTCACTGGCCTTCACAGCATATGTCAGTACCTCCATCAGTTTGTAGTTAGTGTTTTTTTTTGGTACCATTTTTAAATGTTTTCATTTGCTTTCGTGAAAACAGATGCACTGGTTTTTACCTTCATGTTGTTATATTTTCCAGCACTCTCCTAGATAGAGGTTTTGTATAAACACACATATTTTCCCAAATGGCTGCAGTAAGACAAAAATCATTATGGTGTTGTGTCATGAAAAGCTAAACAACTACAGCTCAAACTAGACTAGTAGGCTTTCATGAAAATAAACAAATTAGCTTAAACATGGGGGATGCCATCAATTCATTAAGTGTCATTAAGAATATTAGGATAAAGGGACAAACATTTAGATGTATGAATATGGTTAGCGGTGTGTTGGGTGAATGTGTGTATTTTGATGATGACTCCCCTCATTTCATTCATTCAAGCTTGCACTTGTTGCCATGGTAACATTTTTGTTCACACCCTTTGTATTGTTAAAAAGAGACCCCATCACTGCTCCTTTGTCACAGACTCGAGTCTTTTACAGAATCTTATTTTTAATCATTGATAAATAATTGATTTTGTGAAGGTTTAATTTAACCCTGATTTAAAAACAGCAATATTTAAAACACATATCCAAATTTAAAAAAATATATATATCATATTTATACTTTCATTATACGTTATAAAAATTACAATTTAATTTTACATTAATGAGCCCTGAGTCTAATAAGTTGATATTACGTTATATCACAGTACACACAGTATAGACACCAATTTCTGTGCCATAATTACAGAACACTATAAGAAACTCATTTATTGTATTTTTGTGATTCTTTCTGGTAAGTTGTTGAACCTGTGACTAATTTTTGCTGTAAAAAGTGCAATTCATTTACATTTTGTAATCTTTACAAAATGTAGTATAACTAATTCTAATTGAAAATATGTTTGATATTAAGTTGCAAGTGGCACTGGTGACAGCTCTTGGTCTTCTATATTTGAAGAAAGAAAAAAAGCTAAATGACAAAAGTGAGCATAAACTGTATCCCATTCATTCCTATGCACTGAATCACTGAGCTGAACAGCCAGCCATACTGTTTCTGACCCACCAATGCACTTTTGATAGTTTGATGATATTCCAGATAGTATTAATGTACGCTGATCATTTATAAGCGGGAAACAATGAAACCTATTCAATACAGATAAACATTAACTAATTAGGTAATAGTTATGATTATTAAGGAATTTTAAAATATATATAGTTTCTTTAATTGATTTTGGGAGGAAGAGTAGTCCTGTGGCTTGTTCAAATGCCCTTTGGGAATTGCTTTTGTTCCGTTCACTTTGCTGCAGGGCATGTGGATGGAGGATGGGTGTGAGGATAAGGATGATTTTAGTATTCATGATGTGTTCATGCTTTTAACTGTAAGCACCAAATGATTATGTTGGTTAGTGAAAGCTTATATAAATAGCCATAAAACTACTTTTGTACATTAATGATACAGAAATGATGTAAACTATCTATTTATCTATCTTATACTTTAGAATAAATATATAATTTATTAGGTCTTATTTTAGGTATAAGGGTTTTACTGTGTATAATGTCATTTATGTTCCTTGTTGAAAATGCTGCATTTTCTTAGAAATCTCTACTTGAACTGCCGAAGTATCTTTTTTTTTTTTTTTTTTTTTTTAGCTGAACACAATGCTACATTATACAAAATCACATGCATTTTAGCTGCTGCTGAAGCAGTCTTATATCAGTAACCTTGAATCTTAGTAGATGCTATTAACTCCCTCAGCAGCAAAAAGCAATCACAGACCCACAAATATAATAATGTAAATCAGATTTATATAATGCTTTCTGATAGCCTTAAGGCAACTAAAGCAGTATAAAAAATGACATCCTACTGAGATACATTGACATGGTTGGATTCTCTGTAAACCACAGGGAGAAGTCAAGCACACTATGTATTCAGGTACAAGTATGAGGACAGTGGAGGTCTTGGCATTGGTGTCTTAGTGCTACTGTTTTAGTGATGCTAAAATTGTCTCTTTTATTTTACAGAGATCAATGTCAATAAAGATATAGATTTATAAGTTTGGTGTGAGATAAAAAAAAAAAAAAACATAAGTAAAATTGTGGGCCAAGCATCGGTTTCTTACCTTACTCTAAAATGCACTAAAATCCTTCACTGTGAAAAATTAAGTACATGTTAATCACCTGTATGTTGGACATTTATATTTATATTTAATTTATCTTAAATATTAGACTGTTTTTCTCATATAGTATATGTATGACTGGTTTTTAATGTTTTTTAGTATTTTATAGACTTGTAGGCACATTTAGTAGTACTATTGTTATTCCAGGAAATAAGAGATTTGAGGTTATTTTGTGATTACCTCATAGAGCTCAGCTCGGGTTTGATTTGCTATAAACATAGTGTTCCCGCTCTACCAAATCAATAAGAGGCTATTGAAATACAAACTGCATCCTACAGGCTTACAGAATAGTTACATTACACCGTGTAAATTGAGTAGGTAATGATTGTGTCTTCTAAATATGGTAATAGAACATGTAAAAACCTATGAATAAAGATGCAGCAAGATTTAGATCATTGATTATCTGCTTTTAACTGCATAATGGATTATGTTGTTTTCCGATAATACAAAAGACTCACAATAATAAAACATTCTGACAGGATATTTGATCTGGGTATTTACAAAGTCTTCATATATTTTATGCTTTAATAAAATTAAAAAAAACAGTTTCAAATGTATAGAAATAAATATATATTTTCATAGCAGTTCCCTTACCAGTCGTAGTTTCTCTGTAGGGTTCTTTGATTTTGTATGGACCTTGCTTTTTGTCCTTAGATAAATGTTCAAAGTTATGCAAATTCTAAATCTTTTACAGTTATTGCTTAATGAGTCTAGTTTTCCAAATATGTGATAGTTTACAAATCTGATACAGAATATTATGAATTAATATTAAAAGGTTTAAATTCACAAAATAAATATGTTTTGACATTAAAATCTTACATTACAGAACTGGTAACTTTGAATATTTTTCTTGTTTAAAACTATTACATGCAATTATTTGAGCTATTTTAGGTCTAACTGTAAACTAAACAAATTACTTAAAAGCATTTTTGGAAAAGACATTTAAATGTGATAATGTGAGCTTTTTAAAATGTAAACATGCTTATGAATGCTATTCCTTGTTTTTTGTAGCTTTATTTTATTAATGGTTATTCATAATTTATGATGCAGACAGATGGAGACTAAACTTGTTTTCAGTAACTGTATACTATAATAGTCTGTAATATTAGAAATATATGGGGTTATTATTGGAAATGGTTTCATGTTCTTGATAAAGGGAAATACTTTATCCTCCATAATTGCCAACATCCCTGGTATCAAGACATTTCATTACTTTCTTTTGTAGATAAAATGAATTGCTATTTAATATTATATGAAACAGGATCTCAGCTATTTCTTACTTTTGCCATCTGATTAGAAGAAAAGGCTAAATGTTCATAATGTAAATTTATTAATAGTTCAGTCAAACTCTTGCAAAAAGGGAAATGTTATGTTTCTTTAGACTCAACTATTGACTTAAAGATAAGACTTCAGATAAAGATACCACATAATTTTCTTATGTTTGTGTTCTGCAGAGACTAGTCCCAGTGATCCAGTTCTGATTGAGAAGTATAATATTGGATTTGTAGGTTGCCTATCTCAGGTGCAATTTAACAGTATAGCTCCTCTAAAAGTGGCACTTCGCTCACCCCTCTCTGAGCCCATCTCACATCAGGGCAAACTAGTGGAGTCCAACTGCGGCTCTTCACCCCTTACAGTCTCACCGATGTCGGCAGCCACTGATCCCTGGCATCTGAGTGGAGGTATTGACCTGACCTTTGTTTACGTTTGCTGATTAAAGTTGTCATTGTCATCCTAGTACAGTGTTTCATAATGGTAGTCCTGATGGCCCACCACTGTTCCCAGTACCTAATATGTTATTATTTTCAGGTGGGTGTATGAGTAAGAAACACAATGTGTAGGACAGTGGGCCTTAAGAAGCATGTTTAAATACGGGGGTGTTGCCATATTTGTTCAGATTATGTTTTGTTGGACTTTAACAGTCTCTCACGTACATAGTTCTGGATAAATTTCCACTCATTCTTTTTCAGCAATTATGTTATAGAGTATTTTTTGTAATTGTCCTGTTGTGAAATTCAGACTATGATGCTTGGGTATGACTTAGGTATCCAGATTAGGTATCCAGGCTGTAAAATAAGCCCAAATAACCATAAGTTCAGTATTTTTCAGTATTGTACTGTCACATTCAGCATTCTACTTAGATTTCTAAGACTTAGTATTCTAAGACTGAAATGTAAATTTGGCTTTGGCTTTTTTTTTTTTTTTTTTGCAAACTAGTAATCATGTGGGTGATTCTCTTCCTGTAGGACGTGATTTCCCTCTGAATGAGGAAAGAGTTGTACCTGATGGGGTGAATAGGAATTCCGCAATAATTGGAGGTAGGATTTCTCAAACATCTCTTTCATGGGTTTATAGCGCTTGTGATGTGTCTTCTACTGTGCTTTTTGTCTTGGCATAATTTAATTTGACTTCGTCTTCAAATAACATTACATGTGCATTTTTATACTTATATACTTAGGAAAACCTAAGTAATGTCACATCTGTTTAAGCTTATTATATTAATGTTTGTATTCTGTCTCCTCAACAAAGGCATCATTGCCGTGGTGATTTTCACAATCCTGTGCACCTTGGCATTTCTCATTCGCTACATGTTCCGCCACAAGGGAACCTACCACACCAACGAGTCCAAGGGTACAGAACGTTCTGAATCGGCTGACACTGCCATTATTAACGCCGAGCCCAATTTCACGGAGACCATTGATGAGAGCAAGAAGGAGTGGTTCATATAAAAACACCACTGCTGGACACGTGTTTGCTGTCAGACTCGAGAGTCAGTACAAAAGAGAACTATGAAATGTTACAAACTAGAGCTGAAAAACTGGATTACAGAGCAGGGCCTGGGTAAGAGAGGGGCATTTCTAAACCGGGCCTCCTTGTATGGGTAAATAAGCCCTCCTGCAAACCCTTCCTATTTTGTCTTCATGTTTTGAACCAATAATTTTACTCATAAATGTTTAACAAATATGAATACACTCCTTTTTTTAAATAAAATAATTTAAAATAATCTGTATGTGTATGTTGCTCTTTTACACTAAAATGATGTTACCGTTTCCTTTAACCCCACTACATTGTGCAACATCCTCGATTTGATCTATACATCCATCTCTATATATAAATAATTTATTTATATATCTAGCTCTATCAATATCTATATATAACTAACCATAATATTCTACTTGAAAGGCAGGTAAAGACAGGCAAAAAACTACTTCAGTATTGTTTATTACATTGAACAGAATTCCCTGTAAACATTACAAATCAGCACCTTGTACGATCAGAGGCAGTGAGAGACATGGAGTGGTCACAAACTAAACAAACCTTAAAGGATAAACGCTGGTGTCGAGCAATTAATACACACTCAGAAACCAATCATGACTTCACCTAACAAATTACAGCAGGGCAAAGGTGTCAATAAATTACAGAAGAGCCAGTTTTTAGTCTGCTAAAATAAATAGGCAGAATTAAAGATCTTGTGGGTATTGCCATGGCTGTATCAAGGTTCCTCAGTTCCACACAAGTCTAATGGTTTTAAAAGTATCAAGTCGTCCGGTAAATTCTGACACTGGTATTGAAACTCAATTTAAAGCTGTTTTTTCAACAGTTGGTGACCTCACAGTTGAATGCATTTTTGCAACCACATTGTGACAGTTTTGGTCATATGATCCCCACAAAGAAGTTCAAATAGTCATCGTAGAAAGCCTGGAAAATTTAACTTGTGACATCAGACAGTTTGAATAGATTCACAGTAATCAATAGCTTCACATTAACATCTGGCATATATAAATTCTGCAGTGAAAATGGTTGTTTAGCTGACATTTACAGAAGTTTGACAGGAAGGTTTACGTCATGCATCATAACAGAAAAAACATCGTTACTGAGCTTTGCACTGAAATCCAATCCATTCCTTCGACCATTAAAAAAGGTCAATAGAATTGCAGCTGCTGGTACAATGTTGTTCATTCAGGTGTTAAAAATGTTTTTAAATGAGCAGCTAAGCTTACTGAATCGATCACCCCCCCCCCAAGCAGAGTTAATTTGTACAACACCATACAAGTAAAACAGAATTTAATTCCATGCTGTGCACACATTGCCTTACACTTGGTTAATTGTTATATTTCTAAACTCAGTCATCAGTTAAACACTGGGAAACAGAACTCATGCAGTTGAGCTCAGGGACTTTTATATCTCACTCCTGGGACAATCTTTGTTGGTTTAAGACTCTTGGGGGAAAAAATAATTTGCCTCTAAAATAATCGGAGTGAGAACTGGTGAAAATCAAATGCACAAGATCAATTTTTACGACCTTATTTCTGCCATGAGACAGTTCCATTCAGATCAGACTTAAATCTCTGTTAAACATAAAACCTGGCGAGGACTTTAGCCTAACTGCCATCTTACTGGTTAAAACAAAATTGTGTTAAAAAAATTTCACTTGTAAATAAATCTGCTATACTTGAAGGTTTACATACTTTTGCCCCACAAATAAAACCACAGAACTTTTTTCAAATAATGGTCATTTCTAATTGTCAGTTCTCTTTTCCTAGTCATTATTCTTTATACATTATATTTTTGCTGAAATGTAGAAAAATCTAGGGTTGGAGTTTAGGATTTCAAGCACGAGAATTTTTAAATAAAAAGTGGAGTAATAATAAACTTTTTTTTCCCATATGAAGCAAAGTTTGTGATTGCTGAATTCTCTTAAGCTTAGAGGATTGGAGGAGGGGGTGTGGGGATAAGTGCCCATCACTTTCTTTCACTTAAGAAAAGTCTAAATGCAAACATTTAGAGTGATGACTGAAGCTTACTGCTTTTAACAGCTGGCATAAGCTGACTACATTCATATTCAGATTGTATATTTAATGCTTGAACCCTGAATCAATAACCCATTTACAATGTTATATCTCAAAAGGATTGTTCTTAAATTCAATTAAAAAAAAAACAAATGTCAGAATGTACAGGACGACTCTGATAAGACAGGAAGACTTCACTGTCTGTCCCAACTTTCGATCCCACAGTAATGTCGTGGCCGAAAACTGCTTAGAGAGTGGAGATTGTATGAGTATCAAAACGACTGTCAAAAAGTTCCCTGATTCCGATTTCTAATCCATTTGAAATCTTTGTTCATGCATAAAACAAGATTCAGACCACGAGAGCTGACATTTCAGGACACCTAAACTATTCAGTGTTAATTTCAAGGCACCGCAAGTTACTGAAGCCATACTCCATTTTACTGTCCTACTCATTTATTTCACAAAACCTGGATGCATCATCACTCCAGAAAATACTTGATATCGCTCGAGATGCTTGTAATGATAAACAAGCAGAAAAACCGACTTTGGTTTTACAGATTACAAAAAGAAACCCTTCTCAGACCTGTTCAGATTGTTGTGGTACATAAACTGACCAGTTTATGAACAAATAAATTGGCAACCAATTGTACAGCCTGCACTTTACTGTCAATTTGGTCCAAAGGTCAAAAAACGTGTAGCTATTTGTAACAAAACACACTGAATCAAACAGCAACAGATTTCTACGATTCTTGTAGCTGTAAACAAGTAAATGTTCAAGTTACTGTCAAAAAAGTGGATTCCCAGAGCTAGCCTGTTGGTCAAAGAAAAAAAATAAAAAGGAAAAAAGTGAGAAACAGTTGAAGTGTAAAAAAAAACTCTTTAAAAAGTATCCAAGCTGTGTCCTATAAAAGCCAGTATTGATAGTATTGAAAATGTGTGTGGAGAAAAATTCCTGAAGTGTGTAAGGCATTTGTTCCAGAGGTAGACAGATTTACTGAATTTCCATTTCACGTTCAATGCCCACATACTTAAGAGCATCAGCTTGACTGTATCTAAAACACAATAATAGACAGAAAAGTATTACAGAAATGATTTGAAGTTCAATATACAGTATGAGAAAAAGTTTGAAGGTCATAAATTTCAAATTCTGTCACTCCAATTGGAACTTTAATATATCTAAGATATCTTAAACTGCAGTTAATTTACAGCTAAAACTCAGGGGACTAAACAGGTACATAGTCTTCAGTGTTATTTACCCTAGTTCACAGAACCCAAACAAACTATAAATCACTGCTTACTTTTAATGATTACTTGAATGTAAAAAGACAACGTTTCAAAATATTTATATTATATATTTTGTGAGATTTGTTAAAAAGAAAATATTTTTTTTAAAATACAAGACATATGGGTATAAATCTAGTTAAAAGACATGTTAAGTAGAATAAAAATTGTGGATCCGAGAGAGCGAAGTTGATGATTTGATTATGATTTATCTCAAACTGTTCAAGAATCATTACCTGTAGTCGAAGAAAAGCTCCTCCCCAGTTTGTATGGCTCTCTTGGCAAAAATACCAATTCTGTGATCCCCATTAACCATCATAACTACAAACAAGAACAATTTAAAACACAATTCAGTGCATTTAAAATACAAAATTAATTAAACTCTCATAATATTTATTATTTTGATATAATTCACCTTTTGCATAGCAGTTGGGGTTGACAGAATGATTGGCAAATCTGATCTTGTTGCCTTTTCTTGTAGCATCAACAACAAAATCTGTGTTAAAACATAGTGAGATTACAAAGGGAGCAAAGGAGCCAAGACAGGGAAAGAGCTAAGTATGTGACTTACCATTATTCAAATTGAATAGGAAACTGCACATGTATTTATCATAAACCTTTCCTCTGCGATCTGCCTCATCCTGAGAGATGATCTAATATAAAATCATAAAAAGAAAAAAAAATAAGGCATGATGGATCGACGATTGGTCTTAAAAGCATGATGTTTTGTAAATCCTTTCACCTCTCCACAGTATTCAGAGATGAACTCATTTTTCTGTACTGGCTCTTTAATGAAGATGCCCCATCCGGCTACATCTGACGGTGCCAGTAGTAAGTGCTAAAAACATGTTGAAAACAAACAAATGAATTAGACTTCGATAACCATTGGATAAAGAATTTAAACTGATGGGAGAATTTCATGTCTGGTTAACACATTAAAACATTATGAAAGTTGTCCTTCGGTTGGGATGCATGTTATCAGATCGCAACCTTTTTGGCTCCCCTCTGGATGCTGCAGTTTTTGCAGGAAACGTTCTTGCTGTCCCAGTGATCAGCTGCTCCACAGGTAAGACAGAGGTCAGGGTCACACTCACGCACAGCAAGGTAACATGGGCACTGCTTGGTGTTACACTGAGCCTTACAGCGGCAGCCTGGAAATCGATTCTGACCTGCACATCATGAACACAAAGATCACAGTTTCTATGACCATCAGACACAGCTGAACATAATAATCAGAAACGTCTAGATCCTTCAGGTAGGCTTTAAAAAATGGGAAATGTTAAACAAAATATTCTGAAAAGAATTCAGAAATTAGGCAGTGCCTTGTTACCATACCATACCGGTCAACAGCTCACCAGACATAAACTAAACATACCGAATTTAACAGAACCAGTGAGGTGAGCTTTACTTACTTAAAGTTGGGAGGGGGCACTTCTGTGAGTGTGCACTTACATTCTGAGCTGCACTGGCAGAACTTTTCACAGAAGTTTTGGGCAGTGACACAGGGACAGGAGCTGTCACATGGCTGGCGTGGGTGGTCACATGGCTGGTAGTTGTACACATGATTGGAAGAGCCATCTATAAATAGACAAGATATCTCACATGGTACCTCAAACTTGCACCTAAACCTTACTCAGATCTGTCTACATCGAACATGATTTCTGTACTGCGATACCAGTGACAAAATCAAAACTGACCTCAAAACAAAAAGCCATTGTAATAATATATGAAGCTGAAGAGAAACTAATGATTAAGCAAGTTGATTAGAACTTTTGAAGATGGTTTATATTTAATGACTAATTATTTATTAAAGGCAGTTTTATGATACCCTGCAAAAACATTCACTGACAGACACATCTCTGAGACAGTGAGCCATAAAATGTTTACAAAGGAAAACTACACAATACAAACCTTTCTTCAACTGTATTTTTCGACAGTGTGTGGCCCACAACCTATGACACAAGAAATGCAATTATAACGTGTCAGGTCCTAGATTTAATACCACTAAGCATGCTCAGTATTATTTTATAAATACCTATGTTTTCGCTTCTTTTTTCTTGGAGGTGTGTCTTCATCTTCTGCAGGTGCACGTGCAATGATGGCAGATTCTTTCACCCTGAATTCATATACCTATATAATTGACATTATACAGTACCTAAATATTTAACAAGCCTTAATTTTAGCACAGTATTATTGAATGATTTTTTTTTTTCCTAATCTGACATTACTCTTATTGCACACGCTAATATTACTTCAAAATAAAATAAATCTGCTGCTTCTGTTTTAATAAAATTATTAATCTCCAGGGAATATTGCAGAAATCATATAGATAGATGAAATATAATTACATATTGTACTAATTATTTAAATAGGATAATGGTAATTTACTTAAAAGACTGTCAGATTTAAGCCAACATTGTTCCTAAAACCAGTCAAAGCTGAACATCTCAATGAATAAAGCTTAAATTAAAGTGTTTTTGACCTAAAAATAATTTTATTAAATAACCTTCATGACGGGCGGCACGGTGGCTTAGTGGTTAGCACGTTTGCCTCTCAGTGCTAGGGATTCTCGGTTCAAATCCCCATCTGGGTGGAGTTTCCATGTTCTCCCTGTGTCCGTGTGGGTTTCCTCCGGGTTCTCCGGTTTCCTCCCACAGTCCAAAAACATGGATCAAGTCAATTGAGTTCTCCAAATTCCCCCATGTAGAGTGTGTATGTGCGCGTGTCTGTGTGAGTGAGTGTGTGCCCAGCGATAGATTGGCACCCTGTCCTGGTTGTATCTGCCCAGTGCCCGAAACGTTCTCCCCTTGATGGACATGGGGAACCCCACCACGACCCTAATATTGGGATAAAGCGGAAGATAATGAATGAATGAACAAACCTTCATGACCCTGCAATTCAATAAAAATAAATAGTATGGTGTAGTAACAAACCTGTCTGCAGGTTTTGGAGCCAATCAGACGTGCGATGGCACAGAAGTTATCATAGTAAGTGCCAATAAGCACACGAAAAAGAGATGCTTCTGCTCCACTCCAGTCTACATTCTCAGGAGGTTCACACGTCTTCAACTTTACAGGAGTCTGGCATCTTGAGTTTGCCTCTACACAAATATATAAAAATAAATAAATAAATAAAACACACATTAAAAACCAGATCTACACAGACACAGCACCTACTCCCACAAAGTAAGATTTTTAGATATTATTTTAAAGGAAATAAAAATAAAGACTGCAATTTAAACCACTTACAAATTCATTTTAAATACAAATTCATTTTTATGTTTTTGGACTGTGGGAGGAAACCGGAAAACCCGGAGGAAACCCACGCGAACATAAACACTATAAACTATAAACATAATTATTTAAAACATGACTTTCTCAAAACACTCAAAAGTTGAGCGTGAAAAGGTTTAAGTAATAAAAACACAAAAGTTCACTAAAAGGTGTAATTAAAATACAAGAATAATATGAGAATCCACAAAAGGCTTACACTTTAAAATTCTCCCACATTTGTAAAGAAGTAAGGAATCACAGCCCACCTTTCATTAAGTCAGTTTAAAAGCAAAGCTTCCCAGCACAAGCTTGCAACTGTTTACTAAATAAGGAATCCACCTTAAATTCATCTGCTCTCATGCGTCAGTGTGTTGATATCAGACTGGTTGTAAATAGAAGGTTAGTCAGCATAACTCAATTTCTTCACCTGAGGAGCTGGTAGTTTCATCTTTTTTGTCCTCATCATCTTTATCGTTACTGTCGTTCGTGTCTGTCCCTCCCTCTCGGTCACTGTCCGTGTCTTTAGTTTCTGTGTTTACAGTTGGTGTACTTGGTCTGCTGCTGTTAGCGACTCTGCCCCTTCGTCTGCCCACTGTGCGCTTCTGAGGAGTCTTTGCTCGTTCAGGCACCACTCCAACAACATATTCCTTCACCATGCCATCCTAAAATACATTTTAAGTTTTAAATAAACACATGACTAAAAATCAAATGGGCAAGTTCTACCATTAAACATTTTTAACTGTCTTACACTGTTAGCTCTGCCCAGTCTCCTTGCCACTGTGGCTTCAGTTTCTACTTTGGGGGTTTAGGCTTAGAACACTGTAAAGATGCTTTAAAGCAATGTACCATTACAAAAAGCTTTTTATAAACTCAGACTTTGAAAGACACCAAAAGTGTGAGATTGACCAGGTCAAGTATTTCAAATACAGCCAGCCATGTGTGATTTTCTACTGCAACTGTGTCAAAAGTAAACTGAGTGGTGTGATTGTGAGGGGGGGAAAAGCATCTGGCAAAAGGGTCACAAGAGGATATAAAGAATCGTTCTGACCAACAAGTTGAGCACAGTCAAGCAAATTACATGCAATTACAATGACAGTGCTTGTGCTATCCAACATGTCTGAATAAAGAACTCTTAACAGAAATTGACTATAACAGTGAACAACCAGCTGAAGTGCCATTTACATCTAAAGAAAAACACAGGCAAGTCTCTAGTGGGTAAAAAGGCCAAAAATTGGATCTATGAGTGGTGGAAAAACAGTGCCTTCTCAGATGAATACAGACATCTGTTACCCCATGCTACTGGAAAAGTCAGAATTTGGTGCACGAATCATCAGTAAGTTAACCAATACTTAACCAGCTTATGCATAATTAGGTGAAGTAGGTTTTTGATGGCATACCCTGGGACCTTAAATAACTGTAGATAAACATTTGGACTGCAAGAGCCTAAGCATTGTGGCATTCCTTAAGCAAGCAGTTGGAAACATTAAGCAAGACGATACCCAATGCGTTGATGGCCATATAGCCATGAACAAGGACATCAGGTTTCCCCTGCTTTAGTCTTTCGCCAGCCTGCTTTGAATGTAGAACTAGAGCATTCAGTACCTACTCTCAATATTTGGCAAGTGTAAGAAGCTAATCTGTCACCATATCTAATCCTACAGATTAATACTTAGTGAAATTGCTGTAGGTTCATAGAAATTAGCCATTAAGAACATATTTTTAAAAGTATATTATTCCCAGTTTTTATATATTATTAAATATTTTACCTGAATCAGATACATATAACAGTCTGAGCCACATGGCTTGCTATCCAGCATGTTTTCCAGGTTCTTGCGTTTGTATGTGTTTGGGGTGGCATGAAAAGCTGTGTTTATAAAAAAAAAAATAAAAAAACACATTGATATAATTAAAAATTAACTTATGAAAACACACTCATCAAAATTAGAGATTACTAAAGAAGTGGCAAACTTACGATGAAGAAAGCAGTCATATTTGAAGCAGCGCCTACAGAAGAGTGTGTGGAATGAGTGCAGGCTTTGCTCTCTCTGAACTGATTTGGCATTTGGGCCATCAATGTTGGGTGTACACTCAGGAGGAAGAGTTCCTGGGAGCTGCTGTTCGGTCAGCTCTTTATATCTACACATATTAAACGTGTTACTACAAAAAAAACATTTTACAAAAACTTTGAAGACTTTTAGACATAGAGCATAATGTCAAAAACAGAGTGCATTTGCATAATATAAAGGCTAAATGCTTTATAATTAAGAAAGTAACAACAATCATATCCTTCAATAAATCTTATTTCTGTATTGGTTGGTGGACAAAATAGTCTTATTCTTCATATCCATAGTTTAATCAAACTAATCAAATCAATAAAATTAAGATAATAATACAGAATAATAAAGGACTGAAAACAATTCCTCAGCTAAACATAATAAAGTCATGAAGAAGAAAAGTCAGATATATGGTACGAGTGCTTATATATATGAAGGTGCATTAATTGACAGTCAGATTTTTACATTGTTATTAAGGCAAAACATTTGACTCACTGTACTGTACTACTAATGCACCAAGGTTGAACTCATTATAATCTACTAAAAACCATCAGCATCTGAATGACTTACTTTTCTTTGAGCTCTTCTGGTGAACCTTTATCAGGAAACATAGAGGAAATAGCTTCAAAGATTCTATCTGATGGAAACTTCTTTGAGCAATCACGTCGTCTACCTGTAACAGCAGCAGAGTGAAATCAGTGGAACAAAACTTTCATGCTTTATAGACATTCTAAATACTTCTTAAAATATTTAATAATTTATTTATATTATTCTTTGGATGGTTCATACGTCTGGAATTTAGAAGCTGGTCTTTGCAAGATTCTTCCAAGTCAGCTTTTCCATCACAGTTATCAAGGTCCTGCAAGTCATCCTCATCATCATCCTCTTCATTATCACTATACTGATTAAGGGCACTCACCAACTCAACAAAGATCTCATCATTTATAAAACCACATTCTGGGAAAATAAAATTACAACTTTGAGAGACTGTTTTGCATCAACATTTTAAGTCATTATTTAGAAAAAAATTTGGCCATACTACAAAATGTATCATTTTGAATATGATTTGTAGTGATGGGTAAAGTTTAGCAGTTGCAGGAAAATGTATTGGATATTACATGTAAAATAAATAAAAAACAAATATTTACATATATACAGTGTGTGTGTGTGTGTGTGTGTGTGTGTGTGTATGTAGAAACAGTTTGTTTAGTCGTGGATGCATTTCAACTAATGACAAAAAAGGAAAACATTGATCTAATAACTTTCTAATAATAAGGTGTAGATTTTATCTAAGAAAAAGGGGTATAGCTTTTCATGGTAATATATAGAACTGTAATGTGACAAATAACATTTTTAAGAAACCACACAATTCAACTGTGAATAACTGTACAAACCTCTATCTCCATGAACTTTTCCATCATAGTTTTTAATAAGCTCCTCAATAAAAGTACCATCTTGTTCAAGGATTTCATCTCCCATATAAGGGATGTTGTGCAGAACTGTCTCATCTTCCACCTAAAACAGTACAGTAATTATTTTCCAGATGTTTACAACACAATTTTCAAAAAAAAAAAAAAGGAAACCTTTACTATACCATAAAATTTTGTTGAAGCGGTGACCAAGAGTACATCACAGGTACAGAGGCTACAGCATTCAAAGTTTTTAATGGAATGACTTGTCTGGAAAACTCTGCAAAGCCACTGTCAACTGTGCACTGCAAAGAAAGTAATATGCATTACTTTAAACACATCCATGGCATATTCATTTTTGTTATTATAAATTTGGTCAAGTGAACTATTGAGAGAGAAAAAAATTGTAAAATTGTATTAGAATAAGCAAAATGTACAGTTGCTGACCTCTCGTGTCCCACGTAATGAACTCACAGGGGTCATGATATGCACTGGCTGTATACGCCGTAGCTTCCACTCCTGGTTTAGAATGTCGGTACGCTCCATTATCTTCTGTCTGTTAGAGTTGAACATGCTCTGTGAAGGTGCACAATTAAACAAAACAGAACTTTAGTATCCTTACCAACAAACAGCACTTTGGACCAAAGTGGTCCAAAATAATTACAGACTACTGCAAAATTATGGAAACTGAGTATTGACTCAGTTTACAGTAAGCAGCCTAACATAAAAATAAGTAAATATTCTAAATTAACATGTGTGGTTTTTGTCTAATTCATTATTGCCTTTTAAGGCTGGAATGGATTCTGATATTTAAAGAGGGGAAAAAAAACTAGGCTTTTCATCACTAACAATAAATGCTGAAAAAGCACTTATCATCTTAAGTTTAATTACACACATGAAAGAACCTGTTTTTTTTTAAGTTCTCGTTCTTTGATTATTTATTCCCTTCATCTCCAACAGGGTTTCTGAATTTCCTTGAGACTCAGATCTCAGTGTAAAAAGCCTTCAATACCCATGAACATCAATACTGAACTGGTTCATTTGTGTTTGGATATTAATGCTAATGCACATCTTAAAGAAAATCCATCAGGGAATTGATCAAATGTAGCATTTATGAGTAAAGTTTACACAGACAACACAAAAAGGTAATGTCTCTGGCCAGGTCAAGCAGGCAGCCACTATATAACGATGAACATGTGCAGTTTCAACGATCTGTGCCTGTCCTCATGCCGTCAGCACTACAGATTAGGTTCAACACCCTGCAAGGTTACAAGCAGAAAGTAAAGCTATGTATGTATGTATGGTAAGGTTTCTGGCCCATTATAATCATTTTAATCCATGACTTCTACAAGAGTTTATGGTGTAATTTAGGGCTGTGCAATTTATAGTTTTGGCAACACTTTGGAACATGAGCAATGAAAAAGTCACATTTATCAACCTTATGTACTACACAAATGCACTTGCCTCAAGATTAACTCCAATCTATTTAGAAAATGTATTTCTTCCTAAACAGCACTATTTGAGACATCTGGTGAAATTTCTATATTTGCAATATATGCGACACGTTATGGGGAAAAAAAACTGTGCAGCCACCTGCACTCTGAGCATATTTATTAGTTTTCCAGTGGATGTGACAGCATGTGTGGCTTCTTGAGTTTAAAAACATTTTTTTTAATTGAATAGCAAAACCTAAAAATCTTCTAAGAATAATTTATCCATGATGAATCCTGGAGGGAGAAATAGGAACTATGTAAAATTTTGTGAAATTATGATAAGCAGCTAATCCTACCTTGACCTCATCAGCTCTTCTAAAGCGTTTGAGCTGCCGTAAGCGCATGTACTCTGACTTGACTCTTCTCCTCCAGCACACTGGTCCTTTCTCCGATTTCTTCCCAGTCAAGCCCATGGTTCCCCTGCAAAAGCACACAGCAGTACCAATATAATTAAACCAAAATTAATGTGGAGCAAGCTGTTTATATCTGAATGAACATATGGAAGGCAGGATGTGAGACGGTGACTAAGCGCAAAGGAACAGTTTCACAAGTACAGCTTTTGGAGAAAGTTCATCAAGCTCTGAAGCAGACAGGCTTGCACATTTGACATGACATGAGGAAACAATTCACATGGATCATAAAAGGTCAATTAATCCTAGTTTATTTGTTCCTAAACTGGATAAAAATACTTTGACAGTGTGGTAGCCAAATATTTCAGTTCAATATCCAATCTTAATTTGAATTCCCCAATACAAAAAAGCTAGATAAATGTAATTTTAAGAAAAATAAAACAGTCAACACAAAACTATGCTCACTCTTTTTTGAGTTCATTAAATTGCATTGATTTCATTATACAGGACTGATTATACAAGTCAAAACCTCCACATTAAGCATCTATTAAAAGAGCATTACACCACAAAGTATACAGTAGTGGACTGAATGAGAACAGATTCAAATCAGGTAAAAAATAAGCTGCTTCCCTCTGGTGGTTGGCTCAAGAATAAACACTAACACTGCTGGCTCTAAAAGAAGCGCATGGAGCAGAAATATTGGGACTGCTAATTAAAAAAATTCAATTCACTTGCCCTCTATCAACCTCAGCATTAACTTGTTTTATAATTTCTGTTCATAATTACATGACCCTGGCAATGTAGTGATTGCCAGTTGTGAAAGGGCTGATTAACTGATACACCTGAAACACACAGCGCTTACCTTTAAAAAATGCTACAGCGAAATGTGGACTTATTTTTTAGAGTTTAAACTAACATTTCTAAAAACAAAGCAGTGTCTTATACAGCAGTGAATTGCTTAACCATTCAGGATCATGTAATTAATGTCTTAAAATAAGCATACTGGTGTAGTTACAAACATTACAAGCAATTATCTGAGCAGTAATCACGTAGTAACCACAATTGTGTACAGATGAAAGTCAAATTCAGGCCCTGCATCTGTTCCTGGCATAAAGGGAAAGACCACAAAAATCCAGATGGTCAAATGCCCTCTTGCAATTTTCTCTATTGAGAAGGCACAAACAATATGGCAGCATTCATTAAGACCATCTTTAAAATGTAACAGAAGTGAAAAAACATTTCATATAACTTGCAGCTGTGTGCATTAAAAATGTTTTTTTTTTTTACTCTACACCACATGATTGATTTAAAATGTTGTAGTGGAATGTTAAAAATAGAATAAAATAAAAATATTTTTATGTGTGCACTAAAATATCACAAACAGGATTTGCTAATATTCTTATTTGTTCTTATAAAAACACAGGAAAAGAAAACAATATAATTTGCTAAATCAGTTCTACATGCGGCAGCACAGTGGCTTAGTGGTTAGCACGTTTGCCTCTCAGCGCTAGGGATTCCCGAATCGAATCACCATCTGGGTGGAGTTTCCATGTTCTCCCCGTGTCTGCGTGGGTTTCCTCCGGGTTCTCCGGTTTCCTCCCACAGTCCAAAAACATGGATCAAGTCAATTGAATTCTCAAAATTGCCCCATATAGTGTGCGTTTGTGTTCGTGAGTGTGTGCACAGCGATGGATTGGCGTCTTGGGTCTATCTGCCCAGCGCCCGACATGTTCTCCCCTGGATGGGCATGGGGAACCCCACAGCGACCCTAATAGAAGATAAAGCGGGAGATAATGAATGAATGAAAGCTAAATTACAGGCTTTGCATTTGAGTATGAGGGGCATATAGAACTCAGTCTAATTGTGTACATAAACAGTTTTAATTATTCTGACAAGTAAAACAATGTATTCTTCTGTATCTAATTTCCAATTAATTTCTAATTAATCTAAATTCATATAAATGACTGTATATAGCATAAAAACATAAAAATTCATACTCAAATCAGTAACAGTCTATGTTTTTCCATAAAAACAGGTCTTATGTTACACAACTGATTCAAACATCATAACAGGCTTGCATCACATGACCAAACAGGAAACACTTTCACTACAAAGCATTTACTACAAAGAGAATATGACAAAACATTTAAAACAGCAAATAAAGTAAATAACATTTAGACAAAACAAAACAAACAAACAAAAAAAAAACATACAAATGGCATTTTGAGACTTTTCACCACAAATTGGTTGACAATACATCTCTAACTCTAAACAATTTTGAACATAGCATCTGTTCTACAACTTTCTTAATTTTAATATCAGTAAATCAATTAGCAACAATCTACTTAGTCTCACAAATAACCCTTTAAGATTAATTTAAACACTGAGAGTTGAGTGGCTTGTCTTAAATCAGTCCAATGGTTACACAAGCTAAAACATTATTAAAGCACTTTATCAAATATAAAGGAACCAATAGCATCATTTAAATTTGAAAGTTAGAAAAGAATGGCTTCATAGGTCAGGCACTCACATTCTCTTAGCTAAGTGGTGTTTGTTTGGCAGTCCAACACAACTAAATGAAATTCAGATTAATACACTGACTGCACTTTCTAATTTCAATTTTCAAAACAATGCAACGTAATGATTAACTTTGAGCACTATTAAGTTAGTTCCCAAAGTGTTGGAATAATATGCTTAAAGCGTATGTCAGTTAATGTTTAAAGGAGTAAATCACAGCTCCTTGTTTTTACAGCATTTTACACACTGTTGTAACTTCTTCATAAATATGGTTTACAGAGTTTTTTTGTGATTTTGATGACAACCTGTTTTATATAATGGTGTGGCAACGTGGTTTTATTTACCGCAGAAAAGTTAACTCAAAACAAACATCGCGATACTTCCCGAGCACCACACAGATATCCAAGTATCGCGATGCAACGTTCACGCTGTATCGCCTACAGACTAGCCAGAGCTACACTTTGAGATTTAGAGAGGAGCAAAATAATTATACTAAAGTGTTGTTGTCGTAGGTTTTTCCTACCTGCAGGAGTCCAACCCTCATTAAACACGGAGAGTTTCTTGTCCGGTCTGTGAAAGAAGTCTCTAATAGACGATCAGCGTTGAGCTATGCTAAGCTAAGGCGGCTATTAACACTAAACCCGGGTCGCTCACCTACAATACCGGCGTGCTTCCGAGACAAAGCTAACAAAGATATACTCGGTTTCATTTAGTTTTTTATCTTTTCCAAAAGAGAAAGCTTTGAAAGTCCTTGTAGGTAAGCGACGTTAGAATTGGAGTTGTTCTAATTAAAGGCGTTTTAATTAATTTGGTTCAAAATCCTTGGTGCAACAATTCAAACCCGCTCCCTCATAGACCGCGTTCTGACTCCGCCCACAATGAGCGCGAAAACGAACTTGCCAATCGCATCGATCCACATTCATGTTTCTAAGTCAGCAGCATTCTGATAGGCCCACTAGGTTGTGAGAACTCTCCAATCACATAACTGTGTCTGTGACCCAGAATGGGCCGCATGTAGAGAATCTGATCGCTTCAATCCGCACTGTATTCACTACAAAGTGAACTCAACGCAACGGAACTACAACGACTTTCGTTTTCTAAAACGGTCATAAACACTCTTGAGGTCTTTATCATATAATGTAGAAATAATGTCAGTAATAAACCCAAAAATGTCATTTAAGTAACAATGCGTAGTGTACTATTTAAAGGACAGTAGATTTGACGCAAATTGGGACACTGAAGTTCCTCTTCGTTCTGATTTATAAATGTTTTGTATATTAACAAACTGACGGCGTTGATTGATTTCTGAACCGTGATCATTAACATGGATACATGGAACAGGATAAAACTATAATTCATATTTAATTAAATTGTGCTTTAATTTTCGAAAATCGAAACAAGAATTTAAATCGTGAATTATTCTGGATTGTGGTGTCCGAATAGCCATGTCCATTTTAGTATTCACGCGCAACTGCACTTGGGTTCATCCAGTTTATTAAACCACGCCCATCGGCTACGCAATAGCTTCACCAGTTCTTTTTCTATTCGTTTCGTCTTTTTAGTGTGGAATAGTTCGAGTGCTTACCAAATTTGCAAAAAAAAAAAAAAAAAAAACCCACACAAATGTACAAAAAAGTCAGAGATTATATACAAAAACCCACAGGATCTCTGTAGGTGTAAAAACATGCCACAAGCAACACATAAACCACTTGATCCAAATCTCTAGTATCCCCCACATTCAGCCAAAAAAAAAAAAAAAAAAAAAAAGTCAGTTGTATTGAATTTCTATAATGGCAGGCTTAATAAATCTGAAATTAAACAGTTAAACAGCATTTGTGTGTTAATGGTCTATTTACATTTCATATTCAACTATGCAATTAGGAACTCAGTCACAGCATTTAGTTTCAAGCATAAAAGGAGCAAGTATGATTTGATATGAAAGGCCAAGCTTCAGAAACCAGCAAATAATTGGGAGGGGAAAAAAAAAAAATTCTAAAAGTTGAAAGCAATCAGTATGTACACTGTTTAGATTCTGATAGAATTCAAATCAGATTGTTGTAACCATTGTCCATTCTATAAAGGAGCGATAGAAGAAAAAAATATATATAAAAGACAATTTTGTTTATTGAGCTCATAAATCCTCCTAATAATTTTGATAGGAGCACACCCTGCATGTGTGGTTCTATGGAGTTGACTACTGACCACAATTTGCTTATTGCAAAACAGATAAGTAGCTCTGCTTAGAGTAAGTGTAGATATATAGCCAGAATGAGTGGAAACCAAAAAGTCCAAAGGGTTTTATGCATAATAAGTGTTAGCCTAATTTTAAAAGTCAGCTTTACCTGCCAGTCTGAAATTTGACATCGTACATTTGCATTTGAATAATTCTATGTGGTTACATGTAACAGTATTTCTTGACTGACCTAATCCATCTTCAAAGTGCTATTATTCTAATTTAAATGTGGTTAGTTCAAACCAATAAACTTTTAGGAACAGGAACACTGAACAAAAAATGATTTCACATTTTTTAAGTTTTATTTAAAAAGAAAACTTTATACAGTGCTTTGGAATGGAAATTACCAATTTTTTTTTACTGCAAAATCTGAACAGACTTTCAGTCTGCCATAAAGCTCGCCTGTTTGTGGTTAGAGTTCATCTTTGCTCTGTGATAATTTTGTGGCATGTTCGTTTATGAATTTGCTTAAACTCTCCACATTCCGCTCACCACCTACAAACTTTATAGGATTCTGCTTCTTGTTGCTGGGTGCAAAGTATATGGTGGGAAAGCCTTCAACACTGTAGGCTTCATGAGGAACATCATTGGCTGTGGCATCCATTTTGGCAATCACCAGGTTCTTCTCATTTTTGTACTTCTTTCCAAGGGCAAGATATTCAGGTTCTAGTTTTTTGCAGTGACCACACCATGGCGCATAGAACTCAATCAGGACATCTTTCTTTGTATCCATGACAATTTCATCAAAAGTTTTACCCACAATGACCTTCACTGGTCCCTTGTTTTTGGGAATGGGCTGTGACTTGACCATGGGCTTCAGCTTGCCTATGAAGAAATGAGAGTTTTTTTACCACATATTTAATTCCAATTGGTGTCTTGTGTAAGCACTAATCAAAAAGTGACAGTTTATAGGGCTGATAAATCAATGCAAGTATAATAATGCTTAAGGTTATTGTATTAACATACAATATTGTATGTTCATTAAAAAAATAATAATAATAAACAGCAGTTCCAATACAGGAATTCACACCTTACCTTTTTTAAAGGACACAACAAACTCCCGAAGAACTTCAGAGTCAAACTCTTCTGGTTCCATTGCATACTTTTTTCCATTATCTCCTAGAATAGCAACGTTTACTTCCTCACCACTGTCACTTAGACCAAGGCTTTTTAGCTCGTCAGAGTAGTCTCCCTCATCAGCAATCGCAAATGTGTATTCTGGAAAATCCTTGGCCACCTCAAGCACTTTGGTTCTCCAAAACTGTGTGGCTGCAACACAAAAGTGTCAATAATTCAATACAGCTTTCAGGGTGTAGTATGTAATTAAGTATTTATTTATTTTTTTAGTATTTGCAGGTGCAATTTGATTACTTATAATGACAGTCTGATAACCCACAAAAATTTTTTTTAAGTCCATCCATGTAGGTAGATTTAATGAGACTACGAAAAAAAGCAAGTATGAACCAAGCCTCAATTAACCTCAGATACCATCTTAATAAACTAGCCAATTGTTTGAGGTAAAACTCTGCCCCTCCCCCTCCAACCTAATCAGATCATATCCCCAAGGTATAAAATTTTTGCAGGCAACAGTTAGTATACAATCATTTTCTTTTAACCTTGACCCTTTTAGTATAAATACATCCAAAAAGATTTTTTTGCAACACTTACCAACTCGGTAATCAAAGCTGAAATCCACCTCATAATAGACCACCACCAGTGGACGTTTAGAATACCGCTTCTCAGCATTGCTTGGTTTTCTGTGACCCACCAGGGGTAATGTGTGTTTTTTAAAGAACTCCTGAATTTCTGAGGCAGATGTGGATTCCTGAAGGAGGACATTTATATAGAAGATTTCCAAAAGGCATAGGGAGAAGAGAGTAGAAAAAAAAACAAAGAAACCAAACATACTTTGATGCTCAGGGTTTGTGAGGAAGGCTCAAACTTTGATTTAAACTTCTCCGGCTGGAGCATAACCACCTGACCAGGTGATGCCTTTAGGAATTTAGAAATTTCACCGTTGAACACATGGCGAAACTTGTAATCATCTCGGAGGGAATTGCCTAAAACAGGGATTAAAGATTTGCAAGTTTATTTTTTTAAATGATTACATTACAAGAGAATAGAGTAGTGGATTAGTTTTCACTGTTAAAACAAGACAACCACAGCCATCAAAGAAAATGAAACCACACGTACGTTTAGAGCTAAACTGCAAAACATGTTTGTGGTGCTGTGAATTTATCAGATAAAACTATGTCACTTCTACAACTCCAAATTGTATTTACCATTTTAATAATCAACTATTTCATGTAGTTTGTTTCTCTAAACCAAATTCTTTTTTCTTATTTTAAAGTATCTGCAGAGGTGGTGGGTTCAAAGTTAAAAGACTAAAAGTTTCAAACAAAATTGTATTATGCAACACCTTCCCCATAGACCTTCTGTAAATAAGAAGGTAAGAATTATATTTCATGAACTACAATGACCTTTACACATGTCCATACTTTAAAACCAAAAACGGTTTTAAATGTTTGGACAGACCTAGTTAAATGGGTAATGTTTTTCTTAAAAAGAGTCAAACATATCTACAGTAAACCACCTCCTATAAAAGTGACAATTTATTTGCTGATATTTTAATTTGAGGGTTGACTGCTGTAAAAAATTAAACACAATACACTATAAAATAAAAAAATTTAAAAAAAACTACCACTCAATCATAAATATGCAAAATACTGTATTTAAAATAGGTGTGCCTGAAACATCAACTCACATGCTTCCTGATAGATTTCATAAGCAGCATCAGTATCACTGGAGAATACCCCCACAATGACAGAGTCATCACCATCTTTTATTAGTTCCTGTATCTGCTTCAGAGTCTGGATCTGTTTTGATGGAGGCCCTGCCTGCTCGCTCATGTAATCAACAATACCTGAACACACAAATAACACATTTAATATCTCCAACAACAAAGTGAACATTCCTGACCACTCAATTAACCTACCAAAGTTCTCGCGTGGGCCGTTGTAATCGAAGGCTTTGCCCTTCCTAAATATTTTGAGTGTTGGGTATCCAGTTACATCAAACCTGGCAGCAATTTCAGATTCTGCAGTGGCATCAACTTTAGCCAGAGGTATAGGAGGAGTGCGGGCACTTAGTGCCTTGGCTGCCTTCTCATACTCAGGTGCAAGCCTCTTACAATGTCCACACCTGGAAATTTAAATAAGACAAAAGTTTACTCTGATTGAACTCACCTACAATTATTTATTGCACAGCTAGTAACTAAACATTGTACAATGATTCAAAACTATTATATGCAGATTTAAGCACATCGGGAAAATCGGGAGGGAAGGAAAAACAAACTAATCACTAACCAGGGGGCATAAAACTCCACCAAGATGATCTCAGCATTATTGACCACGTCATCAAAGTTATCCTTGGTTAAAACCAGTGTGGCTTCTGGAGGAGGTTTCCAATCTGGCTGTGCAATCTCTTTTACTCGTTCAACAATCGCTGTGAGAACAAAAGCAGTTATAATGATCATAACACCGTGAACTCCCAAAATAAAAACTACATGAATTCATTAGTAGAAAAATGCTTGTCACTTCACATAACCATATAATTTGCAATACATTGCCCATTGTTATCTGGTTTAGCACATCAAACAGTTGATTAGTATTGTATACATGTAAACATTCAGTACAATACTGACCTTTTTCAGTCCTCTCTCCGTCGTATTCCACCGGCTCACCCTTTTTTAAGATTTTGATAGTGGGGTATCCAGACACCTCAAACCTGCTCCCAAGTGCATTAGAAGAGGTGGCATCTACTTTTGCCACAGGAATTGGTGGGTCATTTTCATTCAAAGTTTTAGCAATTTTTTCATATTCAGGAGCAAACTGTTTGCAGTGGCCACACCTGGTGAGAAACCGGAAGTGAGCTGCTGTTTGCACAGCAGATGAAATAACTCAACTTTGATAAGAACTTACCACGGAGCATAAAACTCCACGAGCACGGTGTCTTTGCCTTCTATAAACGTATCAAAGTTGGAATCAGTAAGAACCAGCACACCGTTCTCTTCTTTGACTTCAGTGCTGTCGTCATCATCATCATCATCGTCGTCGTCGTCGTCATTATCATCATCAACGTCCTCATCTCCATCTTTAACCAGATCTTCATCTAAATTTTACATCCAAAATACAAAAAGCTTAAGCTTTAAATGTACATTTATACAGAAACATCTGTGATGCAATCACCACAGCTCCCTCCCCCAACAGCAGATTTTGATGATTAATTTTAAATAATTTTAAAATACACATAAAACAGCACTTAAATATACAGTTAGTCCAATAACTTAACCAGCTTAAGAAAAACAGGGATTTTGATCTTGCTTCCTGACATCATGAAAAAGCAAAGTTGAAATAATTGCTACAAGTTATTCATGTACCACAAAGTAAGCAGGCATTAAAAGCCTCTGGCAGGCATTACTGGGTTAAATACATACATAGATATGACAAAAGATGACACAAGATCCCAGAATCAGTCAAATAATAATATTTCTAAACTGGAACAATCTTATGTAGTTTTTTTTTTTTTTTTTGTTTAGATAAATTATGAGTCAAACAAACTTCGAGATGCTTAAAGTTTAGAAGATCACTACTTGGCAAAGATAATGAAGACATCTGACCTGGCAAGCAGTCATATTTAAACACTAAGAACATTTATTATGTAGCCTTTATATTACATTTAGGACTTTTCACAAAACATGTGCACATTACTATTGGACTGATGCTTAACAGAGAGCAAAAAATAAATACATAATCATAGTAATAAATAATTATTTAACAATTATAGGTATAAATAATTATTAGTCTAAAGAGACTAATAAAATTGAACCATCTATTGAAGTTGTTAAACATGTTACCATGTTTGAAATACAAGTTCTCAAAATAAAACAAAACTTTCCTTAAATACCAGTTTGTGCTGCAACGCAAGCATGCACAGCAACAGTAGTTCATGCACAATTTTATAACTGGTGGGTTCGAACACATCCATTATCTTCAGCTTTATCTTCTACTAGGATTGCAGGAGGTTCCCCATGCCCATCCAGGGGAGAACATTTCGGGCACTGGGCACATACACCCAGGACAGGGCGCCAATCTATCACTGGACACACTTACATAAACACACTCTATATGGGGCAATTTGTTTTTGGACTGTGGGAGGAAACCGGAGAACCATGAGGAAACTCACGCGGACACGGGGAGAACATGGAAACTCCACCCAGATTGGGATTTGAATCGGGAATCCCTAGTGCTGAGAGGCGAACGTGAAATTATAAATGCGTTAAAAAAAATTTTCATTCATTCATTATCTCCTGCTTTATCCTCTATTAGGTTTGCGGTGGGGTTCCCCATGCCCATCCAGGGGAGAACGTCTCGGGCGCTGGGCAGATAGACCCAGGACAGGGCGCCAATCTATCACTGGGCACATACTCACTGACACAAACACACACTATATGGGGCAATATTGAGAATTCAATTGACTTGATCCATGTTTTTGGACTGTGGGAGGAAACCGGAGAACCCGGAGGAAACCCACGCAGACACGGGGAGAACATGGAAACTCCACCCAGATTGGGATTTGAACCGGGAATCCCTAACGCTGAGAGGCGAACGTGAAATTATAAATGCGTTCAATTTTTATTTGTTTAATTTTTATAATTGTTATGGAGACTGAGGCGAGCTGAGCATTAGATCCACCACATTAGAGTCTTGCACTCTTCTCCATATTACGCTGCTGAAAGCCTGCATGGTTGAATAAACCTCATTATTCATCTTTGTGCAGCTTTCCTCTTAAACAGAGGAGGATGATGATGATGAGGATGATGATGATGATTCCACTCACCTTGCTCCTCTGATCTGCTGATGTGGATGAGTTGTGCTAATCCGAGCAGCACCACCAACATTAGTGTCATTTTCTTCATTTTCTCTTCTATTCTTACGAAACCTATTCTCACTAAACCAGTGTTTATTTAAATCCTAAACTGCGTTCTGTTTAATCATCACACATTAAACCTAATCGGGCTCGCTGCTCTAAAGGCGTCGTACTGAAATGCCTTCGCTTTGCTTTTGGTATGCACGCGAACTTGTCTGACTTGCCACGCTTTAATTGGCTGTCGCAGGGGGAATTCAACCTATCAGAAGTCGCCACTCAAGTCCGCACCGCTTCTACGTTAAGAACGTTGATTGGATAATTGTCAGAAGCGACGCGAAACGATTGGCTGATGAGAAAGAAAGGGCTGTTTTGTCGGAGAGAGTTGAACTATTCAGTGAGAAGGAAAAGTTTTAAAGAAACAAAAAGAAAATCTTCTGTTTAAACTATAAGATTAAATCCCACGGCGTCTCTATTTCGGAATTGTTCGGTCCGAAGTGTTCAGTAACTCTTTGTCATGTTCTCTCACGACTTTAGTTGGCAATCTGTCTTATGTGTAAATATGTACCTTGCTCTGCTCAGACATTGAACTTCAAATTTGTATTAATCAATGAATGTTTATTATATTTTTTATATTTTTTATATTTATATTATATTTTATTTATTATGATCAATACATTAATAAGAAATAAAAAAATACATTTAATAGCAACTTGTTAATAGGCCTAAACTTCTATGTACATGTACTTTTGCATTAATCAAAGAGTTCATGATAATAAAAAAAACATTTTTGTAAAATTTTCAGTAGCAATTTCATGACTTTGGTCTTTCTAGAAGTGTTTATTAAAAAACTACATAATGGGTAGCACTCCATTCTGAGATTGAGTTTCCATGTTCTTCCATTGTCCACATGCGTTTTTTTTTTTTCGTTCTTCAGTTTCTTCCACAGTCCAAAAACATGGATTCAAGGTGCTCCAAATTGCACCTCTATAGCATGTGTGTGTGTGTGTGTGTGTGTGTGTGTGTGTGTGCCCAGCGATGGACTGATGGACTGGCACCCTGTCTTGGGTGTATCTACCCAACACCCAATGAACATAAGCAAGAGCCACCCCCCACTCCCAGCATGTGCACCTCAGTAGATGATATTAAGTGGGGCAATGTAGTTCAGTGGTTAGGGCATTGTGTTATCAATCTGAGGGTTGGGGGTTCAAATCCCAGCTCCACTGAAGTTACCAATGTAGGTCCTTGAGCAAGGACCGAAACCCTCATTTGTATATATAAGTGTCTGCTAAATGCCCAAATGTAAGTGGAAGATGATGAGATGAGAAAACTACAAGATGCAACATTCTCTGCACTATATGTTTACTTAATATATAGCCCTTTTTGCTTTGTTTAACAAAAGCTTTCACCCATTGTCTGCTTACTAGATTTTCCTAGATGTGAGATAATTGTAAATAAAACTACTTTGTAACTACAATCAGATCATGTATGGTGACTTGACTTTTGACTTGAAAGCTTAAAATATATTACTTGTACCTCTTTAATTTAAGAAAAGAAAAGTAAGTGATGGACCACTTCTAAAAATCATTCTTTGTCAGTATTAATTATTTTTACAAACTACTAATGAAAATTAGGTACATAGTGGTGCTAAAACTTGAAAACCCCCTAGTTTGTCAGCCCATTGCAGGATAGACACACACAAATACTTATACACACTCCTAGGGGCAAATCTCATTGATGCCTTACTTTTCTAATTAGGATTACAAAGGTTTAAGGCTATCTTAAATTAGACTGACTTGCATGGCTGTAAGAATAAAACAGAGCTGAATACCTACCTAACCTTGCAAAATATGAAAACAGAATAATCTACTTTTTCCACAGATAAACCTTTTACAATGTTTTAATAGCTGTTGTTTTTGACCATATAAAATCACATCTCATTATTTAGTTTTTTTTTTAATTATCTTTTTGACCTTTTAGATCATGGAATTTATTTTCGTGTCATTTCAAATAAAAATAAGTTATTAATGATCATTTAATAAAAAGCAGCATGTAATTAAATGTCTTTTGTGTAAGCACCGAACTAAAAAAATTTAGAGCAGAACATCAGCAGCATTGACCTGGAATATTTATCATTTCTTCCTGTGAACTATCATCTTTTTTTTCTACATGCAACTCACACACACATAGTGATCTGTGAAATGAATTATTTGTGCTTTGTATACTGATGCTTTGATTTCTGTGAAGAGATATTTCTGAGTCCTTTATCTTCTCTGCAGCCGATGTAGAACCATTATGAGAAAAAGCTTGGCTCGGGTTCAAATTCCAGTCATAAATTCTTCCTTTTTGTTCAAATTTCCATTCAAGCAGCAACCTTGTAATGAAAATAGTATTTTTGAAGCTTTTATTCACTTATGGTTATTTACAATCAAAAACATAATTTTATACTATGAAAAAAAACATGCTTGCAACATGCTTAAAAGTATGTTAACACCTCATGAAAAGTTGTTAGGCAACCAATTTCAAAACTACATGCATTTAAACGAATTTGCCCTCTTTACACCTAAAATGAAAGATAGAAGATCTTTACCTCTTGCTGCTTTCTTCATTATGACCGGAAGACTTGCACGTATACTGGTGCACACATGGCACGGTGTAAGTCAGTTGGTTCTCCCCAACAACCTTAAAATAATAAACAAATCAAATATTTGTCTTTATCGTAAAAAATAATTCATATAATGGTCTTTTTTCATGCACCCAAATGCAGTTTGTTCAGTTATAACAGTACATTCATTCATACATTATCTCCCGCTTTATCCTCTAGTAGGGTCGCGGTGGGGTTCCCCATGCCCATCCAGGGGAGAATGCCTCGGGTGCTGGGCAGATAGACACACTCACTCACACACACACACACACTCTATATGGGGCAATTTGGAGAATTCAATTGACTTGATCCATGTTTATAGACTGTGGGAGGAAACCGGAGAACCCGGAGGAAACCACGCGGACACGGGGAGAACATGGAAACTCCCATAACAGTACAATCCATATCAATTTATATGTGTTTACCAGAGAGTGATTATACTGTAATTATACTGTACTGTATATTTACAGGCTTATGCAAACTATTTTACAATCTTACCATTAAGCTGTTGTCATGAATTGAATTGAAAATAATGGGCTTTTCTATGAGCTCATCTTCTTGACATGAAAGAACTTCACTGATCTGAATGACACTCAGCCGTAGAAGCAGCTCATCAACAAGATCCTCAAACTCCTCCAGCACTAAATTCTGCACAAAACAGCAAATGTATTTGAATGCATATTAACCATTTAAGAAAAACATTTAAAGCTGATGGTTGATGGATGTGAAAATTAATTAAAATCTCAATCATCAAAATCATATTCAACTTACCAAAGTAGCAATAAGTATTATATTGCAATATTTACATATAACCTAATAAAAGCCTAATTTTTAAAAGTGACTTTTGCCATATTTTAAAAAATAGTTCACAGACACACAGCAAATCACAGACACACAGCTGGGGCATTGTCATTTAAAGACATGAGGGTTGAGTGTATTTCTTGTTACCTATTTTCATTTGACCAGAGTGTATGCTTTAACAATATTAAATGCTTGACTTTATAATATTTAAATAGCTTACATCGGTGTTGGTGTAAACTATGCGTTCTTTCCTTCCTTTTCCGACGGCAGCCAAAATATTCTCACAGATATAAGTTCTGATCTCTGATATCGAATGGAGTGTTTTCTTTTTTTTATGTTTCATTTTTAAACCTGACATCATGGTAAATATAAACTGTGAAAATAAATATAAATCAATTGAATATTATTACAATTAAAATGATTTGCTGCTTAAACAATGGTATTATAGCATAAATTTAATAAACATACTGTAGACTTTATTGCAATAAAACCAATGCAGAATAAAGCCATGTGGCAGCAAAGCACCAAGGAGGGTCCATCCTGGTAATAAAGGTCACGCAGCTTTCTCATGCCCAAGCAACGCATGATGATTAAATATACAGATTTTGGTAAAATGCCATAAAAAGACTGATTCATATTAAACACTTGGAGAGAAAAGTCAAAAGTAAAAATCTGAAAGATATGGAAATAAGTGAATAAATACACAAACATTTTATTGAATAATATACTAACTAGTACATGTTATAATTATATTTATAATAAAATATTTATACCAGCAGGCAGAATAGGATGGATCTCCAAGCCCCTGCTAACAGGGCTGTTATCACTGCTTTAGTTTTACAAAAATAGGAGCAAACTCTCATTAGCAGATGGAATATCAGAAGGCCATAAAGTGTGTAAGTGAACTGTCAAAAATAAAAATCATTTTAGAGTTTAAAACATCCAATGAGAAGAAAATGCATAGAACTGTGTGGCTCCCATGTGTCACCAGGAAGAAACAATACAAATATAACTTCAGAGCAACAACACTAAAGTCCCACAGGTCTAATTACATCACACTAATGAAGCATAACAGATTCTTTTTGTCTTTAATGTAAAACAAACTTACTCAAGGGAAATTAAGCGGAAGAATGTTTATAGTAATCACACATGATTTTAACTATCATTTGGCACTAATACTTATGTGCTTCTACTTAGGAGGATTTTTTTCCGGTGGAGGTAATCATTGTGAAAGATGGTATTCATTGTTCAAGTAATCCTTTTACCTGCTCCATCAAAGAGATAGAACTCAAGTCGAAAAAGGCCTTAAAATCTTCCTTTTGCAGTTGTTCCATCAGATCAGTTTTCAGAGTATGCACATGCAGCGAACATATCAAAGATGAAATGCTCAGCTGAACTGTGATTACCTGCAGACATTAGGCATGTTTAAACCTGTGATTTATTGCACAATAGAAATAAAAAACAGTTGAGAGTTTTAGATCTTCACCTGCAGCCAGTCCCACAAGTGAGTCAAACTAAAGCAGGTAGTCTGAACGATGTTATAGACTTTGATGCTGAGTTGAAGCATAGTGACAAAAAGCAAAAGTAGCTAAACAGCGGACAGAAGTGAAAAGCTGATTAATATTACTGGAAAATCAACATGATCTTACAGCATCTTATTTTCCCTCAAGTTTTGCAGATAACTGATGTCTAAATGTCCTGTAGTTAATACTAAATTTAGATATTTAATCCTTTTTAATCGAGAAAGTGAACATAAATTATTTTAAAAGGCTGTTGTTCCCCTCATTCTACAAAATGTTTTTTAGGCAACAAAGATAATGTCTAAAATCATATTGTGGTCATCATGATAATTTTCTAATTTGGCCAACTGAATGATGAAATAAGCACTAGTAGCACCTCAAACTAATGCAATGTACAATTACTGACCAAGCACATTTTTAAAGTAAAGTTAGGATTCGGATGGAAAACAAAGTTGACATGAAGAATCACAAATAAAACAAGATAAAACCAAGTCCTGTTCTCTTACCTCTCCAGCAGTAATAATGTAGTTTAGAACACAAATGGGCTGATGAAGTCTTGTTGAATGAATAATAACTGAGGAAAGTATGACTCCTGTAGGTGATTTCTCTCCCAACAGAGTAACAGTAGAAAAGAGGTTATAATCAGGACTGTATAATGTGAAGCAGATCATTACAGTTTGGGTGGTTTGGTTAATCCAACCTGAAGTCAACAGTTTTACCAATGTACCAGCTACCTCTGACCTGAAAAAAACTGCAGCAATTAGGGTTCAGTGTGGATGGTATGTGCATGGTTTACACACTGTAGGCTAATAAGACCACAAATATATGACAGTGACATATTGGTGTGTAGGACGGTTGTACAAATCTATTAAATAAATAAGGTTTTACAGCACATTTTGAATCCTGTTCCTGTAACACTCTGAACCCACAGGTTTTAGTGTTTTCCCCACGTCTGAGAAGCATGATGCAGCAAAATAGATTTACAGCCTGTTATCATACTAAATGGGGTGTCCAAATACTTAAATGTACAGAGCAGTGGACTTTTAAAAAAAAACGTTTAACAGCGAGAGCTATTCGCTTAATTGCCACAAGGTGTCACACTACCAGAGGTTTCGAGCATCACAGTACATTTTTATCAGCTTTTTTAACATGGCTTTGTCATTTCCAAATACAGTGGATGATTCTTTACTAAGTATCTACATAGTAAAGTTTATAACACAGAAAATGAATGCATTCGTTTTAAGATCATGATTGTTTTTGTGGACAAGTTAATGCAAATTTACCTATTTTTTCCCAAATTGACAGTATATTCTGAAGCTTCGTTAAACTTAAGGTTCTGAGAACATAGGGAGTTTGTAGTTGGACCTGTGTCTTTAGTTTTTGAAGTGCAGGAAATCTGAAAAGTCTGAAAACAATAAACCTTCATCAATATAAAACTTACTCTTAACAACATGGAATATAAAGTATATTTTCATATAGTGTATATTTACAATATTTATAGTGTATATTCCACACAAACATTATATATACTTACATACAATCATATTTAACTTAACATAATTTAACTACATATCAACTGCTAATATTTAGTTAAACACACAGAAATGTCTGAAAGCAAATGCTATGATTGCCAAAACATTACAGTACTATTAAAATAAAATGATTTCTTGAAAGAAAGGTAAAAGATTTATTCTTATTTTTAATGAATTACCTGATAAGAAGTGCTGTGTTTGCACTCCGTTTTTCTAATGAATGGTTCTCCAATCAGAAAGAAACGCTCTGTAGTCTTTTCCTAGTACCAGGAAAACAAAAATTTTCATTGTTTTTAATGACTATTAATATCCCAAGCTCTAACTGTCATGTAATTTATTACAGATTATTTAATGGTCTACCATTAAATTTACATGAATGGTTTCATCCATTTACACTTACACTGTGTTTTGTCCCACTGTACTGATGAGAATGCAAGTACAGCTTATCCATATATGTGTTTGTTGTCTTGTTCAACCAGGTATCAAGATTCTGAATGTAGCGATCCCTTGCAAAGATATCATGGGTTAAATTGAGACTGTACAGTGAAAACAGTATTAATGTTGATTTGATTGACAATCATTGGGTTTTACCAGCTAAACTGCGCTTTGAGAGCCCGATTCAGATGACATTTTTCATTAGAGAACTTGCCGTAAGCCACAAATCCAACTATGGACAAGATAAAAAATGACCATACTAGATTTCTACAAAAACAAAATGAAAAATTATAATTAATGATACAAAATATGACTCACATTACAACAATCATTTATCTCTTATGTGTAATATGTATTCTATATTTTAGAAGCATACAATTTTTTCATATAAAAATACATTTTCTGCTGGAGGTGGTGGAGGTGGTTCAAGTTAAATTTTAATTGGTGCTCTAACAAAACTTAACATTTACTATAATGCAAATATTTCTTCAACACCATAATAAATACAGAATGCAATGTAGATCAGTAAAAAATCCAATTCAGATATACATTTCTTTTTATTAGAAATAAAAACATAGTAAAAATGCAGTAAAATCAACAGAGAAAATATAACCGACCTTATCATTTTTTGAAGGAGATCCCTCTTTTTAATCTGGGTTTTCAAATTTTTTTGCATAATAAAAGAAGGAGGGCGCACAAGTTTTAAATATCGAGCTCTCTGTCGAGCTGCCATGACCTGTTAATCAAACAAACATTGATTTTGAATTAATAAATGAACTACTTTCACCTTTAATACAAATCTGGTTTGACAAACCACATCAAATAAAACAATGAATGTATAATTAGAAACAATAAAAAAATGTTTTTTGTAATACATACAAGAACACAATAATGTACAGGTGGTTTGGCACTTTAATTAAATATAATTGTTTAATTAAATATAATAAAAGTACAAAAGTAATGACAGAAATACCTTTTCAAAGTCCATTCTGTTAACACTGTCATGATATAAGCAGGATCCCAAGTGCTGATTTGTAAGGACTTGCTTGTCGGTTTTATGTATAAGTTCTGCAATAGGCTTGTCAAATAAAGAGTTTTGGTAAAAGTAGCCAGGTTCTCGATACCACACAGTCAAAAAGATGGCAATAATAAAAACCTGAAACATTAAGATAAGGAATCCTATTAACATATTCTATCATGAAATTAAAATGTTTTAGGTAAATAAGTAAAAAAAGATATTAATAAACACATGGAATAATACAACTTCAAATATTAGTACTCTTATAAAAAAAAACTATAACATTAAAGTATCTAAAATGATCTTTTAGATTTGACCATAGAGGTATCTGTAAATGAAACCATAATTTCAATATATACAGAATTTATATTAAGAATAGGAAAATATTTTCAATTTGTTTATATAGTTTCTACATATATTTGTCCAAAATTCATAAAACATTAATAAAAGTAAAGTCTTTACCAGTACTGGATGTGCTGCAAAAATACAGAAGAGCAGAGAGAAGAACACTGACTGCACCCACAGCATATTCTTTGTAGAACTGAACCTGTTATTTAATTTGCATTTTTAGCTGATTCACAAGATCATAAGAAAAGCTTGCAAATGTAACCAAATAAAAAGATATAATATAAAAATAAAATGTTCTAATTTATTCTCCTAACAATATTTAATATCTAATTTAATATTCATCAAATGTCTCTCTGGACCTCCTCACATGTGGCGCAGTTAATTTTAAACAAAACCACTCTACATAATTGAACATAATAATTGGCAGCAAGTAACCTTACTAAAAATAAGAAAATTAAAAGAGTAATAGTTAGTAATATCTAAATCTAGGATACATTTTTGATAATGTGTAGCTATAAAAATTGACACTTAAATTAATTAGTAAATATGAAATTAAAAATCTTACTTTGTTCCCAGGAATAAAGTGAGAATTACACAAATGAGAGACAAACAAAACCAAAGAGCCCAAGTCCCATAGCAGCACCATAACTTCACAGTTTTGCATGAATGTGCACTCCTGAACAGGTCATTAACTGCAAGTAGATTAAATGAAAACAAATGTATTACAATATTCAAACAAATAAATATAATTCAGTTATTAAACTGAATGGTTAGTGACTTATTTGTGTGTTTGTTCATTGCATGAAGTAATCAATAACAGAAAATGTGTAAGATGTTTTTTGTTTTTAACCTTACAGAATGTTTCTTTTATTTAGAACTATAATAATATGCATAAAACCTGGAAAGGAGCTTATCTGAAGTTTAAACTGGCTCTGACTCAGGGCATCAATTTGTATACTGTCCTTGGTAGCAGGAATGTTTTCTTCAATAATTTCAATACAAGAGCTGGAGACAGTAGATTTCTTTAGCTTGCTGCAGTATTTTGTCTACAAAGCAAAGTCATATAAAATTAAAGCTCTTGAAATTTTTATTAAGGAAACACATTCATTTTCTGAAAACTTGTTCCACCTCATTATTCTTTTCAGAGAGCATAACAGAATTCCAAGTAAGGTTTGATTTGGACACTTCATCCTTCTGAACCAAATCATTCTGATTATCTGTGAATTAATACATTCTTGTTAAAATGTGCAACAAAAAGACAATACTCTGATACATGTATGATATTATGTATCAGTTTACCTTCTGCAGGGAAAGTAGTAGAATGTTGAGCTTTGTACTGATCCCCTGAACAGCTTCTTTGATCGCTTGTCTACCATAATAACATAACATCATATGTATCACTTAATTTGGTGGGCTTAACCAAATAGAAGAAATGTTGAATAGCACTTTGGTTGCCTCAATAGACAAAAAATATTTTGGATAATCCAAAATAATATGAGTATTTTCCAGCGTAATATTTCAGACAAGTGTTTGATACAAATATTACATTAAATAGGAAATATAGAACTTCTGACCTTGCAGATACGGAAGAGGAAGGACATCAGACATCCTAATGGAAGAAGACCAAGAGCACACAGTCCTGTCTTCACCGAAAGCATGGACACACCAATTAGCCCCAGCTCACACCAGTACTGACATCAATAACATAAAATCAGATTAAGTGTAAGTAAATCTGTACCATATGAATCACATGTTTACTCTTTAAGAACAGTTCTTTATAACTGACCTGGTCTTCTTGGAAGTAAATAATCATGGAATTTGCACACATGTATGAAAATATAAGCAGAAGACACACACTTAAACGCTGAGAGTGTGTATAGTTACTGTAGGATGGACGACTGTACACCGACAGCCATGGATGAAAATCTTCAAAGCACTCAATCAGATTCAGATGCAGCAACTGAACAGAAAAAGTAAAAAAAGAAAGTTTCGAACACTGTGTAAATAGGGACCAAAACAATGCTACAATTTTAACATTATTAAATATGTTTCATTACATAAGAATTACTAATAAATAAAATATGTTTTTTACAAAAATCATATTCATATTATAAAAAATTACGGCACGGTGGCAGAGTGGTTAGCACGTTCGCCTCTCAGCGCTAGGGATTCCCGGTTCGAATCCCCATCTGGGTGGAGTTTCCATGTTCTCCCCCGTGTCTGCGTGGGTTTCCTCCAGGTTCTCCGGTTTCCTCCCACAGTCCAAAAACATGGATCAAGTCAATTGAATTCTCCAAATTGCCCCATATAGAGTGTGTCTGTGTGGGTGAGTGTGTGCCCAGCGATGGATTGGCGCCCTGTCCTGGGTCTATCTGCCCAGCGCCTGAAATGTTCTCCCCTGGGTGGGCATTGGGAACCCCACCACGACCCTAATAGAGGATAAAGTGGGAGATAATGAATGAATATTATAAAAAATTTAGGTCAACCACAAGGTGGAAATTTTAAAACAAAAATAAGACCATGAATTGACAACTTGACAAATTTTTTGGGGGAAATTATACTTTTTTACATGCAAGTTTAGTTAACATATGGTCTTTTTAAAATAAAATTTGTAAACATTTCTTACTTTTAATACATACCACAACACATTTTATATATTTAAAGAATGATATGTTGCAATGAATTAATTTCTGCTAGTGTTAGTGCAACATTTGCATTTGTCATTCATTGCATTTGTCATTTGCAGTGCTTACTCTCACCTTTTTGAAAGAGAGACAATCTTTCAATGGTAGCAGCTTTCTCACCGTACGTCCATCTCCTTCATCCAGTGCCAGCCAGCATTGAGCTAAAAAGGTCCAGCTTAATCCCCCAATCAGATCCTTCACTGTTATATGATTTAGAAACCAGCTTGGAGATGATCCTGTGGCATCGTGCCACACACATATCTGGTATAACTGACCCAGGCACTGGTCTGAGCTAAACACAACAGTTTGGATTATAAGTTTGATAACATCCCAACAAACATTAAATACAGTCTATAATCCACTTGCTCCAAATAATATGGATATAAATAAAAACCATGCATGTTAGACATCTGGTACCATTCTGACAACTGTGTGTATATGAATCAAAACATAATGTTTATGTAAAAATATTGGATATCCTAGTACAAACCCATGTATATTAATATGGATATATTTTGTGTTGATATGTTGTTTTGTGTCAACTGTTATTGAAACATGCTTGTAGTTATTAGTAAAAAAATGTTGCTTTACCTTAAAATAAAAGTGTTTCTGGAATTACAGGTGAATAGAATATGGTCTGGATTGCTGAGCTCTCTAGTCAGGGAAACTCCATTCTCACCATAAAGCATGATATAAACCTGAAACATACAAGACTGTGAACAATCTTAGTACATAATGCACATACTACAGTGAGGATAAGTGTGCTGGAACCCCCTCTGGGACATGTCATAATTAAAACATGCAAAACATTTACAAAGTTTATGTAAATGTTTATATAATTTATTCATTCAACAAAACTGTATTTACTTTTATTTATTGAGATAGCATTAAACAAACTTAATGTATTAGAATTTACAACAAATAAATTGCAACAATCTTTATAAGTTAATAAGCTTTTGTTCTTACTTTTGCTGTCATTTTGACCCTTGACCTGAATCCAGTGTCAATAGTAATAACGTACAAATACTGATCTGAGGGATTGTTGTCTGGCAGAAAAAATAAACCAGCATTCCTCTTTGTGTGTGCATCAGAAAGCTTACAAAACACCAATAACACTATGTAGAGCACTACCATCAGTGCTATTCCAATACATACTGTCAGACTGGCATGGACACTGAAAAACATGCACAATTTGGTTAACTTTAAGCTTGTGCAACTAAAACTGAAGCTCAATAGATCTTTAATACAATTGTTAAAATGTTTTTTTTTACCTTCTGTAAAAATTTATGCTAGAAATACTGTAGGAGCTTCTGATTGTCTGGTGTGAAACAGTGAATGGTGAAAGCTGCTTACAACTGTAACATTATCAGAACATTAAAAAGAGGATATGCTTTAATTTAAATTAGTAGTAAAAAACCTCAAAATATCAATAGCATTCAGGAGACAATAGAAGAAATGTATATATTTTTGAACATTGTAGCATATAATCATTGGGGATTCATACTTAATATGTTATGTATGTCAGAATTATTCTTCAAAGTATTATTTTAACATATTTTTTCTATGATCATTAGGAAAAAACAGACCTGCAGTTGATTTTGTTTGAGCTGAAACTCTGTATTGGTGAACATGCTTCGGATCGCCACTCTTTCACTCCATCCCAAACCAAACACTGAGTGACCTTAATGCTCACTGTGTAGTTAACTGCTTCTGCAATGTACTTGCTCTTCTGGTTTTTATCATAGTCAGCATTAAAAAGCACTAGATAGCCGGTCCCCATATCTGCTTATAAAAAATTAAAAATTAAAAATTTTGTGTGTTATACTATTACAACTCAAGTTTAGATAAAAAAAAAAGCTTATACATCACAAAACTTGTATGCTTGAAGCAACAAAGATGAATTCATATTACTGAGATAAGTAATATGAGATATGGAAACTGTATAAGATATTATAAATAATTATTAGATGTACTAGGATGAATTTTAAAACTTTCAGTTTTTTTCATATGATTTGTAATTTGTTATTAACATTTAAAAAAAGTTCTTATCAAACCTCTCACAGATGAAATAGGAAGAAAGAAATCTGTTGTCTTTTCTTTCCAGTGATGAACTTTTTTTAGTTTGTACAATTGAGGATTGGGTCTTTTGTTTATTCTGTAATAACATTAACACACTGATAAATGCAACTAGATATATAGACTTATACTGTTTTTACATCAAGACATTAAACATGCAACACACAACAGGAAAAAAAAACGCAAACCTGAAAAGCAGCAAGACAGGGAATGGACGTCTTGTTGGCCTTTGGAATAGCACACTGATTTGTATGGCCTTCATCAGAAATTCAGTAGTTATGTTGAACTGGTGTGTGTTTAGTTCTGAGCGGGAGAGTCTAAACATCTTAACCTCAGGCTTATTGGTAAAAAAGAGAAATAAGATGAAAGCAAAAAAAAACAGAAAGATAGATCTATATATTAATTGCTAACAGAAAAATATTAAAAAAAAAACTTTGCATTTCCATTAATGGTCTAATACATAAAAAAGACATTAATCAGAAATTAATTATTGCTTATGTTCAATCATGCTCCAGTATTTTCACTAGAATTCCTGAAGAACCTGCAGAGTTTTAAAATAATTTTCATTTAAAAATCTAAGTATACAGATGAGCATAAAGTATTAAGTTGTGTATAAAGTGATGACTTGAAACAAACCAACTTAAATAAAAAGCAAGAGATTTAACATGTAACATGTTTCAAATGTTATCAGGAGTTAAATGTGAGGTTGTGGAAGTCAAATAAAATAAAGTGAACTCTACCTTTTTATCTTCTTTAATTTGAAACTCAGCAGTGATGGGAGAAGACAGGTATCGCATTTTGATTTCTTCTCCGGTGCTGCAGTTATAAAGCTTCATCCCAGCAATATTACCATTTAACTAAAAATAAATAAGAAGACTTATTATAGATAACAACAATAATAATAATATTTTTTAAATATAATATATATATATAAATATTATGTATTACCCAGTTTATTGAGCATTTTTGTTTTGCTTGAGCAAAGACATTCAGTATCTCATTTAGTATGTAATATTACTAGTCTAGCTTACAAATTTATTAAATTGAATCAATGTTTAAGTTTGAAACCCTGTGTCATTCTGGGTTTACCTGTTGAGGAGTCTGTGCCCAGTGATACGGGCTCTGCTTGTATGCCACAAGGAGAGTGATGAAGCAGAATTTCCTATCACCTTTACTATCTAGTATATCAGAAATGTAAAATGTGGTGAAGTTTACAATTTTTGCTGTAATCGGAAAATGATCATGCTTCCAAGCAGCCACGGTCATAAAGGTGGTGTTTACACTGTAATGAAGCTCTGTGCTTGACAGCATGTACCTCTGGATAAAAGAAAAGAATAAGTAAGCATAAATCTTTTTAAATAAATATAGGTTTATAATAATCTAGACACCCATGGAAGGCATCTTAAGCGACTCTTTAATAAGAATGTAAGTTTATTACCAGCACTGTCTGTTCAGTGATATGAAGAGCATCATTCATTATTTGGATTCCCATCCCAGAGGAAGTAAACGGAGTTTCCAAAATATGTGACAGGATTAAAATAAAAGCTTCTATCACTCGTACATCAGATATGTTCAGATGATGATTGTAAGATTGGTCCCTTAAATATTTTGTAACCAGTTTTGCAGAATCAAAAGTGACCTGCAAAGATGTCAGACATAGAATATAATCCCAAGGTTTCTTAAACAAAAGACACAGTACTTTCATCTTGTTCTACAATAAAAGTCTATTAAATAGTACTATTGGTATGCCTAACTTACCTGATTGGAAATCATCAGAATATCTGTAAGAATACAGAGTAACTCACGCAACAAATCCTATAAGATGAAAAATATTTATTAAGCTCTGCTCCTGAGGCAATAACATTTCTATAGCTCTTTTTGTTTTGTACATGGCATTAAGTTTTCAGAATGGATAAGGTTATTACCTGGTTAGTGATATTAAGGTGACACACTTCCTTAATTAAAGCAGTTCGTGTAAATGTCAGCATTTCAACACTTGACACAGCATCAAAACTTAACCGATTCAGCACATCAGTCAGGAAAGAGATGTATGTAATAATATCTCGATTGTTCTTTGTTTGTATGAGTTTGGTTAAATTACCCACACCATACACAAACCTGGGGCAAAGGAAGAGTGATTATAAACAAGAGGAGAAATGAACATGCTATTAAGGTATAATGTACAACATCCAGACTATACGTATGTTCACCAGCCTTTAAAAAAAATTAAAATAAATAAATTGTTTATATACGTACAGCTCCTGTTCTGGATTGGAAAGAGTAGATGTATTTCTTGTGAAGCTTGGCCAGACCGTAACATTTACTGCACACAGGTTTGTAGAAGCTCCATATTTGTTCCAAATTTCAACAAAAATTGTGACTATGGCAATAAAAAAAAATGAAATGATAAGGACTTAATGCATAAAACAAATAAATTATAGATTATTACAAAATTATAAAACAAATATTATTGATAAATAACAAAATTGAGGTTAAATTTATTGACCACCTGCTGACTAGAGATAAAGATATCCAAATTTTCATATACCTTTTTACAGATAAATACAGCACACAAATGTTACACAATGTAGGTGACCTGATTTGTATAGACACTATCTTCAAAATTGACAATATGTTATATCCAAATTAATTAAGTTTTACAACAAAAATTTGTAAATAGTAATAAAAGTAATAAAAGTCTTCCAAACAAATTTATAACACAAATGTACCTTTATAATCTTTGTGAGCATCTCCAGCTGGAAGATTAAAGTAGTGTTGGTAATCTTGGCCTTTGTAGAGACATTTTTTAATGGAATTTTTGGCCATAAAACTATATTCATAAAGTAGATCCTGTTAAAACAATATATATATTTTTAAATGTACTAAATTTACATATTGCATATCTATAACTGAGTTGACATTTAAAATTAAATGCAATAATCTGCTACTCAGCCCTAAAATATTTTCATAATAATATTAGAAAAGATCTGTAGAATTTATAGATTATTGTTGTTAGCCAAGAATGTTTACAGAAAGTACAAAAATAGTATATATGCAAAATTCTAAAGGTGATTATTTTACCAAAATATTTGTGTGTATTATATAAGATTTTTTCATTTTACCTACTGTTTAAGTTCAATTGCAAGTGTGTAAATAAAAAGGGCAGACCTGTTTTCCTGAGGTACAGAAGATGCCAAATTGTGTCTGGATTTCCAGTCCTGTACTGGGTTGCACATTGCAGAGCATTCCATCTGGAGCAGGGTGGGTGGTGAAATACAGCTGTGCCCTCCCATGCACTGCCTCCTCAAAGCCTGTTTAACAATAAGTGGAAAATACTAATAAAACGACATAACATCTCCATAACAGAGTGTATCTTTGCAGCTTGGGCTGTATTATAGGAGCTAGACATGGACATACTTGCAAAGACTTCCAACAAGTAGAGGCTTCGCGGTTTGAGCATTCTGGGTTTAAATTCAATAACAGATGAAGAAATTCCTAAAATGTAAAAAAATAATAATAATAGTAATTTACAGACAAAAACATATTGTAAGTCAGTTCTTATATCTTAAAGGTGTGCAAAAAGAAAATGTTTTATTTAAAATCAATGTTTATTACTATTATTATTATTAAAAATTAAAATCCATAGCAGTTAAACAGTATTTACATATAAACCCATTAAAAATAACCAGTATTCCATCACAACAATAACTTCTATGATAAAAGCCACATAGTTTCACAATAAGCAGGAGAATAAATCACTGGCAAACTTTAGTATTATGTAAGTGGTTTAAATGTAATTTGTATGTAAGTGGTTTGTAATATAGTGGTTTAAATGTAATTTATGCAAAGTTAAATGTTTGTGTTAACGCACCTGTGAGGGTGAAATTGTTGAAGAGTGCCGGTTCTATGACCTCTTTTGAAAGATCCAGGAGAGTTTTCTCATACACCACATGACCATTGCTAGGCCCCACCAAATTGTCTCCCTCAAATTCATTTAAATGAGGCATCATATTATCTAAACTGTGGGGTCCTTGACATAAAAAGAATTGTTTGGATAATTAATTAATGAATATTCTTATCTTTATTATTGTTTGTAAAAGGAAAAGGAAAACTACCATATGGTCTTCCTACAGAAAGCCCTGAATCAGCCTCCTCAATTCCAGAGTAAAAATCCCCATAATCTACAAACAACAAAAAATAAAACACAAAGAGATTCCAAATTTGATTTACATGGATGTTGTTTTGGGTTTTTTCCTGTGTCTGAAAGTCATTTAATAAAATTAAATTAAAATTAAAGAAACCAGAGATACTGTAAATGATAACATTTCTTAATTTTTGTATGTAACTATAATTATGGCAGCTTTCGCTCTTCTGATATGGATCCTAACAAAATTGTAAGCATGTCTGTATGGAATCTATGCTTGTTTATAAAAAAATAAAAAATCTTGAAGTTCAAGTTTATTTTTTAAATAGTGCTTTTTACAAAAGTATATTTTCACAAAGCAGCTTTAAAGTATTCTAAAGTATCCCCAAAGAGCAAGCCAAAGTGATAGTGGCAAGGAAAAACTTTGTTTTTTAAGGAAGAAATCTTGTCAGGCCTGAGGCTCAGAACATTTTGTAAGTTCTTTTACTAATTTTGGAATCATGTTTCACAATAGTTGTGCCAATGTCTCTTTAGTGGGGATTAGATCAGACCTTCATGAAGACCACGTGGGGCTTCCACTCTAAATATTGACGTTTGAAGCAAAAAAACTGTCCAGAATGTATCAAGTAAATCAACAAATCGCTTCTGGAAAAATTTTATATGATGGTGTAAAAAATACCTTTGTTCAGGTTTTTATCATTAATTTTATCTTAAATTGCTCTTTCCAATATGCAAAACAGATATGAATAAGTTGTATGAATAATCTATACTGACAATTAAAACACGTGAATGTCCATGTTAAATTACAGCAGTAATACACATAAGCGAAAATATTTGGAATTACAAGCATGAAGATCTTACCGTTCAGTTCATTCTCACTTTGTTCATTCTGGTCGAACAGAGAAAACTCTTCCTCACTTCCAGAACCTGAATCCATTTCACCTGTAATAAAATTTCCAAAAAGGTGTTTAAAATGGTGGTGAAAAAAACTAAAACTAAAAAACTAATATTAACTACTTGATCTTAATCGCAGATCTATTTTTAACGCAATCAGTTAAATAAGCGCCTTTAGTTTATCGTTTATCTTTATTTTAATTAGTTAACACGCGTATAACGCTTTGCACACAAAGCAAAACATTGATGTTTGTTCGACTCTGCAATGTAGTATTTTAAACTGTATTATATCTATTGGACACAAGGGGGCGCCTGGTCTCATAAAACAATTAACCCTGCCGTTTCCTTCCTGCATGATGTTGATTTTTCAATCATACCTGAAGCACTATTCATCTGCGACAGTGGGGCCAAAGAAGTGTCGTGCTGCTTCCCTTTGAGCTGCTTGGTAAACCTCTGATTACTGTTCTTCATTGTGGGTTCATTTTCTTCGCTGCTGGACGTTTTTTTCAGATTTGGAATAAAAGCAGATAGAGAGGAAGCAAACTGATCCATCACTGCAGACTGATGAAAGTGAACTGGATCTTCCTCCTCTATTCTGGAGGGCAGGTTAATGTCCAAAATGCTGCAGAATGACACTATAGAGATTTTGAATTACATACATGATATTTTACACAATCATATAAATAATACTCCAACATTTTCCAGCTCAATTCTTTACACATGTGCATAATGTATGTATAAAGTATGAATTATTTTGATTCCTAAACATCTGATTAGAGAATTCCATGACTGATGATTGATTGTTAATAGTTTAATAAAAGTTTATAGGGAGCATTTATGAAATGATTATGATAATTATATAATGTTTATATAAAGCTATTTGTAAACATGTCATAGCTTTGCCAGGGTAACTAAGCTATGAGCTTAAATTTCTTTGGGGGCCTTAATGTTTTTATGGTGCTCTTTTCCTTTTTTATTTAATTCCCATAAAGAAATACACAAATATTTCTAAAAATGCAAAAAACCTAAAAGTTGAAAAGCCTTTACCATCTGGGACACTTTTGCTTGATGCATTTACTAAATGCAGCTTCCAGTAGTAGGAGACAGTAGGTGGGCAGTTTTTACATGTAGCAGCAACAGAAAAGTGCTCATCCCAATTGATAGAATTCCCCCTGCACTTCTTGCAGGATATTTCAATGAAGCTGTGAAGAGATAAAAAAAAAAAAACATTGTATTCACTTTGATAACACCAATTTTCTTATATACCAGAATTTAGGTGTTTTATTCCTGTTGCCATATGTGTTTAAAACCAAACATCTATGTATTTAGGTTGTACGCTTCCAACTTTGTGGAAACAATTTTGGAAAGGCCGGTTTTGGTTAAAAATTGACTGTGCCACTGCATTCCTCTGTTTAAAATAGATACACATTCCAATTGTTTCACATTTGGAAAAATTATTGCCACAATATGTGTCTATTTTTGGCATATGGCTTGTGCAGTGTATTTTTTTTTATTTGCAGCAGCTGTGTTTATACACATGCAAACAACCAGCCCAGGCATAAAGTCTGTAATTAGTCAGTAAATTAGCAAACATTAAACAAGTGCACATCCAAACATTTCTGAGCTGGTTTAAAAAATGCTGTAGTTATTTGTTTGGACAAAATTTGTTTGGACAACATAAAGATTATTGGTTTCTTTTGTCCTATTAAAAAATATATGTTTAATGTTCAGAAATATCTTTTCGTGCTTTACTGAAAATTTATCCGACTGTTATTATACACCAGTTTTAACTACATGCTTTTTACTCTTATTCAAAATATAGCATAGACATTAATAATATTATATAGTAAATCATTATTATTATTTTGAAGATTTCCTCTAGTTAATAATGTCTGGTCAGTTAATTTCAAAATTGAGTTGATGGATGTTAGTGTAGTTCATATAAAAATTTATTTTAATGTAGATGGGAGGTGCATACAAATATAAATTTATATATGTAAATACATTTTTCTGTTGCTAAATTCCTCCATGCTAACCAATGCTTGCTTGCCATTAAAAGCCTTTTGCTATTTAAGGTTTGCTTCATCTTGTGCATACAGCTGCAAATACTTGAATTATAACTTAATACTCATTTGGGTAATTCATTTTTAAGGTTTATCTGTAGTTGTGGTGGATAATATTTAAAAATTGTACTACCCCCCCTTTGTCCATGATCCACTTCAGACATTACTTGCACAGTACATTGTCAGAAATGGAATGACATCCCTCATGATTAAAAGCATGCAAACAAACCTGGCAGATTTGCTTCTGATGGTAAGGAACACCACAGATGAAGAAGATTGACTTCCACTGTATACAGTCAGCATGAATCGGAACAGATCACAGGTGTATTTTAGAGCACTAACAGGAAATGTCAGCACTGAGGATGAAGCAGCTATATTTTGAGTGAAACAGGAAGTCTCAGCCATGTTTAACGGTCTGCAGTTCCATTTGTAGCTGCAAAAAAAATGGCTGTTAATAAAAAAGGTGAAAATGCAAAACATTTAATTAAATGTTTTTTTAAATGAAATGTAACATTATAAAACTCTGTTTTTTAATTATTACCTTATATCATTATCAGGAAAGTCTGGATCATATGACTCTCGAGCATCCAGGCTGATGTTTGAGGCACCATTTTGGCGACTAACAAACATGTTGGTGGCACCACTGATGATGCTCACAGGAGCACTGGGTATCACTTCAATCAGAACAGAATAGTTGCTGTAAACTATGCTGCCTACTACCTGAACCTGCAAAGCCACAAAGTACTGATTAATTACTTCTTAATGATTATCACTCAAATAACGTGTGTAATGAAACTACATTTAAGGTAAAGTAATTGCCTTAAAATTAATGATTTAATTAAAACAACACCCTTCACTGACAACACAAGATGTCAAGCCTAAATTAGGAATGATGGACACATAAATTTGGCTTTATTGCTTACATTGTGTTACACTTTTACTATTTTAATAAAATCTACAATATAAATGTGGTATAACCTTAGCTACAGCTTTGTAAAGGCCATAATGAAGTATGAACCCTGGCAGGTGAAGACTCTGGTGATGTGTCTCAATGTGAGTAATTGGAAATTGCAGTCCATTTTGATCATAAAGTGTCCAACTGTAATGCAGACCCCTGCATATATCACACTGGATTTGGTTCTCAAATGTCACTCCAAGATATATAGGCTGATAACGCCACACCTGAAACATGAACACACAAGCAAAGTATATCACTGTCCTAGGTACATCTCATTGGAAAAACATAATATATAACCATACAGTATATTATTTTTCTATATAATATATAAAACATATATTAGATAAAATATATAACAATAAACATTTGATACAAGTGGACTATTTTCAAAATATCAACCCCATTGTTACACTCCTTGACAAGAGAATGTAATAAATGAAAATAAATACAAATCACATCCAAATCTTCAGCCCAAAAAATTAACGTCTTAGTTATTTTTTTTTGTAATATAAGAATCTGATTGTGTATGGATAATATTGTAATTAATTCTGACCTGAATTTTTCTGGGTCCCATGTTTTTCACAGCTGGAGGTTGACAAGGTTCAGCAACAGCAAACATGTGCCCCTTTATGGAGGTAATGCTTACCAGGTTATAGACAGACACTTCTACTACATATTCCCCAGTTCTGCATGAAAAGATAAATACATAACCATTACATATTTCATCATGCATATAAGGGTTTTTCTTACTTAAAGAATTAGGTGAAAATATGTAGCAAAAGGGGTACACTACCAATATATTTTTGTAGTTTATTTATATGTTTGGTAGTTTATTAAAACATAAAAGTGAATAACTGCAAACATGTTTTTGTGTACTTTTTTATTCTTCAATTTTTTTAATTCATTAATAATTTATTGCATTTTAATTATGAAAACTGCTGAAAGTTCCTACCTGTTGTAGATGTGATGTTCTGTGTCCTGACCAATTCTCCTGATTCCATCTCCAAAATCCCAGAAATAAGAGACATCTGAGCCTGAATTAATCCTGCAGCTAAATGATGCTGGGGTATTCACAAGGATTGATTGACTGTACAACAATCTGTTGATCTGCACAGCTTTCTGAATTACGACAACATAAATCTCTGAGCTAACAGAGACACAACTGCTGAATATACTGACTGTCACATTGTACCTGCAAACACAAAAAGATTCTCCACTCACTTAAACAAGTACTGTAGAATTGATTTAAAAACAATATTATAAATTTATTATACAATGAGGTGAACTTTACCTGTCAGGATTAAAATATTTCTTAAGGTAAGTGTTAAAAGTAGTTGTAATTGTTGGTTCATCACCAAACTGCCAAAAAAACATGAGTGGTTCAGGACCATCTGTCACAGCGTGGAACATTATATCTTCTCCTGTTCTATACTCTTTTTTCTCTGTGTAGATTTGAAGAGCTTAAATAACAAATCAGCAAAAAGAAAAATACATATTTATGTTAAAAAAATATATACATTTATTTAATTTATTAATATTATTACATACTACTAAGGGAACAGCTTGGACACAAATGTAGTTAGCAATTAAGATATGTCATGGTTTGTTTTAGTGACTGTTTTTTAAACAATATTAATAAACATCAACATAAAATTTATAGTGTCTTCGGTATAATTATTTTAAACTATTAAAGGTGCATGAATATTTGTCTTAGGAATATTTTAGGAATATTTTAGAGTGGAGTTCAAGATCATTATGCCAGTATTCCAGAAGTTATGGATTATAATTAAGCCCAACTAAACACCCCTCTTTTACTATGATAATAATACTACCACTATTACTAGTACTACTATTAACTATTTTTATAATCATTATTATCATTATTATTATAAATAAAAGTGATGATAGGAAACAACAACAGTTGTAAGTAATGTTTCATTTATTTAATTTATTTACAAGTGTTGTTGCAAAAATCTGTTGTTAGCCCATGGCTGGGAAGATACACGGAACAGAATCAACCGCTTGCTTTTATGATGAGTGTGTTTGTGTGTGATACTTACAATTAATGTGACTGGGGATACAGTCTGCCACACCACTGTCTTTTTCGCCATTTTCTTGTGCTTGTTCTTTTTCTACATTTGAAATTTTTCAGAATCATTTAACTGGGACACGCATGCTTTAAAGTGTTTCTATTTCAAATAATTTTTTACCTGAATGTGTGAATTATTTATCAATATTCATACACATGTCCATACAACGTGAAGTGTAGACAAAAATTCCTTTGGATGCATGCAAATTTTAAGGATAACAATAATCTACACTTTATAACATTGTTAAATAACATTCATGAAATATTTAGGAATAAAATGAAAACTCTATACTAGTTTTACTTTGTACTACAGCATGGCAAAATGTCACAAAATGAATATGTAATGCAATCTTACGGTCCATCCAGAACGGTCTTGCAGCATAAGGCAAGGAGATTCGGTGCAGTAGAAACTAATATAAAATAAAATTGTACCATTAATATGGCAGCCTGACACAAAATTATATAACATTAACAGAATTTTTTTTTAATGCATTTCAATAAGTAATAAACTGGGAAATGCAGTAAATTTGTACTTACCAGCAGCAGAGTTTGAGTTAACATGTTTAAGAAAAAAGAGGGATGTAATATAAAGTATTACAAGGCTTTGCATTTGTACAGTTCAATTTCTAATAAACACTTCACTACTACAGCAAGACCTGTTGCCTGGAAATACAAACAGACCTTAACACATGCCAACCCACATCTCATGCTGACTAAGAGTGAGAAAAAGGTGTCACACTTCAAAACAGTGATGCCTTATAGTATTGGTTGGAATAAAGGTACTTTTAAAGCTTACTAAGGGCCAATCTTACAAATCAAACACAAAGGTTACTGATTTTTGTACATTAACTTGGGATTTAAATTTCACTTGTAAAAACAAAACTACTACTAGCATATGACAAAACAATAAAATTGTTAAAACTTAAAGCATAGGTTTTGAATACTTATATATATAGTGTAAGCTTAATTAAGCAGTAAAACACAATCATATGTCAGTCTTTACTGATTGTCTGTGTTCTGTCACATCTATCTTAATATATTTTTCTGTTTAATAAATTTAATATGATACAGTATTTCAGTTAGCATATGAAACAGATTGATCTCTGTAGCTGAAGTGGCTGTTTCTTTTTTTGGGGGGGGTAGGAACACGGAGAGGAAGTGATCAATACTTTAATTCTTTACAAGAAGGTGAAACAGTAGTAAAAAGGCTACAATGCAAATTAATTTCTTCACAGTCAAAACAATGGATGTGAACTCCAGACGTGTCTTATATTCCTTGAAGTAAAAGCCTGAATGTTTTTTTTTTTTTTTTTTTTTAAAGACCCCCCCCCCTTTTCACAGAAAACATATAGTGATTAGTCCAGACACACAGAAGTAATATTTAAATGTTCATATTCATTTTAGACTTGTACACATGTAAATAATATATTACAGTTAAAATGTATAAAAAACACAAACCAATTGACTGACAGTGAGCTTCATTATGTGTAACAATGTCTAAGTGAAAACTTACTAGGATTTTATCCTAACTTGCCAATTTAAACATTTAACAGAGAAACACAGTGAATATCAATTGTTAAAAGTAATGGCTAGGCTTGGTTTAAGAGTCTATGCAGTCCTTTTTTCATATCGAGACCAAACTGGTTTATATGAATACAGGCACAATCATACCGTAATTGGAAGTGACACGTTTGTAAAACTGAAAACATGTAACTATCCAAATAGCTCTTTGTTCACATATGTTTTATTTTAACATATAGTGCTTCACACACACTTAAATACACAAAACAAACCCTGTGTTCATGCATTAAATGCATTCAGTCGCTGCATCTAATGTTGCCATTGGTGTGAATTTATTACAATGTTTTTTTTAACAAAAAAACCCTTTGTTGTAGGTTCTTGTCATCCTGTGACAGTGTATTTACACAACAGTCCTTCAAAGTGAACAGAAACCTTCAAGGCCAAGATCCAGTTAATTTATCATTCTAAGGGTTTGTTCATGTGTCAAAGTGCTGATTGAGCTTGACTAATTACACACCCACCTCTGATGCTTCTACCAACTTTAAAGTCAGCAAGATGTCATTCTGCCTAAAAAATGAAGGTGCACAGGTGAAGCATGACAGAGCACCCATGACCCAGTTGACAAGTGCAAGAGAATATTCACTTACAGAATTGGCTTCAGTCCACACTAAAAGGCAGCAAACAAAATTAGGGTTCTTATTCATGGAATGTGCTGCTGCTCTGTTCTGATTGATGGTAATAGAAGTGCATTGTCGGATGTGTGATTCAAAAGCAGCCAAGAGTGTAGTGAGTGACACTGTTAAAAATGAAGCTCACAGTTGTGCTTTTGTGAAAAGTTAAACAAAACAAGGAACTGCACATAAACAAAACAAGGAACTGCTTTAAGAACCAAAAGTAAATTATTATAAATTATAATTATATAATTTTATTTATAAAATTATAAATACAAATGATAAATTTGTACTAAAAGATGTAAAAAATTTACTAAAACCTTACAAAAGATACCTTACTTCATAAAGAAAGGACAGGTAAACTAACATGATCAGATTATCTAGTAATCATTATTAATAAAGTCCTTAAGAAGACACAAGGGGAAAATCTAATTTAAAAGAAAAGATTTAAAATATATAAAATAGATTAACATATTTGATTAGCACAGGATTTACATCATTTGTTTAAATTGGTCATGTTTCAAAATATCAAAAAAAAAATAAAAAAAAAAGAATGCAATAAACTAAATGAAGATGCAAATGCAATAAATAAAAAAAAAGGAAACAAACATGAAAATAAGTTTATAAAAATAATAAAACATAAAACAAAAGTAAAGAAACAAACAAAAGCAAATGTGTTAAATAAGTTAATAAATAAATACGAAAGTCAAATTCACTCATGAATTAAAATGATTAATTCTAAATATTTGCATTCAAGAATTTCAAGTATTCAAGAATTTAATGGCTGATGCATCTTCTTTTTATTTCAAGTTGTAGATTAGACTGAGTAAGACAAATGTAACATAAAATAAAACAAAAATCCATCCATCCATTATCTTCCGACAAATCATAGGGTCGCGGGGGGGGGGGGTTCCCCATGCCCATCCAGGGGAGAACGTTTCGGGCGCTGGGCAGATACACACAGGACAGGGTGCCAATCTATCGATGGGAAATAAAACAAAAACTGTAAACTAAAAATTAGATTTAAAGACAAGCGTACAGTACCGACTTTACAGGTCAATATTTGTCTGTTTGCTCCGGTTGGCGTTCCAATTGAAAACCGCGGATATCGTTACATATTTTATTGCCGATGTAAAATTCACGGTGGTCAATTGAAAAAAGGTACGATTTGAATTTAAAACCAAAAAATCAACCATTTAATTGACAGTGTAATCTGAGCGAGACGAGAAATTGGAGCAGAAACAAAGAAACGGGCCGCCATCTGTGGAACAGCTGTTGAGCTGTTCAGTCGTCTAATTCACATTCCAGCAGCAGGAGGCGCCATGCAGCCTAACGCACGACCCACGACGACCTAACACTGGGCTGAGGAAATAAACTGAGCTCATTAAAAACAAAAACAAACGAGGAAAGGATAGAGAGTTTGCTAATTATATATATAAGCAAGATATCAAATCCTGTACCAGTCATTAACGTGTGTTGGTTGTTTTTGTACAGACAGAAAAGTCTAGAGAAATAAAATATGGAGTGAACTTGAAAACATATACTGGGAAAAAAAGACAGATCCTTAAAGAACTTTTGGAGGTTCATCAGTCTGAAGCTGTGGAGGAAACCTACCTTTTTAAGATAGATGTTTTGAAATTACATTTAATATGCAATGAATTGGGCTGCATAGTGAATTAGTGGGGGATCATGGGGATCCAGGTTCCAATCCTGATATGGGTGGAGTTTCCATGTTCTTCAAGCATGAGCATGAGTTTCCTCTGGGTTCTTTGGTTTCCTTCCACAGTCCAAAAACATGGATTAAAGGTGATTTGAATTATATAAATTCAGTGATAGATTGGTGCCCTGTCCTGGATGTATTTGCCCAGTGGCAAAAACATTTTCACCTGGATGGGCATTGAAAACCACACCTGTGACCCTAATATGGGATTTAGCAAATATAATGAATGATTATATCTCAATGATTCTGATTTAATTACAAAACATTTTGAAAATGTGACAAAACATATATTAAAGCGTGGGCATGGTAGCTCAGAGGTAAGGGTATTGTGCTATCAATCTGAAGGTTGGGGGTTCAAATCCCAAGTCCACTGAAGTTACCAATGTGGGTCTTTGAGCAAGGCCTTTAATCCTCATTGCTCCAGGGATGTTGTGATTAACCTTGCGCCCACCTTGTAAGTGAAGTAAAAGTGTCTGCTAAATGACCGAATGTAAATCTAAATGTAAAGCTTTACAACAACTGATAGACCAAAGATGCTTGTTATTGATTTGTTGTTTTGATCTGCAAAGATGCAGAATCAATGTTTAAGTGACATGGGCGTTTTTATATTGGTGTTTAGAAAAATGTGAACTCATGCAGGAAAACATAGATTATATAACATAGATTTTGTGGGGGGAAAATATTTGTAAATTCATAAATTAAGGAAGAGACATAAGTACTGTATTACACTGTACACAGTACACTTTACACTGTATTTAAAATATCATACCTCCAACTACTTAAAGCTGTGCATATCATGATTTGGGCTGTTACTTGCAGCTTGACTTCCCCTAGAGTGTGGTAGATTAAACATGTACCATCATTCACACGTGCTAAATTCCAATCTGCTAATATATTCAGAAGCTGGTGGTAACTTATTTTTGTGACATGTCAGTTTTTACCTTTTCTGTTTTAGACTTATCTTACGACGGAACTGTCAATTTGCCATAAAACTAAGTTATCCAACATGTCTAAGGCATTTCTGAAACACTTTGGCCACAAAAGAGTGCCGCAGAGGAAGGTTTCAATTACCATTAGTCAGAACCTACATATTATGGGTTCCACAAATGTTCTTTTGTATGGTTCTAGTTAAAATAGAAACTTAAAAATACACAGAAAGAATCAAAGATTTTAACCGCATATTAATGGCCTATGGTGAACGTTGAGCGAGTTATCATAACGACAGCGACAGGCGGGCGATTTTTGGGGTTTTCAGGCAGTTAGCACAATCCTGTAGTCCCAAGAGTCCCAGAGGTACTCTATCACAGCTGCGCCTCTCATTGCATTGGCTGCCATCTGGGACAGCTAAAGAGGAAACCCAGAGAAGAGGCTCTGCAGCTTGAAATGATTTAGGAGGTATGTTGCACGTGTAGCAGGTACCTCAGGGGCAAGCTTTATCATTTCCCAAATCAGACCAGAGATATTCCCTTTCACACATTCACTTATATTCAGGAACACAACACAGAATCACAGCCTAAATCATTAGAGGGAGGAAGATAGAGATAGAGAGAGAGTGAGAGAGAGAGAAAGAGAGAGAGAGAGAGAGAGAGAGAGATGGAGAGAGAGAGATGGACATAGGGAGTGTCTTCGACTGAATATGTGAAATGACAGCATGCCACAAACTTTCAACAGTTGCATTCTTTAGCAAACTGCAGATAGAAAAAAAAAAATTTTGGAGCAAAGTGACCTTGCCATGTATATCGTGTATACCATTGTTGTTCAATTTTACCCTGATAATAGAATCATTAAATTTAACATTGGACAATTTGAAAAATTTCCTTTGTGACCTTGTGGACTTGTATACACCTTGCTTTTGATGAAATTTTTTTTGGGCAATAGCTGCTGAGGAGAGTAGTAATGATCTGACTGCAGATTTCTGGAGTCCAAACACTTTTGTAATCTTTTCTAGCATAATAAGCCTCAAACACTTGTCTACCGAACTCAGAAATCTCCTTTGCATGGTACATTTCCACAAGAATTTAGTTAAGATGAGACTTTAAAAAAATAAAAGTTATGAAAATAAAACAGAATGCCCACTTACACCTGAATGTCATCTTAAGGTGTACATACTTTTGCAGTTAGGTAATATTGGATTAATTTTCCTTAGTAAATAAAGGCCACTTTATAAAGGCCCTAATATTTAGTCTTATTTGTTCTTTTTATCTCTTATTTTGTATTATACTTTTTATACACTTTTTGATTACACTGCATCGTTAGCATTTAGTAAAATCCCTTTGGCAAGTTTTACAGCTTATTAGAACTTATCTATATCTTTGTGTAGAGATTCTTTAGGGTGCTCCACCAGCCTGTCTGTTAAATGTTCATGTGATTTATTTGCAGTTTTATAGGAATGAAGTGTTGTTTATGTTAAACCTCCACAAGCCTGTTTCTGAGCTGCCATTTTCCTTATATCGGTTTTATAAACATATAAGAAACAATGCTCTCTAGAATTCATTATATCACTGCTTTGAAAAAATGTGCATTAATATGCATACACATTTAATAAACTGCATTTGTAAATATGCTAAAATTCTCATTTTAAATAAAATATAAGACTACACTAAAATTGATATATTTTTTGTTTGTAGCCTACCTTTTACTTCAGCTGTGAAACAGACAGTCTCCCTTTGCACGTGCCTCTCAGTCAGGCAGGTCGTCGTTGTAGTTGGCAGATTTTCCAAGAGCCGCATGCTGAATTTCTGGGACGCTGTCCAACAGACGAGGCCTCCGAAGGGACATTACACCTAAAGCCAGAGAGAGAGAGACAGAGAGAGAGAAGAGAGATAGAGAGGGAGAGAGAGGAAAACAGGAGGTGGAAACACACGAGTGGACAAATTAACCAGTCCTCTTCTGTACTGCACTATTTGAAATAATTCTAAAACATATACAACCTTTCAAAAGCAGAAAGATTTATATCACAATCATTGTTAGAATATTGTTTACTTGCGTGAGATGGTTCTCTGTTATCCCACTGCAAAATTTGGGTTCCAGAATGAGTGGCCTAAAACCTGTCTGTGTTTAGTTGCCATGTTCTCCTTGTCTGTGTGGGTTTCCTTTGGAAGCTTCAGTTTCCTTCCACATCTCAAATACATATACATCTACAGGTCAGGTGGATTAAAGATGCTAAGTCTAAAAAGAAAAACGTGTTTGATTTTGTTATCTCATATCTATTCGTATGCATCAGAAGATTAGGCCTGTACTACCATTTAGGGAGCACAGTGATTAAAATTGGATAAACCATGAGGTAAAAATAAATAAAATAAAAGATCTCTCACGTTTAATAAAATCCAGAGTTCAGTATCAAGTGCACTCCACTGAATTATTTCAGGTGACTACCTTTGTGTTTTGTAAGATCTGGGACAGAGTTGTGGATATACAGTGGTTATTACAAAGACCTTACAGGCCGGATATTTTACAGCTTTAGCTGTAATTGAACTAACCGTAACTAATAAAATCCAGATGACTGTGAACAAACCGAAAGTGCTCTAATAAGTAGCTTATTTAGAGTTCTAAAAAAGAGTATCACAGACACGGGTCAGCATTGCAGAAAAGACAGATTTAAAACCATTAGGACTAATAGAAAAAAGTGATAAAGTGATCCATTTTGCCTCCTGTTCTTGTCTTCCACATTTAACTCATCCCTGCAGTGAAACACACACATATACACATACTGAGTGAAGTGAGCAGACGCGCATAGGAGCATGAGGGCTTGGTGCCCTGGGTGCAGTTAGGGTTAAGTTAGGACACGTTAAGGACAAAGGCTGGTTTCTTAACAACAAGCCTACTGCCGGTTGCTATATGGATGGACTATAACAATATATTTACACCAGATGTTATATTAGTGTGATTTCACTTCGTCCAATTATAAAGATAGACACCATAAACCAATCTGCAAAAAAGTGGACAAAACAGTCATGTCAACATACCATTTTCAACAACACGCATAGTCATATCTGCGTATATAGTCTGCTATATCTGCTGGTATGAAAAACAAAAGCCCAAACATTTTTTTAAATTAATTAGGTTAACTTTTCTTTCTGTTTAAAAAAAAAAAATGCTATTTGGCATTTACCAAAATATTAATTACTATTACTTTGTTAGGTGTCAATAAGTATATGGAAATATTGTTTTCTGTGTATTTAAATGAACCTGTATAAAAATGTTATTGAAATCAACGTTAAAAATGTCGGCATTTTATTTTGATGACATTAACAACAGAAGTGAAAAAAGTTTTTAAATTATTTTTGCATTGACTTTGAGATTCAGATGTAGGTTAAGTTTTGATGTGATGACGAACGATTATAAGGCTTAGTGACCATTAATTGTTCTGGTACCTTTATTTGGAAGAGTCCATACACTTAAACGATTTAAAAAAATTGTCTCCAAACAGCCCTTAAACGTATTAACATTATATATAATGTTATGTGTATCTTAAATAAAATTGTAAAAGCTGGTCAGGTTTATGCATCGCAATTAAAATCAATGCAAACAATGATAAATTAACATTCTTGTTATGGTTTCCGCTGTATATGAGCGTTACTTAAATGATTCATTATCTCATGCCTTTATTGACAAATTGTAAACCTATTAGCTGTGTTATAATATTCAGCAAAGATTTTGAATCGATTACAAACAACGCAACGTAAGTAACACTGGAGACAGACGTTAGAGAAACAGCAGGAAGATGCGAGATCTAGGATACAAGTTCACTAATAGGTAACTAGTATTAATTAAAAGATAAGCAACATACCCAAAGAGAAATGAGCACTGTCAAATTTGCTACGATTTTTTAACACAAACTTTCTCTTTAAACATTTTCTCTTACAGATCCGGTAAACTATAAACTGATTTTATCAGGGCTTTGTGCATGCCTGCCATTGCTGCAAATGACTCTACTGAGCACTGACAATGAAGCTAAATCATTTTTAAAAAAGCAGACGATTACTGCAAGATTTTACATTCCACCATTAATTCAGTACTTTAATTTCTAAGCTTCTTGTGCTGATTAAATGAGGATTAAATGAAAATCGGAAAACGTTTTTATACATGATGACAATCCATCTCAGTGCAGATGCCCAACAAATTCTATTCACACATTTAGGCGAAACTTTGTATCTTCAACCCATCCGACTAATGTGTCTTTGGACAGCAAAAATAAACCCTCTTATAATAATTTCTTGTAGTAAACTCACGCAAACCATGGAAGGTCATGCACACTCCTTGCGAAATGGACACATGCAGTCCGTCTTGAAAAAAATGCCGCGAAATCAATTTCGTAAATGCATTTTTCATGCTACACACAACAACTTATTCAACAGGAATAAAAGTGGAGTTGTGATATAAAATAATACTAAATACTATATAATAATAAAAATCATAATGACCTATGACCTGTTTTGCACGAAGGCTACAATAAGAATGCAAACGTTTTAAACTAAATATCAAAACAACTGCAACATTTTTGTAAGCTTTAAAAACTTTACCTTCAGGCTCGCCTAAAATGCAGGTCACGATGTTAGAGATCTGGAAAACTTGAAGGTACCTACATGTCACATTTAACTTTTACATTGAAAATGTTCTAGAACATTGAAACTGTGTAGAGAGTCTAAATGTCTAGTTCACTAACATGAACTAAACATCGGCTTTTACCAGGCCTATACAAAATGTCATCTATTATTATCTACCACTTAATCCACTACAAGGACTAGGGTCGCAAGTTCCCCGTTCTCACCCAGAGAAGAACGTTTCGGGCGTTGGGTATACACCAGATAAAATCCATCACTGGGCACCCTCACTAAGACAAACACTCACTAAAGGGACAATTTAGATAGAGCACAGCTAATTAACACTGAATCAGTATTTTTGGACTGTGGAAGAAAACCGGAGAATTCAGAGGAAACCCAGGCGGATACGGGGAGAACATGCAAACTCCCTCCAGATCGAAATCGAGCCTGGAAACCCAGCGAAGCGAGGTGAAACCACATCGCCACCGCCTATACGAAATCTTTTTTTTAAGATTTACAGAAGCTAAATTACTTGGCAACATATTTTTTCTCAGAATAGCAAAAGTGTTCAAAGACATCTTATGATACTGAACTCCAGCAATTAACAAAGTCGATAAAGAACGTAAGGAATGCGGTTTATCACGTCTCAAAAACTGTTAAGAATTTAAGTTTTGGCATGTTTTATTTTAGAGCAGTGTTTATCAATGATACTAAATAGTATTATTTTTCAAATAAACCATGCGCTTGATAATTGTCCCAAACCACTAACGGGGTCCAGAGCCTTATTTGAGTTTGGTTGATGCAGTACAATATAGTACGATCTATATAAAACATTCTGCAACAACAGCTGATAGGTTACACATGTCCGGATTTCCGTTTCGACTTCACAAGTGCAGAAGCCTTCAGGCTGCTTTTTGGTTCCGAATATGTTCCGACTGATGTGTGACAATCTGAAAATTTTTATACTGCACATTAAAACGTTACAACTGTAGGTTATGGCGTTCATAATCATTGCTTACCTCATGTTTAGTGACGTTTAAATTAGTTAAATTAGTTCAATAGCTGTGATTCCGTATAAAGCTTGTAACTTTTTTGATGTTTCCTACTGAGAGTGCCAAATAGGCTATATATGCAGTAAACATCATCCGAAGACGCATTTCAGGTTTTGTTAGACATGCCAACCAAATGTAAATTACACGTGCTTTAAAAGTTTGTAAAAGTTTGTCGTTCTTATACAGAAGCCATTAAATACATAAAAACATTTTTTTAATCCTGTATCTAATACAATATCTAGGTAGTTTTAGTATACAACTAAAGCTGGTGCGCTGTTCCAACTGCACCAAAAAACATTACTTGAAACTAAAATTATGAGGTATTATTAATTATGGTTGATTTTGCCCAAAAAGTTTACAAAAATATTTGAGCCGACAATTTTACCGACAGACTATTCTAATTTACAATACGCACATGTTTGAACACTTTTGAACGTGTTTTTATTGTATTTCTTATGATCAGTTATCCGTCATCAACTGATTATTTACTACCCATTGAACCACACTCTTCATAGCTATCACCGAGGCTTCTGAAAGGTAAATAAATCATTTCATTATTTAATGCGAAATAATAAAAACGAGAACGTAAAGGTATGAACTCGGCTAATTGACAAACAAACCCTGAACCCTGAAAATATGACAAAATAAATCAATTTCCAAGATAGTTAACCCCAAAACTTACGTTTAGATTTCTTACCATCTTCAAGTCAAACCATGTTGTACTTGATTAACATTTATCTGGTTTTAATTTAAAACATGATGTTAGTATTTAATTCTATGAGAAAATGTTTTTATTGTTGTATTTACAACAGTCGTTACTTATATTTAAATGTCAAGCAACCTTGCATCACTAACTTTCTTTAACCGTGTGATTATTGTTTGGATGCCGTTTAAAGCTGGGCAGTGGGAAAATGTGCAATAAAAAACTGTCTATCTTTATAACTTTGCGTTTCATCGTGTAAATATTTAACAAATAACGTGTAGGCCAAATAATTATGGGAAAACGACTAAAGCGTTTTATGTAAGTGCCCCGTGCTTTCTATATCAAACAAGTTACATCAAAGCACAGTCTAAGTACAAATATTGTTGTAAGTGGATTTTTAACAAAAGAAACTAATATAAAAGACTGCCGACTAATTAGAAAGAAAAACAAGAAGCTAAAAAAAGCTTAATTCCTGCAAAACGTATTCGCTATTTGCTTGTGTTACACATTACAGAATCATTATTTCAACTGTAACACAAATTTTCTAATCTGTACCTTGAGGACACCATTACCATAATACTGAATCAAATTGGAAAAAAATAGATTGTGGTCATTACAAATCCATCTGGATTGCTTAATATATATATAAGTTAAATAAGAAGACCACGTGTTATTCTTTTATTTTAAATTATTTTTCACTCATTATCTTACGTTTCTTGTGGGATATTACCTGCTTACTATCATTAAATTAGTATAAAGCAGTCTTAATTAGGAAAAATGTTGAATAACAATATTTCGACTGTTTACAAGATTAAGATTGGGCTCATTGCAAATAATTGCCAAATATTTTATAAAAGTTCAACAAGCTTACAGTTTCAAAACATCCAAAGTATTACAGGTGTTAAATAAATATACACATTTCAGGTAACTGACTACAGTTAGTAAAAACTCATTAACCAAAATGCATATCAAAAATTGATGCAACTTAAAGCCAAACTTACCCATAAACTGTGAAAGTGTAAAATGTTTATTTTGATTTTTTTTTTATACTGTGCAACAGTCACAATACGAGTTATTTATACAACAGAACAAATGAACACTGAATCGAGCCTATCTACATGTCAGGTTATGACCTTGTTATCTGCTTTTGGGTGGGGAAAAAATAGAGAGGGGAAAGAAAAAAAAAAAAAAAAAAAAAAAAAAAAAAAAAAAACTGGTGGAGAATGCCAAAGAAAAAAAGAAAAAAAAAAATTAAGCCTACTTAAGGTTAAAATTTTTCACACTAATTATTCTAAAATATACAGGTGTTTAGTCCTTTAAAATTAACTAAATATATAATATTTTCTTTGATACAATAATCAATACCAACTGAATATAGAAGGAATGTTTAGTAGGCCTAACTAACAGATAGGCAAACTAAAGTCGTTATGTTTAAAAGAACGTACATGCTTAAAATACAAGCAACACATTTAGATTTGTTTTGGGAAAAAGTAAGTAAAATATATATGTGTAAAAAAAATCTGTCAATTATGCAAACAATTTTGGACATTCGGCAAATCTCAAAGCTTAAAGCCTGAACAAGGCTGAAGTTCCCAAAGTTCCTCCAGTGGTGAGATGAAATGAACCACATTGGTAAGTGTAACAGAAAATGACATGGATACAACTGGTTGACACTGGCATGGATATCAGCTGTTGGTTTGGGCAGAATAAACCCACTCAACTTGAAGTGGTTGATCCATTCAACGGAGATTTTCTCACTTTGTTAACAAATGTAAACTGACGACTTGGACTTGCCATGGAGGATCCATTAATGGGGTTGGAAATGTGTGGGAAAAGAGGATGAGGGGATTGGATTGGTGTGCTTGGACTGGGTAGAGGTGAGGAAGAGGATGGTACTCTGGCTGGGCTGTTGGCCTGGTCACTCGCAGAGTCACTTTCTGACCGGTTGGCACTGCTTAGACCATCTTGTGTGTGGGTTATCTTCATTTTTTTGCAATTAGGACGAACGCGATATTTCAAAGGCAATGGTCCATTCTACAAACACAGCAAGTTTTGAGCATTTTTAGGTTCAGGTTCATATTCAGACATCAAATATTTAAATAGAAATGCTTATATTTACAGTAACCAAATTTTATGGGCTAAACAGCAAGCAAAACCTAGCAAAGGACAATCTAATGCAAAAGTTCATTATTTATGTATAAATGCCCTAGTCAAATAAATATGAATGATTCAACAGCTTGCTTACCCGTCTCCATGTGTAAATGTATGCAATGTCCATTAAAGTGTAATAATCCTTTAGTGGCTCATCTTCATACATTACTTCAATCTGTAAAAATGACAATTTAAACATGCTTACTATTAAAAATGTATATAAAAGTAATGATACATAAGTAAGGCTACATTGTCAATCCATTAATTAGGCTTCTCCTTTACTTCGCTTATGTCATTTATTTAAAAAAAAATATTTTGAAATTATTTTGATTTCAAAAGGTCAGTAGAGGGTAAAGTTTTACCTGAAATGCACAAGGAATGTCCATTTTGCTTCGGAGAAACTTTCTTAAATGCATTACAGTCATAGCAGCAGGACACTGTAAGTACCTCTTGTTATTTACCTTGAAACATAGAGAACAACCAACATTAAAAGAAATACTACCTTAAAACAATATTTCTCCATTATTATTATTATTATTATTATTATTATTATTAATAATTACCTAATAATTAATAAAAGAATTTAAACATAAAAAATTACCTCTTCTTTAGTCTGTTTTTCAGCCTCACTGCCCTGTTGTTTGTTGGTCCTAAATAGCAAAATTTTACAAGTTAAATCCAAGATTAATCAACAGGAATATACATTTAATTTAAACAGTTCATACTTGTTATCAAAAAACTCAATTGACAGGCTGATGATCTCATCATCTGTGATTATTCTCTTGTCTTCATCAGCAACTTCACCTCGATCTTCATTAGAACCATTTGCAGCTAAAATGACAAAGTTTCAATAATTGCCAAATGTGTGTTTATATACATACATACATACATACATACATACATACATACATACATATACCAGTTATTTGCTACAGTTAAAGAAATAATAAAAGGTTAATAAATATGTCGCTTCTACCATCTATGGATGGATGTTCTGCATAAAAATCTCTCCTCCGCTTCATCTCATCTACAATGAAAAATAAATGCCTTTATTAATATCAAACACACATCATTGTTTTATGATGTTACACAGTTATATTTTATTACATTCCATAACATCGCTTTGCAAAATCCTAAATCCCAAGCTTTAAGATGAAGGTACTTTTGTATATAATATTATATTTAGAAACATGCATACAAACTTAATTTTTAACATATTTTAATGGACAGAAATCGAAAAAAAGAAAGAACAGTCACTGTTATTAATGATTAAATAAATTATATTTCTTAAATAGCCATAGATTAAAATTATCATCTCTTTGCCATGCATTTAGTTATTCAGTGTGTTCCAGTACTCATGTCTACATAGTGAATATGCAGTTGTCCCAGCCTTCACTGATGCTGGTTTCTGCACTTGCATGATAAATCTTAATTCGAAAAAAAAAGTTGGAAGCAATAGGACATCAATCATTTGAAAGTATGACCAACATGTTAAACGGTTACTGAAGCATGCATGTTTAAACTCTCCTTTGTTTTCTATATCATGTTGTTGAGTGCAACTTACTTTTAAAGAGACCTGGAACCAACTTGTAGACAATGTCCTGTAGAGTTTTGTCAGACCTAAAAGAGTGAACATCAGAGCCTTAGAGGGTTTATGTCCTTATGCCTGCATAAGCAGTGAAATTAAGCTCTCACAGGAGTATATAATGATCTTCTGATGGAAAATCACAAATTTATTCTGAATTATCCAGAATAAATAACAGTTATTAAATGTAGGTCACACACATGTAACCATTACATTGTTAAAAAAAAACACAGCAAATACTAATCCAATGCAGATGGCAAGAACTTTTATGTTTTTGTTTTTTTTACACATCAGAGCGTGTTACCTTATATTGAGAAGAGGTTTCGTTTTGTGAACCTGGACATCACAGATAGGGCAGTACTTGCTGGTCTCCAGGTAACGAACAATACACATTTTGCAAACTAAGTGGGAAAAAATAGAAGTGAGTTCAAAACAAAAAATAATAATAATAATTCTACCTATAATGAACACAGATCATTTACAAGCATCAGTAACAATCCAGCACTTACACGAATGCAGGCATTCAATAATTGTGGTTGCATCGATGAAATAGCCGCCACATAACACACACATTAAATGTGGATTTAGTTCTGTGATCTTGATCCTTGTAGTGCGATGCATTGTCATGGAAAGTCAGGTGTCTAAATGAAAACAAACACTGTATAAGTATGATTTGTCAGACAGAACACAGACCTGCATTCAATGAAATTAGCCTTAAAAGCTCTGGTCCCACAAAATAACAAACTCTTACAGTGTGCATCAAGCAGGCTAATTGTTTTTTTATCTGCTTCCAAAAGAGGGTTATCTACAAGTGCAAATGTACACTGTACTTTTTTAAAGCTTTCTGTGGTTGATAGACATAAAAACAGCATTTGCAGATTAGATCAAATCCACTTCTGAAAACGTTGAAACGCTTCTTGTTTCTATAGCAACCAAGCTTGGTTCCACGTGGCAGCAAATTAACCTTGGAAAATTTAATCGCGGAGAAAAGCATACAGCGTTTGTGTACAAAATGTAAACTACATCAGTTTTATACATAAAGCCAGTACGTTTTTAAGCGGATCGTTAGACTGTGTGCTCTTTATAAAGTTGCCCAGCACACAAGTCGAGAGAGACTTGTAACAGCTACTATTTAAACGAGATTTTCAAATACTTAAATTGGCCTTTACCACAGCGAATGTTACCGATCACGCACAGAATATGTCAGACACCAAGCTGTTAAAATAACGGCAACAAAAAGGGCAGCTCAGTGTAAATCAGATCTCTTACTGTTGCAATAGCACCTGTTCGTAGCTCTATTTTCCACCAGATAGGCTTTGCATTAGGCCTGTATATAAATACCTACATTATATATAGCCTACATACAAAATAAGACCAGCAGTACAAGCAACTAGTCACCTAAATGGGTTCTAGACATTAATATCGCATGTTTGCCGCAATATCGTATTAACTAAAATTATACACTGCTGTAGGTCAAAAACACACTAAAGGCCAGTCCACTTAACAGAAGGAAGTCTTTCTTAGTAAACTATAGAAACCACACAATGAAAACTAACTTACACACACAGTGATCGGAGTTGACCACTAAATTCGGTAAGCAACACACAATAACCCGGGCAGCAGCAACTGACACCGTTATAACCAAAGTTTATACAGATGATAAGACTGTCGAAAGGTAAACCAAAAAAAAAGACCGGCACGCAAACGCATTCGCGCTCACAGCGATCGGGGTGGCATTCTGCCCATAAACACGTAAACTGAGACCACGGGGATGACTGTATATTAGGGGTTTGCAAAAAAAAGTCATGCAACATGTCTGCACGCAATGCAACCTCTTTTGGAGATGTGCACCGCGTCGCGCAACCTGCAACGGCTATTTTTTATGAATTGTTTCTGATGGCAGAGGTAAGAAGTCACATGGAGTTGACTGTTCACCACATGGGCTTTCAAGTAAGTCGTGTGTACAGGTTGTACGTGGATGCAGACAGGTTGGCGCTGTCAAAGAGCGAAGAAAGGAAACAAACAGGCTTCTATATGCAGACATTTAACAGATTGCACATCTGTGCACACGGTTGTTTCTCTTGCCTTTTAACGTTTAACACTTGAAGTCACCATTAAACCACACACATTTCATTTGATAATGTAATTGTGAAGAGGACCGAAGAGGTCTCTAAATACTGTGAAAGATGAAACCATTTAATCTGCATACACGAGACATGATATATAAGGCAAAATATATATATAAAACTAGTTTAAAAAATATAGAATAAATAGAGCCGAATGCATTATTACGACAATACATTTTATAATTTAACATTTTAACCCAACGTAATAAAATAAGTCACGAAAGCAAACAAAAGGCTTTTGCGCCTTTAGCCTACATGATCACAAGCACAGGGTCCCCAGTTTTAACCTGTTAATGCTCCTAAAGTAACCTATATTCTTCACATTCTTTACAAATACATCGGATTATAGTAGTTTTAACACATTTTCATTAAGCCAGATGTCGAAGGCTGACTTCATCCTAATAACAGACAGAAACCTTTTAGCTATTCGACACACGTCAAAACGCCGACCGTATGGTTTTAAGTTAAAAAGGGCGAGACATTTAAATCAAATTGGCTTCAACGGCATGGTATAGGTTATTAATAAACTTCGGATCTTATATCTATAAAACTGGATGGTTTTATTAACAGAAGCCGAGCAAACCGCCGTTTTGAAAGCGGGCAGCTGTGCACACTGGATCCGACATGCCTGCCCGTTCGAGCGGCGGCTTCGTTTCAGTCTTGCTTTATTGGCTCTTTTCACTCACAAACCTCCAGAAAGCATGACAGTAAGAAAGACTAGATGTCTCTTAATGCGATTTTATAAAACAATGCGACACACATTGGCGCCGGCGCTGAGAATGAACTTAACACTGATGCCAGTGTCTGCAGCGATCTGGCTGTGTTCGAGCTGAAGGAGTCCGCACGGAGCGAAAGCCAGATCCGTTGTAAGAAGAACAAATAATTAGCCGTCCACGCAAAGCAGTCGGTCTTCAAAAAACAACAGTCGGAGAAATGGGATAAGAGAACGCCTACCTGTCAGCGGCTGAGGTAAATCCAGGAGAGCGGAGGAGTTTAAACAATGAAAAGTTGCGCGTCGATCAGCAGAAAGCGAGTGCAAGCCAAGCGGCCATTTTGAAAAAGGGCTGCAGACGCTGTCAATTGCAATAAGAGTCGCAGCTACGGTGCATTTTAGTAGCGGTAAAACCGACCTTCCTTCCCCGTACTCGGCTGGAATACGGACCCAATGTTTACATTCCAAACCGTCTGGGTTCGAATGGGCACAAAGGAAGGCGTTTTCTTTCGCCTAAGATCCGCGTTTCGTGTCTCTGCGCTGATGCCTCGGTGCAAACTGACACCGTCCCCCAAAATGGCTTGCGGTTCGACCGCCCCACCAGGTCACGTGATTCGCTGCTTAAGGGCGGCCTGGGAATTGCAGCTCTGGGTCGGCGCGCGGAGGCAGAGGTTAAACCCGCCGCCGGATCGCAGCGGCTGCAGGGACGCTGAACCGCGGCGTCGCTCGCCTGCTTCGCGTCGGGTGCGTCACTCCGCGTCACAGCGCACGTTCCCTCGACCTTTTCACAGATTTATTCCTATATAACACCCGCGGTTCTGTACGTTGACGGAGTTGAATTTTAGAACCGCACACCCTGCTCTCTGCATATTCATGGGGTTTTACGTGCACGGCTTTGAGCACAAATTGTTGCAGTGCGTTTTACAAATCATGTTTCTGACCAATAGACCATCAATTTGTAAATCATTAAAGCGAAGTTCGAGATTCGGCCCAGCATCCGATTTTCATTTACAACGACCTAACGCGGGCCACACGGCACGTGCAACTCGCCTGTTCCTTTAAGCAGAACAACTGACGGAGTCCGGTCCGGAGTCGGTTCAAATGTTTGAAGAGCCCAACTAAAAATTAACCACGAGCTTATCCATCTCTGTTAATGGTTGTAAATTATGTATATTATGTATAATCCTAATATAAACCCAAATATATATATATATATATATATATATATATATATATATATATATAGATAGATAGATAGATAGATAGATAGATAGATAGATAGATAGATACAATTCGCAAATACAGGTAACCTAAGTAACCTGAATGCTCACCCTGTGAATTATTATCACCGTACTTAATTATAGTTCCGTACAGCCTATAAGATTCAATGCGTCAGTTCTGCGATTAACTTTAATCACTTTATCGCTAATGCGAAAAAATAACTTTTGTTATATTAAATTATAATTTTTTCTCCAAAAACCCATGACTTAAAAAAAGAAATAAATATCCATAGGTTAGCCTGTAAGAGGTTTTACCTGTCCCGTTCTACATCCCTGCTGAAATAATCCTATAGATCTGCAAATTACGTCTCTGTAAACTTACATCAGAAAGTTAGTACTGTTGGTAAATAAGAGGTCTAAGCTCTTCTTTTGCTTATTACTTAAGCAATACCAAAAAAAAACCCAATTAAGATTAGATTTTGCAGAGCATTTAGTAAAAATCTCAATAACCAGACGTCGACAAGAATTACAGACACTTGAAATACAGCGTTTTATTGTAAAATTAGAAACATGAAATTGACAGGCACACATCGTGTAAAGAGCTCAGGAAAGTGGACGAGGTTGAGTCCAATGTTGTGGTTACAGCTGGGTCGCCCTCTCCACACTTTTGGCTGCATCCTTCATTTTACCAACTAAATCCTATAAAAGTCAATTAAAAATAAAATGAGTACATCGATATATTAAAAATTATATATAACTAATTGAACCAGCATGATATATATACACACGGTGTTACTATCCCACTGTCACAATAGGGAATTTTCTTTTAATTATTTTATTTGGCTATTATATTTCCGTCCGGATAAATTAAAGACTATTACTCTCTTTAAGTTGTTTTATTTAATCAGTATTATTCAGTCTTGGTTGCATGAACAATTACATTGCCAATGTCTTATTCTTGCGTAGTCTAGACTTTCACCAAACCAAATTTGTCTGATTAATCCTAATTAACGTCGGGCCTCAAACCCGGCACTTTAAATAAAAATTTCCAGGCCGTTAATACGTCATTGTTTTCACTTAGTGTGTCAGAGAGACTGACGGCTGTATAAAACACTAAGCGAATACAAAGGAAAAGTAAATATTTGTTCAACCGCAAATAAAAAAAATATGATTAAGTTGGTTCACACACCATATCGAAAAGCCAACCATTTTTAAATATTTAGAAAACATTATTAAACATTTAAAATTTTACAGGCACAGAAAGTTGAGCCAAAGTCACTACAAGCGAATATGGATGAATGAACAGGTTTAAAGTTTTAATTATTGTGTGAAATAGTCGAGGGCCGATACGATCCGTTTCAGCAACAGGACCTTAATTAGTCCATTTATCCCTTAACGGTAAACTTCAAACAATTTGATCAACAAGAGATAGCAGTTAGAATAAAATTAATAATTAATATTAAGTATAAGATAGACTATGAAAATGTTTTAATTCCAACATCATCCAAATTAACTTTAAGAGTAAGTTTAAGAGTAAAAAAAAAAAAAAGTTCTTAAAAACTTAATTTTGTGTCTCACACACACTAGAGTAAACTTTTTTTTTTTTTTTTTTTTTTTGGCTAAATTAATGCATTACTTTCCATTTAACACACTGTAGGGGGTGCATTACAACGTGTTTCTTACAAAATAAGGACAATTTTTTAAAATAAAGTTTCATTTTATTTTAAATCAAAAGCAGCAAACATAAAAAAGGTTAATAAAATACATAAAAAATAAATTTACTGTAGTACGTAAATGTGTCCAAAGCTTTCTATTAGACTGAGTATTAGAGTTTTAGTTTCATAGTTTCGGCAAAAATAAATTGTTATAATGTGCATAATGTTTAATAATTAAATATTAATAAATGAGAGCAAAAATAAACATATTCACAAATTAGATTAAACCATCAACCAATATATAAAAGTTAATATTTTAACAGTTAAAAAAATACCTGTAATTGCTCCAAAGTGCAACTAAAATTTACTTCAGAAGGCTCTCCATCTTTCTTACCATTCTGTAAAAATATAAATCAATAAATACATTTAAGATGTATGAGTATGTAAACAGAAGTGGTAGAGGGTGTGGTCAATACAAATCACATTGAAATGAAGACATGCCATGATTTACATAAAAAAAAGATAAAAAAAAAAACAATTATATAGCTTACATCACCTGCTGACAACAGTTCGCTTATTTACATTCTCCTTTGTACTTTAAACACTTTACTTTGTCTACTATCTTAAAGGGGTTTAACAGTTTGGTAGCTGAATGTATTTATCTTCTGTATTTTCCAAAGCAATGCTGCACTTGTGGCAGCAATATCCCGGTAGTTTTAGTCATACTGTATGTTAAGATATATAGTTAGAAATTTGGTGTAAAAACTATTTAGGTAATTGCATAAGCTCTAATTCAATGTCAGTACCAAAACTGTCTTTTCAAGTGCCATTTTATATTTACAAAAATACCTTGAAGCATAATCCAAATTAGACATGATGAATGTACACAGTTGCATTAAGATCATTGTTATAGGGTAACCTTTTCTAGAAGTGGTGGGGAAGTGAAAGTAACAAACTTTTAAAATGTACTTAATGTACTGTTATCATACACATTTTTTGCTGAAGTATCATTCGTTGATATTTGCTGTGTACTAAAAGTTCTCATTCAATTAAATCTCTATGGCACATGGCAAAATGGAACACTGTATTAAGAAGTTTTACAGAACTCCAGGGCAGTAGTGGCAAGGAATAGCTTTCTATCAAGACTTCATGAACTCCATTCTCTTTGGCCAGTCTATAAATGTAATCAATGTTTGCAACAAAACAGAGATGTTTACCTCAACATTTAAAGAAATCACATAGGAGGGCTGGTTGACCTTATGCAGGTGGCTATTCTAAAAAGAAATAAATAAAGAAATAGATAGAATTACATACACACAGCTCATTTAATACAAAATTAATCACTCAATGAAAACTGCACACCTTATGCAATACATAAATGTGCATACCTTTATGCAATAGTCCAGACGCCAAGATGCATCAGTTATATGAGGAGGGCATCTGCCAATGCTAAAACACCATCAAGACAGTTTTCAATGTGGATTAATGGTACAGATAAAATTAACAACTTAACAAAAAGACAGAATTAACCATGGTGGGATAAAGAGCCTGATGACATTTATCTATACCAGCTTAAGGAAGGGACAGAACTAAAATGTATATTATCACAACAATCGAATCAAATTCAAGAGGTAAAGAACAGTGAAGCAGTATTGTGTAAATTATTTTTACACCAAAACCAAAATAGCTATTACAAGGTAGTTCAGGGTTAGGGTGTTGGGCTATCAACACCTGTCAATGTGAAGGTTGGGGGGGTTCATACCCAGGTCTGCTAAAGTTACCTATGTGGATCCTTGAGCAAGGACCTTAACACTAATTGCTTCGGGGTGCTTTATCAAACCTGTGTTCTTACCCCAAGTAAATTGGGATATATGTAAGTCGCTTAGGATAAAATCATCTGCTAAATGACCAAATGTAATGTAGATACAAGGTTACTTACTTTGACAACATATGCTCCAGGTTTGTTTTGTTTTTCTAAGAGTGAAATTGAAAGCAAAAATGAGAATAGAATCTGTTTGAAAGTTAAACAGTGTGTGTTATGATTAAGTTTTTACCTCAAAGGCCATATAAAACACAATCACTCTTTCACTGTCAAATCTTATCTCTTCAAGACAAGTGCTAAAAGAGAAAATGTAACAATTGTAAATGCATCTCATGAAAATTGTGGCAAACTGATACATATGACCAAAAGTATGTAGACAAATACACCTAATTACTATTTATATACTTACAACAAAGGTACTTTTATGTATTTTTTATGAACACGAGTCTACACTTTTCCCCACAAAATGGTAATGATTGCTGTGAGGGCCATAATTAATCCTAGGAAGAACAATGGTGTAGGATGTACATTGTTTGACATATCTACTACCACTGTTACTAACAATACTGCTAACACTCCTAGGACTATTCATTCATTCATTATCTTCCGCTTTGTCCTATATTAGGGTCGCAGTGGGGTTCCCCATGCCCATCCAGGAGAGAACGTTTCGAAAGCTGGGCAGATACACCCAGGACAGGGCACCAATCTATCGCTGGGCACACACTCACACACACAAACACACTCTATTAAGGGGCAATTTGGAGAACTCAATTGACTTGATCCATGTTTTTGGACTGTGGGAGGAAACCGGAGAACCCGGAGGAAACCCACGCGGACACGGGGAGAATATGGAAACTCCACCCAGATGGGGATTCAAACCAGGAATCCCTAACGCTGAGAGGCGAACGTGCTAACCACTAAGCCACCGTGCCGCTTCCTCCTAGGACTAAATGAAAGCAAATTTCTTTTGTCTGGAAAGTGCTGTTCATGAGCTCAGGTCAAAAAACTTTTAGTCACATGGCATAACCTTAAAATTAGAGCTCACCTAATGGTTGACTTGTCTGCATTTTGTTTAACACATTCTAAAATGAATGTAGCTGCAGCAGCATGACATTGTTTCAATAGAACTTGATTGAGGTTTTTCAGCTCTGCACATTCTAAAAAGAGAAACAAATAAAGACAAACTGAATTAGTAACTTGCATACATTTAAACATTATTGAGGCAAGTCACAAACAAATATCCAATGTAGTCCGAAGGTTATATGTGTATATATATATATACACACACACACACACATGATATTTTACAGAATGTTCAATTGTTCAATTAGGTCTTGAAATGTAAATATTCAGTGCTTATGAGAACTGGGTACGCATCCACCCTGCACCTAAAATTTTACGCACTCTTTAATTTGTACAAACATATTTGTTTACTAAGCAATGTGGGTAGAACACATATGTATACCTACATATTACAAATACAGACACATCCCATTCATTGATTTCTCATTCAGTCCTGTTTTTACAGTTGCAAATTATCAAACATATAACCAGAGATATTATAAATACGTGAGCTTTGAAATACATTTGGTATGCACTAGAACAGATATTGTGAACCAAGCCTTCTTGTGAAACATCTGTGTTTGACCTCGCAAGAATGTTTCTTTATAATCTATTAAAAATTCCCTCAGACACACTATATATTTGACTTACCAGAAGAGTGGGAAAAAGTGATAAAGTGAACCATTTGCCTACTGTGCTTGCACATATAGGAATTTGTCCCATACACACACACATACACAGTAAAGTGAGCACACATGCTCGGAGTGGTGTGCATCGCTGTACACAGCGCCAAGAGAGCAATTTAGGTTTGGTGCCTTGCCCAAGGGTACCTCAGCCATAGTACTTGGTGAGAATGGTAAATGAAACAGGGACCTTCAGGTCACAAGGCTGGTTGCCTAAACACAAGTCAAAGCTGAAGCTGCTATAGGTGTGAACTGACATAGAATGGGATGCCATAAAGGCAATGATGGGGTAATACGCATGTTCCCCAATACTTTTGTACATAAATTGTATGTTTCTGTTTTAATACTTGTCTTGTGCGTGTTTTTGTGACTTCCACACATTCCAAAGTGTGCTTTGACATGTGTGTGTGTGTGTGTGTGTGTGTGTGTATAGACAAGTGATAGTGTAATCTCAGTGAGTGTGTATGGGTTCTCTGTTCACTTCCAGAGTGACAATACAATAGATTTATGTGAGACAGAGTTTTTACATCAGTGCACAGCTGCATCTTGTTAAATACTAAACAGCATTTCTTTGTCACAGTATTTACCAGCGAGGCTGGACGTAATCTGATTAAATCGAACCGAATACATTAACAGAAACCGAGCTCTGAATGCTAACATGCTAATCTTCTCGAGCCAAAATTTGGGATCTCATACTTATTGCAGATATTTACGTGTCATATCGAGCAGCAGTTCAGAACCTGCACTAATTATAAAGACACCCGAATAAAAACAGACCTCCCTTTTGTTTTGTTTCAAAAGAAAAACCATGTCGATGAAACCAGCCTCTTACCTAAAATACTGCTGGACTGCGGAGACAGTAAGCTGTTGAAGGTTGCCTCGGTGAACGTTTGAAATGTTTTGAATTCAAAGTGAACAGGATCTGATAAAACCTGCAGCCCCTTCACCACCGACTCAGACAACTCCATTTTGCAGAAATGCACAGACAAGCCTGGATCACGTGACGCGGTCAGCTGACCCGCAGCAGGTTCCGTGTTGTCTGGTGTATCGTGACTGTGCAGAGACTGAAGATTAGATTCTATAAATCTTAAACCCTGTGCAAAGTTAAGGAATATCAGGGATCATTTAAACCTGCAAGTTCAAAGAATTAAACACTGAACAAAAAGGTGCAAATTAGTAAACTTCATAATCTGCTAGCAAATAACACGTTCACAGGTAAAACATGGCATTATCAGATTAAAGTTCGTACTTTAACAGACGTTTTCATCCAAAGCGACTTACAAATATCCCAAATTGGTTAGGGGTCAGAGCAAAGGGTTTGTGCTGGATCAATGGAGCAATAAGCAATGAAGGATGAGGGCCTTGCTCAAGGTCCCACATTCGTAACTTCATTGGACCTGGGATTTAAACCCACAACCTTCTGATTTATAGTCCATCACCCTAAATTAGATCATCTTAAATATATGATGTCTGTTTAGATTTTCAACAGTTTATCTGTATGACTGATGGACATATTTTCTGATTTAGTCACTAAATCATTTATCTTCTAATCTGCTTATTCCAACAAAGATCATGGGGTCAGCTGAAGGCAAGCCTAATGTCTATTGTGTAAATAGTGTTGGAACACTCAGGACAGTTTACCAGTCCAAAGCAAGTTTGAACATTTTTCTAAACTACTTTTTACCACATTAAAAAATCATAACCATCACACAAAATATGTGTTTCCAATTGTCTTTTACATTACTCTTTTACTTTTAAACAAGTGTTAATGTGTACAGTATATGCAGAACTAAGCTTAACATGTTCATAATAAATAACACATACCATCACTGACTGGGCCCTGAATTTCTTTTACAACCTCAGTTCAGTATTTAGTAGAATATACAACATCACTCTAAAAGTTTTACTTATAAGACTTTACTGCATTATTGTGTCTGTGTATTTAAGCTATTGATGCCAAATTGTGACTGTGGCATCTGTGTGATCCAGCACAGCTTGAGATTCATCTGATCTACATTTTTACGAAGACATTGTTTGTTTAAATTTAGTGAACCTGTTTCATTCATTGCAATGGCTCAAACTTGTCCAGCTTGCATCATGCCACAGTAAAATCAACGAAAAAATCATCTGCCAATGCCTGCCTCTATTTTTTTTAACAATTTTCATGAATTTTTGGTCCTCTTTGCTAAAATGATGTACTATTATCGAGTTTAAAATATTAAATAATTTTAATTTCTTCAATGAGTAAAGTCTACTGGAGCATAAATAGTGTTTGAAACTCGATTACAATGCTGCTTTATAGTCACTATTCAAAGGAAAATTGGTCTTTTACTGACTTGTGCTGACTTTGCACACGCCTCAATGTTTCCATAATAGCCTCCCGCTGTGATGTAAATAACGATCCCCTACTGATACGTCAAAATGAAAACCATTTTGTTTATTTCAAGCCTTAGTTTTACTAAATTTTGGTAAAATGCGATTATTTCAGTTTTTATAATAGAACCATCTGTTTCCTCGGATCATTTCATTTGTTTGTGGTTTATGTCGTTTATTTCCTTACGGACTGGAACTCTTCTGTATCTTCTATGACTAAAACCTTCAGTTAAACACTATTTACTGTTAGGCTCTGTAAATGCTGCATCGTAGGCTATTCTTTTGTGAAATTAGAAACAAGTAATTAAATGTTCACCCACGAGCGTTGCTTTTTTATATTCTAGCCTACAGCAAATATATATAAATATCTGCTTGTATCTATTTCGAAAGAAACATACTTTTATACAAACCCTACTTCAATTTGATTATTTTGTCTCTCGTCCCAAATTTTAGTAGACATATATAATGAAACACCAAAAAAATGTTTGTGCATTTTTAAGTGCAACATGTAAAAAAGTTATATATATATATATATATATATATATATATATATATATATATATATATAAACACACATACAGTTATCCAACAAGCAGAGCTGTTGTTATTGCTGTGGCTTGAACTGCCAAAGACACTATGTAAAAAAAACAAATGCTTATTTTGACCTTTGCTTTAGCTCTACAACAGGCAGGATTTGGTCAAATGGTGATAGCTGTATAAAATGCACAAAGCACCATCTTTCAGCTGCAACACAGCTGGATTCCCACCACACGTGGAGCAGTAAAAGCACTTTTTAGGTTCTGAGTGGTTAGGTTACTTTACGTATGTGTACGTATTATGTGTAATAATGACAGGGAGAATTAGGTGACGTATTAAATTCAGTGCAGTTGGAAGTATCTTCAGATGTTGAATAGCATCACTTATAAATTAGTTGGATTTACAAATGCCAATCACATTGTATTGAATTGGCAGTGGTGAGAAATTAAACTTCGCGATTGGTAGAAATGCTACCAATTTTCAATTTCACGTGTGTTTATAACACAGCTCATCATATTACATCAAATATAACACACAAAACTGAAAGCATTCTGTTAGTCTATATATCTGCATCTTGTTTGAACTTAAGCTTTAATTAAATTATCAGACACTTTAATGAAAAGTGACGCCATTTTGTTTCGGACCCGTGTTATTCTACAAAATGGACGGAATAATTTATCATATTGCGAGCGAATGTTTTAGTAATAGTTTTTTTTACTGAACGCATAATAACACGGATGATTAACAGAGATGGATGCCCTCAACTGGTCTATTAAGAAAAACGCTCTCGTAAGAATCTGAATTGTTTTGGGTCCAAAGGCCAAACCTCTGGAAATTATTCAAACAGACTTGCTTTTTAGCTAAAGAAATCGTTATGTCTTTGCAAAATCTTCAAGAACGAATAAAGAACAATGTACCCTCACATTTTCCCGATAACGTTCAACCTTTTACATTTTTGAACATCATTAAAACGATGTAACTTCAAAAGTACAATTTGATTTTATTTAATTGATTAATTGATTAATTCACATTTTAATTAAATCTCTAAATTCGTATCACTGCTTTTTATCAAGTAATGTAGATCAGACAGTCGAGATCGGACATTCAGTTTGTTTTTTTACATAAAACTGACTACAATTGTCCAATTTTATAAGCAGATCTTTGTGACTGGGGATTACATATGTACTTATGAGTTTTTCTGTAATTTTTATAAGTTTTTCTATAAGCTCCATAGTGTGTTGAAAAACATTAGTAAATTTAAATGCCTACATGGTTATGAAAACTTTTCAACTTTTCAACGGAAAAATTAGGATACAGTCAATAAATATAGGCCTCCGTTATCATACATAACCATATTGCCTAAAAAACAAACAGAACTCGGACAGACTTTTTAAATTTTTGATTTTTGGATGCTAAACCTTTAAAAAATTCCATTCTAAACCTATACTTAAGTATGAGCAACTTTCTTGATTGTATATTATTTTAGATTTACGTCATTATTTAATTAATGTGGCATCCTAATGTATGAATATAAAATGGCTGTGATACCACTGACTTTAATGAGTCATCTGAATGCTGGATTTAAATGATCTATTTCAACAGTTTTTTTACTATCTTTACACAAAGTGTATTTACCTTGTCGCAGCCCGTATAAAATCAACATTCTCCTACATTACAGATGAAAGGATGCGTTTTACACTTGCGTTTTATCGTCTTGTGGTCCACTTTTTGGAGCAGGACATCAGTGCACTGCTCATTATCAGGCAACAATTACAAAGAGAACGCCATGACAAAAAAGAGACAAGAAATAAGACAATAGATTTTTAATCAATAAATAAATTAATTACACGAGTGTTTAAAAACAACGCATGATCATTTCATTATGTTACAGGCTTACTGTTAGTTATAGCCTATATTCATCGATATCACCATTTTTGGTGATCACTAAAGTTTACTTTGTCTCTAGAATAAGGAAAGAGGTTTAAACATTATAGCAATGAAAGAATAAAATCCTTCAAATACCACCAAACTCGTGAAAGGAACGTTGAACCATCATATTAAAAAAATCAGGATAAAAAAGGGTGACTTTAAAACAGAATAAATCAAGACACGAGGTGAATGGTTGTTATTGGTCATCATGTTTGCCTTTAACGTATCGAAAGGATGTGCTTAGACATCAAAAATAGAAATTAAATACAATTCAAATAAAATGAGATGGAAACTTCGATATCATTTTAAATTGTTATATTTGCACAGATTCACTAAAGATTGGCTTTACCAAATACTGATCGAAAAGTAATATGCAGCTTTTGTTTTGACACCCCTTGTTATTCTTTCATGGTGTATATGATAGAAAATAAACAAATTATCGTCTTTTTAAAAGACTTACAAAATGCGTCATGTTAACATTTTCATGTTAACCTAAAATGTTATAAGTTGTGTGGTTTTGGAAGGCTATGTGAGTAGTATTCTGTAATAAAATGTAGTTTATTATTTAGGACTTTGGAAGATGTGCTAGGAATTAGAAGAAAGAAAAAAAATTTATGGCATAAAGTATAATATAGACTTCGCGATATGTATATGTATAAACATTATATATAACAAAATATTAGGCTTGTAATGTTTCAAACAATAATGCATTTATAAAAATAATGCAAATTATAAGAAAATGCCCTGCTGAAACTTACGCTTTTTTCTCATCATATCTCACTGGTGCATTTATTATTTTAAGGTAGAAGAATAGCATCATACTTCATGTATTCTTATGTTATTTTATTAATTACCCAATAATTAGTTGTGTTGACTTCTATACATTTAATATTTAAATTTCAATTAAAGTGGTTAGCACGTTCGCCTCTCCGCACTAGGGATCGAATCGGTGGAGTTTCCATGTTCTCCCCGTGTCTGCGTGGGTTTCCTCAGGGTTCTCCGGTTTCCTCCCACAGTCCAAAAACACGGATCAGGTCGATTGAGTTCTCCAAATTGCCCCATATAAAGTGTGTTTGTGTGCGTGTCTGTGTGTGTGTGAGTGTGTGCCCAGCGATAGATTGGCGCCCTGTCTTGGGTGTATCTGCCCAGCGCCCGAAACGTTCTCCCCTGGATGGGCATGGGGAACCCCCCCCCCCCCCCCCCCCCCGACCCTAATAGAGGATAAAGCGGAAGAGAATGAATGAATGAATGAATGTTTGGTTTGATCTTTTTTTAAACTGCTTTTTAAAATATGCTTTCTAACCATCATCCAATTAAGATTTTTACGAAAATTGCAATTTTTAAGTAATATATTAATAGATTAACACAAACTAATTAGATAGCATAAATTTTCATTTTAACTCTATTACTATTTAACTCACAACCCATTTACTGTCAATTAAATGAAAATAAATACTTTATTCTATCCAAGTATAAAGTATTAAGAAGTATAAAGAAAAAAAAGTCACGGTAAAAGCAGCCCACTGAGTCTATTTATTATTTGCTACAAAATAGACAATAATTCCATTAATATTCCATTAATTTAATTAGTTTTTCATAAATGTGATTGCACTTTTTAAAATGGAGCAAATCTAATTTCGATACCACGAGGTGATTTCGGCATTTCTCGTGAAATTAAAAGTGTTTCAATGCAGCATTTAGCCAAATGCATAAATTAGCATACATGCAAATTAATACAGATAAAGGAATGTCACAGTGCTGTTCGTATAAAAAATTATCTCGTACATTTACTTTTAAAAATGGTACATGAAAAATAGTTTCTGTCTAATTTAACACATTACAAGAAGATGCCATGTGATTTCTCTTGAATGTCTTTTTGCAGAATGATTTTAACATCTATTCCACAAACACATTGATGCTGTCTAAAGGCATAACACTAACACTATTACATTAAAACTATTAATAAAATACTAGCAACCAATACACAAACTTCAAATTAGGAGAAATAAAATAAAATAAACCAAAATTATTTTTACTACACATACAAATTTATTTAACAGGAAAAAAGATCAAATCACATTTTTAGTGTTTTCAATGACAAACCTAACTAAATTTGGTAAATGTAAACTAATTAGGAAAGGAATACCCTCAACACTCTGAAAAAAGTACAAATTAAGACAGAAATCATTAATCTTGTTTTCAAATTTTCCCAAGAGGTGACGTCATTACGATAGAAGTATAAAAAAGCATCCCCCAATAACTTATTTGGATGTATGGTGCATCACTTTATACCATTTTTTGCGGAAAAATAGTCAGTCAGTTAAGGAAAATTGTTTCGGAGCACAAGTTATTGTGTTTTATAATTGTTGTTTTTGTTGGTTGTTTTAATTAACCCTTTCCCCAAACAAAACCTGTTTATTTTTATCAGGACAATGCCAGGCTCTCTGTAGATAGAGTGCATGTGCTTGAGTGGCCTGTCTTTAGTCCAGATCGCCTAATGAAAATAAATAGCACATCATAAACAGGAGAAGCAGACGACAGTCACAACAGACGGCTGAGCAGTAACTTTTAGTTTTATCATTAAGTATTTTATTTTTAAATTATTAAAAAGTATAATTAAAAGTATATGTGGTGACTGAATTTGTCAATTTATAAATATTTGTAATTCTTTTACAAAAGGTCCTGACATTCCTCGAAATGGGATTCTTATATATAAATACAGCACCGAGAGCATTTACAGCTCAAAGTGTCCGTAGTGTCTTTGTGAGTAATTAAATACAGGATTGTAACAAACTGAATAGGTAATGAGGAAGAAATATAAAGAACTATAAGTCTTTTTAAAAATGACAGACGATAAACATTGAAAACACAGTAGTTACGTCAGTAAATTTATCGTTGTGCAAATAACACGATATTTACAGCGGAGCTACTGTACACCCATCTCTGAATAATTGAATTTTCCAAAAGGTTGCAGCATCTACTTCAAAAATAATCACGCTGCTTCATAACGCATTCAATATTTCGTATTTTACAACTTTTCATAAGCTAGCTATGCTGATTTTAACATAATCATAATGAACACACGCACTTACACGCATGCATGCATGCACACACACACACACACATTCACGCAAGCACGCACGCACACACGCACGCACGCACGCACCCGCGCGGCCACACGGTGGCAGTGGTGGGGTGTAGTTGCGGAATGATGCCACAGCGGGAGTTCAGTTTTGGCTCAAGTGTTTTTGGTGAGTAACAAAAGAATGGAAATCCCAGTGTGCTGCTAACAGCATTTATCACGTGCGCTGTCGAGGGATCTGTTTTACCTCTGTGACGAACCCAAACTGACCAGCTTCTCACCTGTTAGTTTCGAATGTTCCAAAATCTTTGCTGCAAAAATAAACACTCGCGTAAAACAGCACATGTAGCTACATTACACATTATACCTATTTCTATGTAGCTAGAACACAATACAAGACTTCAAACCATGCATATATAATTGAAAAGCTAATCTCGATATTATTTCATGATACTGTTCATAACTTACCAGTTCATATAGAATGACTTCGACATCTATCTATGTGTGTATGTGTATGTATGTGTGTATGTGTGTGTGTGTGTATGTGTGTGTGTGTGTATGTGTGTGTATGTGTGTGTGTGAAAGTATATGTGAAAAGCAGCTCACAAAAACTGTCTGAATTACTTGTTAATTTTTAATATAAGGAACTTAATGTAAGTATTAATTTGATTTAATAATGAAATGTATTAAATATAAATAACAATTAAAACATGTAAATAATTAAGCTGTAGTTACAAACATTCTGGATATGAAAATTAAACTAAGAACAGAAATGGCTGAGGCCTTACATCTCTTCTTTTGGCTTTAATCACTAGATTTTGAATACATTTTAAGTTTAATACGATTTACAAAATATGAGATATTATTGTAGTTTAGATATTATTTTATTATGTTAGAGCATGCTGTATTATATAATTTTCTAGACGAGATGTAGATAGACATACACTCAAATTTTGTCAAGCACAAAATATCAACTATATTAACTATAATAGCAATAGTTCTATTTAAAAAAACTGAAAACTATATATATATATATATATATATATATATATATATATATATATATATATATATATATATATGGTTTAGAGCATAGAAAGCATCACATAGTCTAGATTTTAAAAACGCGATTTTATTCAAGATTTATTAAGTTTGGTCGGTTAATTCGGTTTAAACTGTTTCCGTATAAATTCACCATCGAGGAAAGAATTTATTTACAAATACAAGTTCGTGTGAAAGTTTTAAAAAATAGCTTGTATATCGTTTCTACATCGTCATTAGTTTTACAGGTCGCAACTGTACCTATTGTTCCACTGGCCTAAATTAAATGGTCAATCTATTTAACTTGTGTTATAAGTCATGAAAAGCAGCTCGAATATCTTTAACAGAAAGTCTGAAGCCGTCGCTCGATTTTCTCTCGGTTTGTTTCGTGCTTTTCAGCCACTGAGCCGTTAGTGGCTGAATAACACCCAGAACTATCCCGAAGCTCTATTGTAATGGCTTTAAAAATACTTATAACCACAAATCAAAATGCCTAGACTTGTTTACAGTTTCACATTCGCAAAACCCCTGTTAAATATGATGGCACCTGGTTTACATTAAAACTTAGAGCTGGATAGAGAAGCAAAAACATCACCAATGTCCGATTGCTCGTTAAACACCTTTAATAGCAAAAACACGATGAGGGCTACACAAAAGTAAAGCTAACTGATATAACCTATATTTATTGGTTATTGAATACATTGTCTTGTGGTTTATGATACATTTGATATTTGACACATTATGATACATTATGATACATTTGATATTTAATATGATATTCAATGTATACTTTTAAAATAATATTACAACATCATGTCAATTCCACAATCATGTTTTTATTGTGAGATATACTTTTTTCAATTTGTAAAGTATAAAATCACTGTGATGTCTGAAGTGACTAAACACAACTTTTTGTTGTTTAATGTTAATTACACATTTAATTTTATTAAGTTTGATTAGGAAGTTAAAACATAATGCAAAATATATAACGTTTAGTTGTTTTGTTTTATTCTGTTTTGAATAAATTCGAATTGACTCGTTCTGTTCTTGTAGGATATTTGTGGATTTTTATGTCAGCGTTTCTCTTTGTTAAAGGCTTTTTCATCCTCTAACGAAACCCCATAGTCCTTTATCTTGATCAATTTGCCTTCATTTAAACACGTTACATCACGTTCTGCTGCTGTAAAGCTCTTTGTAAAAGTGCAGAATGTCTGTTGTACTTTGATTTTGCGTATATAATGCACAATAACTGGTTAAATGTTTGTCATAGTGTAGGTCTTGTTAACTATATTACAATAAACACAACGTTTTAATATGTAGTAATATTATTATTGCATTGTAGTGGATATTTGCTTTCTGTAACGTCTTTTGCCAAACAAACAAAAACATAAATGTTTTATTTTAGTCTAAGTTTTAGTATTGTACTAAGATCGCATTCCACTCTGGTTGCTCATTCGATACGCTGTAACCTTTAAAATGTGAACTGTGTATTTGACTATTATAGAAATGTTTTAAGTACATGCTGCGTGAAATGTTTTAGAATTAACGTGAGATCTGTTTCACTAGACTTTACATTACCTGAATAAAATCCTCATTTAAGAATATATTGCACAGTCCTGTGTGTTTGTGTGTGTAGTGATGCAAACAGGCTGTTTCGTCCCCTCCCCCGTTTCCCTGCTTCCTCCTCTCTCTAATCCCTCTGCACTATCGGCGTTGTCTACGAACCATTACCTGCCTGAAAGCATCAGGTGTTTTCTGAATGTTTAATCCATACAAAAAAATAGGCCACTTATTGTTTCCAGGGGGACTTTTCTAATCTCTTATCATTTCTCTGTAGCTTGAGCAAAACTAACAATCGCACGTTAACATTTATGATTAGTTTCATCCAAACACATCGTTTTTCTTCAGGGACAAAGGCAATCTGTATTATAATGACTGTGCAATATCAACAATTTAAACCACTGTGTTAATGTTCTTCTGTTTGTAGTTCCTCTAACCATCCTGATTGACCTGTAACCTTCTGGTCAGTTAGACTGGTCAGCACTTCAACCGCAAAAAGTTATGTAGAAGGGTTTCTTTTTGACGGCGGCAGAACAAAGCAGCAGAATATTGCACAGCAGAACCACACAGCAGCAGAACAACGTTTACTCCGTGTTTAGTAACATTTGTAATTTGAGTAACTCACTACACATCTTCATTTAAATTTGCAGATACGTTGCCGTCGATCAACTAACTCCAGGTTGTTTCGACGTTGCTATATTTGATGGTTTTGTAATATGATTTTTTTTATTAATATTGAAAACATTTACTTGTTTTTTTCTTACACTGTTTTCGACGTGTGTCGGGTTGCAGCAGTACTGATTTATGCGTCAGTGAGTATTCGTAAATAATCTCTTTTTCTTCCACTCTTTGTCTTTTTTTGCTGACTTGACTAAACATTTAACTTAATTAACTCCCAAAAGCCAGTTAAACTTTGGGATTTATATCTTGGTTCTCCAGATTAAATCTAATGAAAAGCAAATGGCATACGAACTATTAATAACACCAAGAATACAATATCAAGGAAGAATATTCCTTAAACGTCACCTACAGACCATTTTTGAGTAATAGTAGCGGGAATCTTGTATAAGTTCAAAGTAAAGCAATTCTCATTGTTATACCATGCTTTACCATATTTTAAAAGGTAATTTAAACATTTAATATGCTGTATTCACATAGTGATAATATACCCAATGTATAATTACAATTATAATGTATAATGACTCTGAATGGATTTTAGACAAAGCAAACATTTAGATGTTCTTTAGTATTTCTCAGCTTAACACAAGCTAAATGTTCAAACGACACTTTAAGTCTAATTTCGACTATTCACCTTTTTATATAAATTGTAAGAACTGCTGGACCTTTCTGTTTCCTGTTTTCTGAACTACCCCCTCGATCTGATCTGATCTTGTCCTCTTTACTTTAGCATATCGATCATCTCACTGCCTGCGTGCACACTGCTCCCCTTATCCCTTTCTTTGGCCTTTTTTCTTTTTGTCCCAGTGCTCGCCCGTCTGTGTCAGAGGTTACGAAGTGTTGAAATCTCGGTCCCCGTGGCAACAGGCAGCACGTGGGCCGAGGAGCTACATGCAAATGTCCAATACGTGGTCATGGGGATTGATAGGATAATCAATGAAATATTGACTAATATTCTGCTCCAATTGTGTTTTACAGATGAAAGTGGTGGAGAGAAGAAAGCAAGAACAACACGAGAAAATAGACGAGAGCCCACGATTGAGCGACGACTGATTAAAATAAAAATAGGGCTGAGATGGCTGATCTTCGTGGCTTGACATTTCCATAGCTTTAAAAAAATAATACTGAGCAGAATGGCCAATTGACAAGGATTTCAAATGGAATAAAAAGGGACGGTACGAGGAAAGAAAAAAAATCAATTTCCTCCGAAAGTGCATGCCCTAATGGTGATCTGAAGGAGAAGTTCGCATTTTTCTCGTAATTGCCTTTTCCCAGAACATGGGGTTTGGTGCTTAGAGCAGCGGGTCAATAGAGCGTTGCAATTAAGTGATGGAGCATGTTCTTTAATTCTGTTCATTCTTGTACTACAGGAAATCGATAGAATTTATAAAAATGCTTAATATCTCTCGGAAGCGAATTACAATATTATTCCTGGGACAAACATTTACTGCAAGTTTGACTGGACTAACATTTTCTGATTGGAAAAAGCTGATGTTGCATAACATATCGTAGTAACCAAGCCAACTTCAGCTGTCCTATATGACTTCTTTATAATAAAACCATTACGTAATTAAATAAACGAAATATGTTGTTTCATACACTTAAAACATACACTTTTGTTGTTATTTTAATCAATGAGAAATGTTCAAAGTTGTACATATTGTTTAAGTTGAATATAATTACTAAATAAAAGTGAACGATCACATCTTGAAGATAAAAACAAAAAGAAATTGACGTTGTTTCTCTGTATATTTATTAATAATAATACAAAAAAATAAGTAAGCGATTTTATTTACTGTGGCGCAGCAATTATATGGACGTTTTTATTATACAGATGCTAATTTATGTATTTAATAGTTTGAAATGAACATTTATGAAATTAAAGTAAATTCGGTTCATTGAATTCATGGCCCCAAATATCCAACGAGTTTTTTTCTCGGGTTCGTCACTGAACCAAAAGTGGTTCTTACACCAAAAGCCTTTTTGTAAGGGTTTTTCAGTCACCTTGCAAATGCAAATAAATAGAGGTGAGTAGTTGAAGGATTTATCTTGTCATGTGTAACATTAGTGTGAATTTGCAGGTTATGTGCCTCCACCCTTCTATGTGAGCTCTGTACTTGTGGAAGAGAGAAGTTGCCTTGGTGAATAGTAGGTTTGCATGGCATCTTGATCACTATGGAGACGCACGGGCAGCACCCCCTTGACACACACGCACGCACACGCGCACGCACATACTCTCTCTCTCTCTCTCTCTCTCTCTCTCTCTCTCTCTCAAGCTTTCCCCGCTTGAGAAGTGAAAACGGGTGCCATGGCAACGGCACACACTGTTTACAATATGAAGTCTCACTTCATCACGAGCTGTTGATGGCTTTAATTTGCATGTACATTCTCCTGTATGTTGCACTACGTCGGTTTGAATTTTCTCTGCTTTTCATGGATCAAAGCGTTTTTGTATTTTCAGGATTTTGATGAAACGTGTCTGTGTTGTATCAGTTCAACAAGTGCAGCATATGTTTAAACACGTTATCCAAGATTATTAGGCACTTTTTTACTTGGCTACCGGTTGTGATGTTTGTGGTTGCCTCTTCAAACCACGTTATTGATTAGATTGTTATTGTGCTATAGGGCAAATATATTGGTTTTACATTTTAATTTAAGTTGTTTTAAACAATATATATATATATGGAATATCATTTTCCAATAATGAGATATAACAAATATATGTTTTGAAGGAAATCCCAATCTTTATACTGAAAGAAGTGACAAAAAACCATAACACTTACTGCAAGCATATAACAAAATGAAAAACGATTAATTGAAACATTCTCCAAAAGCTCCTTAAAATAGCGAAAATGCATTTAGTCACTAAAGTCAAAGGTAATTTTCTGTTCCAGTGGGGTAAAATAAAAAATGAATTTTGTGTGAACTGTCCAGCTATGTATATATCTACATACATATTGTTTAATAGAGGGGTAAATAGACTTTTTTCCGGAAGAAGAGTAAATGGGGGAACCTGTGGGCTGTGAGACCACACGCTGGGGAGAATGGAGCCAAATGGACTACTTACCAGGAAATCCATTAAATTAGGCGCACCACTGCGCCAGAAACGTGGTCAGTGTCTGTTTTTTTAAATTCATCATTAGCCATAACTCAGAAATTACAATCAACATGGCTTGAATGTGAAATTGGTAATAATAATCATGGTAATGAAGGTAATGATATAAAGGCTGACCGAGCAGGTGATACTAGGCCATTGTACAAGTCTGAATGCGAGGAGCTCCATATTTAAACCTCTCTCCTTCTTTTTTCCTGGTCTAATGGATAATCTAGAGCCTGTCCATGCTGGAGTTCTGCCCCCAGGGATGAGAGAGAGAGAGAGAAAGGGAAAGAGAGACAGACAGAGAGAGAGAGAAAGAAAGAATGAGAGAGAGAGGTTAATTTGCACATATTAGAGAGGGCAGAATTTCTCATTAAAAAGAGATTGAAGTTGATATATGTCTGTGTGCATGACACACTGTATCTCTGGATCTAGATAAGTCCTTGACAGAACAATGAGACCACAGAAACAAGGGCTTTACAATACAGACTGGATCGGAATCTCTACTCCACGCAAGATTTATGGTCCCAAACGTGAGCATCAATTCATCAAATTGACACAAAACAATAGGTAATAACATCATTAGTGTTCCACTGATAAATTACATATGGATGAGAATGGTTTACTGTACAGGTGAGTGACCATATTTTCCTTACAAATTTCTTCATGCTTGTACAGTGGTGTAGCAAAGTAGATTAGAGCACAATGGATCTATTATACAAAGTTTTGTAGCCTCAAACCTACAGACAAATACCAGCTTATTCATTATTAACAATATACATTAATCCAGTTACCTAATTAAAGCAAGCATATGAGTGTTCATGCCAAAATAGTAAAACATCTATCTAGACTCAGTTTGCTTCTCTATTCAACTGTTATAAAAAAAAAAATTATATAGAACTTATCTGGATTCTGTCAATTTTAATGTCAACTCCAGAGATTTTAGTCACAGATAATAAGAAGTTCCAAATGGAAGCCCCAAGTAAATTACTAGAGGCAAGAGTTCAAATAAGGCCTGTTTTATGCACAAGTGAACCATCTTTTTTTAAATAAGAGATTTAAAAATATATACTTCACAGTGTTTTAAAAACCAATTAAATTTTTCCTACAAGTTTGTGACTTTAACTCAACTATATATTTTGTAAAAACTCTTTTGAAATGCTTAATGATGTAAAATATGATTTGTACCTAAATTTAGAACAGAACCAGTTCATCGCAATAGTGATCAAACAACCTGGTTGTAATGGCCTTCAGAAAAACATTTTTCTTTTTTACCAAGTTATGCAATGAATTTATGGATTAACCTTTTGCACAACGTCCATTACAGCTCAAGGCTTCATTGTTCCTTTTCTGAAATCCAGGTCTCTCTGTCTCTCTCTCTTCCCCCCATCTCTCTCCATTATGTGCCCTGTCAAACAGCTCAACACAGACAAAGCCCAGTGACTGCCGCTAATTGTAGTGTTGTGTAGCTGCTCGTGTAAGTGCAGCCCCTCGGCCTGAACCTGGGAGGAGCATGACTTCTGTTGCTGCACATCCAAATGATATATGGAAAAAGAAATAGAAAAGAACATGCTATAGATAGACATATGTCTTATTAAGTTTTAATCCAAGTCAGGCACATACAGAACTCAAACCTAAACTGCACATTATTAAAGATTTAGAATTTCAGTAAGCTTGTTATATTTCCTGAGTACAAAGATGTAAAAGTGAATATATTAAAATGACAGCATGCAGCATAACAATACAGAGATCAGTTAG